>CM021105.1:584895388-585260037 GCA_007115665.2 Sequoiadendron giganteum
GGTTTCTTTGTGCGAACTAAAATGTTGTCCAAAGCTCTAAGGTGTTGTGTAGGGTTCTACATTGAGTTTGGACTATGTGCCATATGTGGTAACACATATAGGTGAAGATGTGGCACAAAACCCAAGTAAAGTTGTCTTTGAAGCTATGATCCTTAGTGATGTGCAACTGACGCATGATGCAAAGGGATGCACAGGAGTTGTATGATCTCTTCTAAATTGTACAACATGATTCCTGGCACTACGCGAGTGGTGCAATGAGTGTCGAGTTGTGCATGGTCACACAACATGATTCCTAGTATCATGCAAGTGATACATGGAATAAGGAGCTATGTCCAATTGACCAAGACGATTCCTAGAATAATGCAAGTGGTGCATGTGCCAAGTTTTGTGTCAAGTAGATCATTTGCTCCTTCTTGAAGAGCAATCATCTTAATTGTGCTAAGAGGCATTTGTACAATCCGGTTAGGAGTTTGTGCAACATGTGTAGATCATGGGATCACTTTAGGAATCCGATACTTCTTACCACCCACTAATATGGTGATTCTCCAATGATTGGTTTTGTACACACGTTGGCGATGACGCTTGTATGGATATGCCCAAAGATAAAATCAAAAGAATCAATTAGCACTACATCACAAACTAGCTCCCCATGAAAAGGATGAATAGCATATGAGAAGCATTGAGGAGTGATATATATACCTTTGGTGTTGCAAGAAATGATCCACCCAAATCTATAAGGTTGTGACTGAGGTATTGTTGGAAAATTTAGGTGTGCAATAATGGCTTCAGAGATGAGATTCAAGATTCTTCATGCTACCACCATTAACCAAAAAAACCAATGGTTGTCCTTGCACCCACATTTGTGAATGGAATAGACATTCTACTTCAACATCTGTGCAATTGTTGCAGTCCTCATGCTGAAACAAGTAGCTTCAAGGTCCATTTCTACCACTTATGGCTCATATGAACCCTCTGCTTCTATGCACGCGAACATGTTCTATGCATGGCAATTTGAGTTAGAGTAGCTGCTCCTTTTGTGTTTGTCAAACCATTTACTTGTCTTTGCAAATTGTTCTTGTCCAAAGGTGGTTTTTAAGTGCAAGGGATTCGTCTCATTTCCCTTCATCTTGACTCCTCAATGATGGTTGCCTAATGATAGACTCCCCCCATTGTCTTGACCTTGGCAAACTTCAGTTTAGATTGAATGAATGGATGTAAGTTACTATGGTACTTGAGGACTCAAAGTTGCTCTAACTTGAATGTGCCCAACTTCACATAGAGGTCATTGAGGGCATCGATGTAGACACAGACTAATTGGTTACATCCTTGTTGCAATTCTTACCACTAAATATAGTGGTCATCATAGACATCTTCAAGATAATATTCATCCTTGAAGGCTTACTAGAAGTTTTATCAAGTTGGCTCACAATTTCTTTCTATTTGGTCCTCCTTGCATATAGCATGGATATGCTTCTTAATAGGTGAAGAGACTTTCAGAAGTGAGGTCTTGATCTTTTCTTCATTTGAAAATTCATTCATAGAGAAGCATTACTCGAATTGATCTAATACCATATCTACATTTATTTTACTCTAGACATAGGAACATCTAAATTCACTTGGAACCTAACAGGACACGACCATTGAAAGCTTTACCTAATCATTGAGCCAATGGAACCACTCATTCAAGGACTTTAGTGAAATGGTTGAACAGAAATGTTTGTCATTTTTGAAGAGCCTTTGTAATTTGATTTTTGCTCTTGCGTGGACAACATCTTGTAACTCCATCTAAGCTCGCTTGAAATAGCTCCAGACATAGTTTGAGGATAATGTGGTTTGATGTTGTGATGTCCCCTTTTTGGGATAACCCTAAATCTTATCCTAGAATCACAAGCTTAATGTAGTTAGGGCTGTAACTTACCATTTAATGCTTTAAACAAGATAAATCTTGGCTTTAGGTCCTTTGCATGAATATATATAGGTATAATTATATTTAAATATATTAAGACAGTAGACCTTTGATCCTTATTCCTTGATTCTGATTTGATTATATTCCTCCATTCATAAAATCTGCAGGTCTGATATTACTTATTGCTGATGGTTCAATGCTTTAATATTCAGTAGATATTGTATTTTCAGATCGATCAGAATATGTTTATATATTATTTTTCTTTTTGTTCATCCCTTTATATCTTTATTTGTGGATCAGTCCTCTTTTATGGATCGATCAATCAAGAATCTCCTCACCTTTTGGCAAGGGACGTGCCTTTGCAACACTTGTCTTTGGGATCGATTCATACTAGTGTCGATTGGTTTAGAAGTTAGTAATCACTGCCTTTGGTTGAGTCGTATATTGCTGATGTGTTTAGGAGCCGATTGACTAAGGATTAGTGAATCGCTGCATGATAGGAATTGCTTTATCTATAGCTTCAAATATAATTGCTTTAGAATATAGCTATTTAGTATCTCTGTCATGTCCCCAAAATAGTAATACGATAAAGACCAAGTGTTAAAATACAAATAAATTAATAAATAAAATAAATAGCAATATTAACATTAAATATAAAATAAATGTGTACCATATCAATATAAAAATATAAAAATATAAAAATATGAAATAACAAATATAATAATAATATATAGGCAAATTATTGTTATTATATTCTAGTATTAAATAATTTAATATCAAAAATAATAATAATAAATAAATATTATAATCATTACACATCAAAGATTGTAATACATTAGAATAAAATAATAATAGGATATAAGCAAATTGGTTTTATTATTAACTTTAATGTTAAAATATGTTCAATAAAACATCAAAATAATATAATAAAATAAGTATATAATCTGAAATATCATAATTATTAGTAATAATATATTATTTTCAAAAATAGATATTGAATGAATGAATGAAAGATTTTAATGACGTCCACGAGACTAAACAGTCTATGGAACCGAGACAAACAACGTAATTTGTCTTCAAGCTCTTTTCCAAGTCGGACCTCCTGCTATTGCTATATTTTATGAAAAGTCACCTCTTTCACCAAACAATACATTCCCCCCATGAGTCACCTACCTTGAATGGTATAAATAGAAGGAAGGAAAATAAGGAAGAGGGAAAAACATTGAGAAATAGGATCTGCAGTTCAGAACAGTAGCAACAATGATTGTTATGCATTGGAATATAGAGCCATTTAATATATATATATTATTTAATAGGCATACACATATATATGCATAGATATAGATAAATTTTATAATGAATAATATGCAATGAATAAAGAATATATATGAATAAGGAAAGAATAATTATATAAACATATATATATGAATACTAATGAATATAAGTAAAAGAATAATTATATATATGAAGTATATATATATTAATATATATATATATGAAGTATATATATATACATACACGATTATGCAATAATGATACTTATAAGTAATGATGACTCTTTAATATAAACATGAGTAGATTATGTATATTTATGAATTGTCCTCATCCTATGATCAATTTAGTATAAGGTTGAAGGAGGTGAGTAAGGAAACACGAAGAGATATAGCAACTCAGGTGATGTACTCACTTAACAATAATATTTAGCATATTTTGAATATAAGAAACAAATATTGCTAGTCTGATTATTGGCGTAATGCTTTCTTTAATATTATCATGATGATAATGATGTTGATATTGACTTCAAGAATCAGTAATAAAAGCAAATGTATTTGATTGCTGAAAGATTGACTTCCTTGCATTTGCAAGCTTATTGGGAGGAAGGGTGTGAGGGGAGTGGTGCCTAAAAACTCCTCTTAAGTTTTCCCCTGGAACCCAAGGTAGGGATGGGCCCTGGAGGGGTGGAAATTCTACTCTTAGTCAGCCCAATCCCAAGGCTTTGATGGGCCCTGGAGGGGTGGAAATTCTACTCATAGTCCGCCCAATCCCAAGGCCTTGGTGGGCCATGGAGGGGTGGGGGTTCCACTCATAGTCCGCTGCGGCCATGGAGGGTTGGTAGGCCCGGGCCACTTATCCGCTCCCCCGACTATCCCCAATAAGTCAAGTGTCTTCCAAGGTGCTGACATGGGTAGAGAAAACAGGTACCAATGTTTCCACTAAGCATGCCACTCCGAGTATGGAATGGTCTTGGTTTGGACGTTCACCTCAGAGGCAAGGGGTGGGTTGTCCTAATCGGATGCTTGTGCCCTTGGGCTTAGATGGATAGCTTCGGGCGGATCTACCCATACCACTCCTCACCTGTCTCCATTATTACTTTTGTGATTATGCTTATATTTTGGATATCTAGATATTAATGCTAACACATATGTTGTTAATATGATGAATACAAGATTCCAATCTAGGGTTATTGCATTAGGATAACATTCAATTGGAAAAGAAGAAACCTTAAACCTAATCTACAAGCGAATTTTAGGGAAAACCGGGTAAGGGACATTACAATCTCTAATATTTATATTAGAAATAAATATTTTTGTGGGGCATTTATATTAATATTTATTCATTTGTTTATTTAGTTTAGAGCACAGGTTATTCTATTCATGATATTTATATCATATAATACCATTATAATATTTATAATGATATTTACAAATATCATATATTATCATTATAATATCTGTTATTCTATAATATTTATATTATAATACTTATGTATGATATTAATGGTTAAGTGGTAATTATATCTTGATAATAATAATTATAATAATGGTATTCAAATGGCAATTACTTATATTTATATTTTGATATTTATTCGATTTTGTTTATGATAAGGTAAGCAGGGTTTTGAAAGGGCCCAGAGCCTTGTACAAAGCTAAGAAAAGGAAACTTCCAAACACCAAAGTCTCAGACTTTGCCAACAAAGCAAAGAAGCAAAAACAACAGACACGCCGCAGAAACACAATAGACTAACAACCAACCTTGGCACCAAATACCAAGGGCAAAGAACACTTAGAACAAACAACAGTCCTAAGTAAAAGACACAGAAACGTCAAAGGCCTTGACCCAAGAAACTTAAACCCAAAACACAAGATCGAGAGCCCAAAAAACCGCTTGGAACAACCAGGCAACGAACCACCTACAACAGCTAGACTGCAATAGACCTCCTACTCAATTTTGGCAAAACTGAGCCTAACAGATTCCCACCAGAAGAGGGGTAAAAATCACAAGTTGTTGCGGAGAAACGTTCTTCAAAATGCACCATCCAACCAAACACCAACCACAAAACCACCTCAAAAGGATAGGGCTCCCCTCTATAGAAGAGGAAGAAGTGGGGACCAACACTACCAAAGTCACCTCTCTCCAGAGCAAACACGTTCCACCTCAATAGGAACCAGCAAAAGAGAGAAGCACTTCCCACCATTTCTACAACCTCCAGCTCCACCTCAATAAGAGAGGGCTCCACCTTAATAAGAGCAATATTCACCTCTATTGAATACAACGTTAGTAGAACATGGTAGGAAGCAAGAACTCTAGTAGAAAAGGAAAACACCTCCTCCTTTGGCATCCAGAAGGACAAAAACAAAAGGAATGACAACAACAACCTCCTAGCCAACATAATCAGCCTGTTGTTTGGTGTTTCTGCACATCAACAACTCAAACAGAATAAAGACTATCCTATCTCTCTTGAAAGGTTGATCTCTTATGAACAAAGAGATAACCCCAAAGTCTCTCGGGTGTTAGGTCATGACAATGCAGTAGAACAAACTCAGTGATAAAATGTGAATATGCTGGTAATCACAAGGGGTCTTACGTGCTGATGATGCAGGTTTCTAAACTCATTAGATCCTGAACATGGTGGTGCTTTAACTTTGGGTTTCGACCACATAATAAAAGAAACAAGAAAAGAAAGGGGTTCAAAATTTTAAATCGCTAATACTACCTCTAACATTAACCATGCGAATGACAGAAGACCTGAAATGGACCAATCCCTTAAAACTAATTTCTAGTCGACCCAGGTTATACCTACAATCTTGCAGAAAATAGTGCAATCTTCAATGGTTTTAGAGATTTTCAGGCTAAAAAAATTCATTCGATGGGAATGAATGAATAGGTGCAGCTGAACTAAGCGCATGAACAGGGTACAGGTTGACCTTGCACAACATTCCCATAATCAAGAAGCTGCCCAAGATGTGAACCAGGGATTGCTACAACACTTCGGATGTCCGATCATAAGCATTGCAAAATCGAATCTAAACTACATTCAAGCATTTCCAAGCATTTTAAGAGATGAAACAGGAAACATGCAAGATTATTTAACGCCAAGGAGACACCAGTCATAGCACAATGTCCGCACCTCTTTATTAAATCATCATGTTTACAACATTTCTGGTTTATTACAGCATATGCCTGAAATGTGAAAGCTTCTTCTAATCCGCTAACATGCTACTCTACTATTAACCTAATGATAACAAGTATCTGTTGAACGAGTCCTCTAACTATTGGGAGATCGAACGAACCGCTTTACAAAGAGGCAGAGTGCCATATATATAGAAAACTGCCCATGCTAGAACAGAACTAGGGTTACAAAAACTCACGGCCACCAACCAAATCGGCCCGACAAATAGCAGCAACCCACCGCCTAGCAATGAATGCGGCAAAGGATGCCACCAGATTAACCAGGGTCACACGCCACCGAGGGACAGATCCTCGAGCCACACCCAACATGAATGAACACCCGCAAACAAAGAAACGCGCGCCAAAACCAGGGGACGAAACCAGCCGTCGATCGGGCTTGAGATGCACAACGAACGACCCAGATCGATGCCAACCACGAAGAGCCCATCACGTCCCCCACCAACCAACCATCAATGGCCATCAACCGCAGCGACCCTGCGTGCAGGAACGGGCTATGCGACCACAGACGCAAATCGCGTCCAGATCCGCATCGTACACCTCTGCAAATCTGAGCCATGTCCATCATGATCCAACCTGCACGCAAACAAAACACCATCAATACAAGATACACCGCCGAAAACTAGCCAAGTCAAAGAACCCAAGGTTAGAGAACCAAGTAGCAAAACAGGCGGGAGCAGAGCCAGAAACGGGCGGAGGTGGAGAGGAGAGGCAAAACAAAACACAGGCGAAGGGCCAAGACAGGCGGGAACAAAACACACCCCGGCGGAACCGGAACGGGAACCGGAACGCAAACCAGGTGGAAGCGGAACGGGAACTGGAACGCAAACCCAAGAGGAAATAGGCGGAAGCCAAGTTCCCTACCACGATCCACTCCGCGCCCGACTCCGGCAAACACGAACAGAGAAAACGAAACACGCGTGGGAAAGCCAAAGCCAATGGGGCGAAACCGGAACGGAACCGGATCAAGACTAGGAGCCTTTTTAGAAAGGTTCCCGACCATGATCCATTATGCGCCTGGCTCCGCCAAAAACCGACAAAAGGAAAGCAAAGCCAGCAGCAGGAACAAAAAGGGCAAAGCAACGACGAGGACAAAGGATGGGAGTCGAGGCCGGAGAGGGAAATGAAATCGGATTTCGAACTTTGAAAAGTCCAAAATCCGATTCCATCCCGGCTCCGGTCCCGACAAAACAAAGAAACGGCGAGGGAAGCGAAGAAAAGACTAAGGGAACCAACCCTTAGGCCCGAAGCGGACAACACAAAGACAAAAACGGAGAAGCGGGAAGCAGAACCGGGACCGGGACCGAAACCAGACTCGGAACTTGTAAAAAGTTCAGAATCAAATTCCATCCTGGTTCCGCCTCCGGCAGAACAAAAGAAAACAAGGGAAGAAGAAACAAGGGAAAACAAAGGGAGAAGACCACAACCCCCAGGACCCAAACAAAAACAACACAAGGGGAAAACAAAAGGCAAAAGAAGACCACCTAAAAGGACATCCACAAGACACCAAGGCCACCAAGAACCCAACCAAAAGGGAACCCAAAAACAAGGCAAACAAAACCCCAAGATTTTCAAAGGCAAGCACGCAAGAGGGGCAGGCAAAAAGAGAGTCCCCCACCCTAAGTGGGGCGTGTGTGCAAAAACTGCACAACAAATGGCAACTCCATTGGGGAAATGCTCCAGAGCATTTCGATGACAAACTGTCATCACGAACTCAGAATCTTTGGTTTCTTTCCAAGCATGAGGCTACACCTAGACAAGGTTTCAGACACCACCGGTAGGCAAACCTTTCCTATACCAAGGTCAAAGTGTGCATATGCGTCGATTTTCCTTTCCTAAGTTGCTGCATAGACCAAATTCAGTCTGACAGGGCTACATAAGGATTCCAACTCCAAAAGCAACCTGGATAGAGCCTCACTGCCAGTCAAGCGTCCATAGCCCCGATGAGGTTATCACTGCAACCCTCCCTAGCATAGCTCTACTGCCAGCCAGGCGTCCATAGCCCTAGTAGAGATACTAGGATGCCCTTGGAAAGGTGAACCTTTTTGATTTTCAATGTTTTCTTCTTTTTTCTTTTGATATTCTCTTCTGAGACTTGCTTTTAAAGCTTTACTTTTCACCTTGTGGCCAATGAAGCCCACATTCAAGGATGAGAACCACAGCGGCACTGGAGCAAAATTTAAGATTTTTCACCCAGTCAAACCTCCTAAAGACCACATACAACCTTGGAACTCTTAAGATATGTGTGAAGATATAAGACCCAAATATATTCTAGAATTCACCTCAGACAAGTGACTCCAATTCCCAACTTATGCAACATCAGATGAAAGAAATCCACCAGTTTGAATGACTCTGAAAAGATGATAAAAGTTTGTAAAAGAAATCCCAGAGCAGCCCCAGACGAGCAACCAGTTGTACAGATGCAACAAGCCCAAAAGAAGTGGGGTGACCCCCAAAGAGACAGCAGACAAACAAAGCCAAAACCAAAAGAAAAACCCAACCCGAACCAAAGCAAAACAGAAACAAGACAGCAGAAAGGAAACCTATTCTACTAGTATACAAGGAGTGAGTTGAAAACAACTCAAGATTGGAAATAATGCTTCAAATACTGCACATTAACAAGCAGTGGGATATTTTCTCCAACGAGGGTTTTCAAACGGAAAGCATTATCTCCCAAAATCTCTGCAATCTGATAAGGGCCGAGCCAAAGTTTGTCAAATTTTCCATACTCGCCTTTCTTGTCATGGGCCTTATCCCAGTAGAGAACCAAGTCAGAAATTCTAAAGGCTTTTACCTTGGCTCTCCTATCAAACCATCGTTTTACAACACCCTGATGTTTGGCAAAATTCTCAAAGGCTTCATCTCTTTTCTCTTCAAGGTGCAACAACTCAGCTAAGTGGGCTTCACGTTTATCTTCTCCCTCATAATATTCATTGATTAATTGCAGGGTAGGGATCTGTTGGTGTGTGTTTTGAATACGCCACCATACACAGAATAAAATGCCCAATGACACTTTATCCTCTCTTGAAAAGTAATTGCAAATACCTAGAAGATAATACAATGACTCCAATGTTTCTTTTGGCCAGGTTATGACATATGGACAAGGTCAGTGGGCGTTGTGATTTGCTGGTAATCACAAGGGGGACTTACGTAAAATTCATTTCGCGAGTTGAGGACTTAGGCGGTTTTATCGTTGAAGCTCTTTCGATGGGTATTTCAGATATTCCAAAAAAAGGGCAAAAGGATAAGGGTTTAGAGATCTAAACTACGCCTAAGAATTCAAGAGACAGTGGCGATTAGACAAAATGGGTAACCACACTTCGTTTCGCCTCCTTCGGACAACTACGCGAAGCGGGTGCAATCTTCAACGGAGGTGATAATGGTTTTCATGTTCGAATTGATAATCAAAACAAACAGAAGTTAATCATCCACGATTTAATGGCTCAGACTAACTTTACACGTCGAGTGCAAATCATCCACTCGACAAAAGTATGAGCAAAATTTTATCCGCCACTGCGATCAAATCTATCATTCATCTAACCAACATGTAAATGGAATGCTATTCTAATTCTACTCTAAGTGTTGAAGGAGAAATATTAAACCTTGCATACTACTTGAAAATAAAAGTTGTTCTTAGCAAATCATGCACAAGAGCTTTTATAAACGGAAATAGTTTCGTCGCAACAATTTTTTATTACTCACTTCACACATTACAAATGAGGGTCCAAGAGTTTATATAAAGTTCCATAAATTGAATAAATGGCTTAGATTAAACATGAGCCGACGGTCAAGATTTAACAAACGAAACCCTAATTAGGGTTTCCCAAAATGACTTCAGTTAACTGGCAATGAACAGCAATGAGTTGGCATTCAGAGCTATTTTCAAAGGACTACATTCTGATCCTCTCGAGCCACCGTGTATTCACCGAATCTGGACACGATCAAGGCAACTTCATCCATGGTAACCTGTGGAAGCATGCCGATTCTAAATTCTAGCCCATCCATGCTCTCAGCGCATCTGGCGAAGGTCTCCTCCCACTCTGGTTCAGTTTTTTCAAAGGACTCTCGGATACTCAGGAAGTTCGCCAATTTGGCCCAATCCTGCCTCAAGATGGGTCCAGTGATGTCAAAGATATTTTCCTGCACACTTTTCTTCAAAACTTCCAATTGCAGGTCATTCTCTCGCAGAGCCTCTTTATCCAGGATATCGGCAATTATGTTGAGGATTCTGGCCTGAACTTCCTTGACCTGTTCCTCCAATCTGATGCCGTCAACCTTTACCCTCTCCAAGACTTCACCTCGTGCCGTCAAGGCCCAATACCAAGTGTGGAAGTCATAGGCTGCTCCCGCTGCGATGATGCCTCCTTCTATCAATTCTTGCTTAGGAACTCCTTTCAGAATCCTAAGGCAAGGGATTATCCTATCCTGCGCGTCCGGAAGGCTGTCCCATACTTCTGCCAAGGAGGCTAGCCTAGAAAGTAAGGCAGTGGCCTGACCATAAACCAAAGTTAATCTTTTTATGAATGCCTCAGCTTCAATCCCCTTGGCTGCTATCCATTCTTTGGCCTCCTGAACCGTGAGCCTGTTTTCTTCTATCTCTTTAACGGCCTCTTGTGAAGAGTTAGGAAGTAGAGGAGCCGCCGTAATATCCTGATCAAGTGCTGGATGTACTCTCTTAAGCGCTCAATTTCCAATTGGCACTCCTTTCTTTTGGCTACCTCCTTCACCAACCTTGATTTGATGGCAGACACAGAATTATCCAAATCTTCCACTTCTTGGCCCTTAGTGGTTGGACCCAAGTCAATGGTTGTGATGGCGTAATCCTGTGGAGCCATATCCTCTTGCGGCTTGTCCGCTGTAGGCACGACAATCTGTACTGTCCTATTGCCGGCCTCGTCTCTCTGTATGCTGGAGAATTTCTTCGCCGGCTTTTTAGCCACGGTTTGAGACAGTCTGGCCAAAAAGTCTGCCGTATCATCTTCTTCTGGTTCATCTGCCGACACTTGTACCTTTAGCCTTTCCTTCAGCCAATCCGGGATCGTAAGCCGCTCAACACCGTCCTCCTCCGGCACGCCTTCTCTGTTAGGAACATCCACAATTCCCCTAAGGGCTGAAATCATCCCTTCCTGGAAATCCTCATCTTGGACGCCCACATCGTCGTCATCTGACTCCAATATTTCAGTGCCCGTGGGAGAAGGCGGCGCATCGTCATCTGGCTGAGGCTCTGTGTTGTCTTCAGGAACCGAAGAAGGATCCCTCATGTCTGCCAGTGAAGCATCGGCAGTAGCTAATATCTCCTCAATATTCCTAGAGGCAGCCAATTGAGAAGGTTTTATCCTGGCCTGCTTCTGGACTAGCTCCTTTCCTGCAGCTATTTCTTTCCTCTTCCTAGAAGTGGTGGTCTCCATCACTTGTACGTCCTGGGATGCGCCCGCGTTGGAAGAATAAGACTCTGCCTCGCTTAGCATGTCATAGGTCAGGGTTATCTTTTGGCGCCTTAATTCTTGAACTCGTTGATCAACCCACCACTGAGTGAACTTGATGACAGGCCTCATCAAGATGTTCAAGTCAGCATGCTCTGCTTCTGACCATCGGACAGCGGGCAAAGCCAAACTCTCATCGAAGCACGGCTGCGTCTGATTTTCGTCCTCCTCCAACTGATCTGGCACGTGACAAAATTTTGTTGCCCTGATCAAGCTGAGCGGCAATCTGGACCACATCTTCCGTCTGACCTCAAATTCATCCGCAACATTTGCCCAAAAGTCCTCCAGTTCGACCCTATGCTTGTATCTCCTTCCATCCACCATCTTGATGTGGTGATGGGGGTCGTAGTGATTTCTGGCCGGATATGGGGAAAAAGGGTAATGTTGTATCTTGATTCTGGCACTGTCAGCTGCCTGTGATGATGGACACGACTCCAGCATGTTCCTTATAAAGAAAGGAAAAGTAACTGCCGCCTTTTGCTTCACCCTTTGAAGACCTTGGAACTCTTCTAACTGCATCAGCACTTCGAGCAGGACCATCTTATTTGTGGGGAAGATGGGCAGACGGTACGGGCTCCCGGTGAATCCTTGGATTCTGATATAAGTAAATCTTGGATATTGGATGAACCAAGACCCGTATTTACTAATTAGTCTTTTGGCCTTGTGTGTTAGCCGCTGATGCGTCCCTCCCTGGAGTATCCTAGTGATGTACATCAAGAACGCGTCGTGGGCTCGTCTAAAGTGCGTCTTCTCCCTCAGCTGAAGCTGTGGATAACAGTCATAAGGCTTTAGCTCATTTGATCCACCGTCGACCGTGCCCTTGCATATCAAGCCTGCATACTTGTAAGTTCTAGCCAACATATAGATATCAAGCCTGCATACTTGTAAGTTCTAGCCAACATATAGATGACATAAGAACTCATATAAAACGTTTTAGTTTTCTCTAAGTTGATAAGCTGGTGGTGAAGATTATTGCTTATCATTCTCGCCCAGTTGAACATCTTGACACCTTCTGTGATGTCCTCAATAAAATAGTACATCCATGGCTCAAATGGCGTCCCCAAAGGACTGCCTGCTATTCTGTTCAGTAAGATAATGATGTCTCCGTAGTCCTCCTTGAAGTCCGTACGTGTCAACTTCTTGGGCATCTTCTTGACCGACGGCCTAGGCTTATCCAGCCACGACTTGTTAATGTTGGTGGCACAAAGGCTAGGGCTTTCATCATATAACTTCTGAGCATCTTCCTTGGTCTTGTAGACAGTTTTAGGATATGTCGGAATGCCGAAGGCCTCCTGAATGGCCAACTCTATCAGATGTGCCAACACTCTCCCATCGGGTGCCACAATCCGCCTCAACTCAGCATCATAGTGAAGTGCGCACTCCACCATAAGTTCAGCACAGCCAAGCGCAGGTGGGAATCCGACAGCTTGAAATATGTCGTTTCTCACCATCCTTCTAGCGGCAGTGTTGGCAAAGGTCCATTATGCCCATATATTCTCTTCTTAAATTCTTCAAGGTCAATGTGGCCAAGGTCAGTGTCTGAGACATCTTTCCACTTTGACTTTATTCTGGTCTCTGGCTGCGATCCTTTACTTGCAAACTTCATCTGTGCCTGCCTGGATGTTTCCCTTTGATCGATCGTCAACCTGCAAGCACAAAATTCTTAACATTAATACAAGATCATTTAAAATTAACTTGTTCCGGGGTGTAGCTTGGACAAAAATCGCACTTTCAGCCTATTGAATTAAAATTTCTGTCAAAAAGCAAGCTGAAAGTAATTAAATTCGCCTATCTATGAATGAAATTCGTGCCGGAAACGAAGTAGAAGATAGAAACACAGTGCAAACACATTGTCGATTAACTTCCAAACCTCGAAGATCGTGTTCTAGCTGCGAATGAATTTAAAAATTCAGAAATCTGCCAGAAGAGGTGCGCCAATATGCTGAAAGTACGATTTCAGCAAAGAAATAAATTACTTCTCTCAAAAAATCACACCTGTCAACAAGAAAATGCTACCTCGATTCTCACAACAATGTTATTCTTATAAATTTCTCCTTTGCGAATGATTTCCTGAAGATTCGAGAGAGATAGCTACTTCTCAGCCGGAATTGTGAAGAAATGAGTTGCTGAAACTCATTTTATGGCTGAGAAGTGCGATTTTCTTCAAGGCATTGTTTTCTTTCCTCTGATTTTCTTCCAATTTTTAGAAACGTTTTCTTCTCAGATTGGCAAACTTCTAATTTCACTTTCAGTTATCGAGGCAAGTTTCTAATTTTCACCTCTGTGCCATCTCTGCTTGAGATTTTCGAATTTTCTCAAAAATTGCCTAAGTGTTGGAAAAGATATTAAATTAATCGTTTAAAATTAATTTTCCAACGTATTTTAAATCTTCGAATCATGGCAAAGTTAAATTTATCTAAGGCAGAATAGTTTAATCTTCCAAATAATCTCCGGTTTTTTGAATTTTTAATTAAAATTCCCTAAGTGTCAGGGAAATAATTAAAAATATTAAAATATTAAATTTCAACCCGTTAAAAATTGATACATGGCTAAATTCGTTCGTCAGAGGCAAAATATCTCTTTTCAAATTGTCTGCCTAGCCAAAATGTGCTCAATAGCTTATCTGCCAAATTTCAATTCTCTAGGCGGAGTTCTGACCTCTCTGGACATTTTTATTTAGCCAAACGATTCATCTTCTGGGTTGGGCGAACTTGGAGATCTCTGCCACTTTGCCATTTTTTTACCAGTGCCTTAGGAATTTTCCAAGCTGAGAGGGGCGGACTTCATGCTTGCTCTGCCAAACACTCTTCATTTTGTGCCAAAGAATTTCATTCCGTTGTGCTGAGGATGGTTTTTTGTGCCGGCTAAACCTCTTCTTCTTCTAGACATTTCTTCGTTTTTCATGCCTTAGAATAATTTTCCTTCCAAAGTTGGACGAATTTCTTATAATCTCCTGCCTATGGCGTATTTTATTCTCCATTTGTCTTACACTTTCCTTGCCATGGCGAATTTTATTCGTGCCTTGTCCAATGGCAAATCTCATTTGTTTCAACCATTTAATTCAATTTCTAGTGAATTCCCTTGTAATTTCACCCCTTTCCAAACATCTTGGAGCGCACCCCTTCATATTTTACCTTTCTCCACACTTCTTGGGGCGGACTTCATGTGCCTCTTGCCATTTTCCTCTAGGCTGGGCGGACTTCATGAGTTTCATGCCATCTTTCTCTAGGGGCGGACTTTGAACCTTTTGTGCCATGCGCCTCTTCCAAACATCTTGGGCGGACTTTAGCTTCCTCATGCCAAGGGCGGACTTGGCAACCTTCATGCCTATGGCGGACTTTAGCTTCTTCATGTCAAAGGCGGACTTGGCATCTTTCATGCCTATGGCGGACTTGGAGACCACCTTGCCTATGGCGGACTTGGCATATCTCTTGCCAGTGCCTATCTTTGGCATGCCAAAGGTAGGGCGGACTTTGAACTTTCCATGCCATCCCCTTTCTTGAGGGCGCCATTCTCAGACTTAGGCATTTTTCCAAAATTTTTGCCATTTTTCAAACCTTTTTCATTTTACCTTGATTTTCTTGATTTCTGGAGACATGTTGATTTTCTGCTCTGTAGGATCCAAAAATAGAAACTTTTTCCCAAAATAGAAACTAGAAAAAGCAAAAAGCATCCCTAAAAAATAGGAACTCCAGAATGGCCTAAAAATGCCAAAAATCAAAAAAGCAAAAAGCAAAAAAGCAGAATCCCTAAAAAATAGGAAGTGTCAGAAACGACCGAAAGCAATGGCGATCTTCGTCTACCGGGTCTTCTAAGCACTTCTATGACGTTAAGACACACAAACGGGTTCGAAATCTCAACTTAGCCGGACTGACTTTCAAAATTTACCCAAATTAAAGACTCTAAACTGGCGATTCAGAGGGCGACATCAAAACTTGGGGGTCCCCATTTGCAATGGGGTGATGTGTGAAATAGGTCACAACAGAGTTGTGGTGGACTATGCATGGGCCTAGATCTTTGATTACTACTCTAGCCATTTGTTTGTTGTCCCAAGTTTCTAGTTCTTCTACTTCTGAGAGGAACTGGTCCACTTATAACTTCATCCACTCTGTTAAGAGGAACAGGCTCACTTCTAGGAGGGCAGAGAAGCTTGTGGTTGTCCATAGTGCCTTACGTCTCATTGATCACAGCACAACTACATACAAGGAGAGTCTAGCAGCCAGATGGGATGTAGAGCCAGAAGAGCCAGCATGGATAGATGAGGATGCTACATAGACAGGGCTGGTTGGTATTGGTTTAGATGAGCTTGAGCATTTGGGGTCCCCGTCCGACGGTTCCAGTGATGAGGAGATTGGCATGGAGCTTGGAGTTGGAGATGATTAGATCATTAGAGGCATTAGGCCATTAGCTATTTAGTATTTAGCATTTTGTTTTTGAAGTTTGAAGTTTGAATATTGTTGTGTTGATAACTTGATACTTGATTGTAATTGTGAATCATGACTATGAAATTTTGAAATTCAAATTATGAATATGAAACAGCGAGTTCTCGTTCCAATCACAATGTCTATTAAGTTACAAGTATATTTTTATTTTTATTTTGATTGTTTCAATGTTCACTAGTTCAATGAAATCATTGCAATGTGTTTAAACTCTACAATTTACTTATTCCTTAGGCTTTTACAGTTATACATCTTTTTATAACTAATTTTTCAAGTACTATATGTATTTCAATGCACCCCCCCGCCGCCGCCCCCCCCGACAACCCCTCACCACCCCCAAACTTAGGCCCCGCGCCCCCGAAACCCGTCCCATGTCGTCCCCCCGTCCCCGTCCCCGAAACTCGGTGGAACTATGGAACTATATGTTGTTTATTTGATATTGTCATGGATCACCCTCGTAGGTTTTGCAAAGCTTGAAGTGCAAAGGAAAATAATGTTATACCTTTCTCTTATTCGTTGGCCAACCTTCTTGAAATATTTGAGCATGAGAATTGGCTATCCTTTAGATAATTTCAAGAACCCGTTGGAATAAAAAACAAACCAACAGATAGCTTGACTTGGAAGCTATCAAGAGCTACATCATGCAATCCATCTTTGAACAATCTTGAGCATCTTGATTGTTTGTCTCATGGAAAGAGCAAAAACTGCTTGTATTATAATCAAGAGGTGACTTTAAGGCAAATCTTTCAAGTGGAGGAGGTAGTCAAAAATAATCATTTCTATTGTTCCTTTGAAGATTTTCTAAATACTATTGAGTCGAACTATGCTACTAAAACTACCTCTTCATGTTAGTCAAATTGGTTACCACTTGTTGTAAGAGAAGAGTGGCAAGTCTTGCCCAACGAAGTCTTTTCTAATTTCTCTGATAGTGATCATATCATCCCCCAACTTGATTGCTCATGCCTAAGCAGCAATCTTTGGTGGAAGAGAAACAACAAAGCAGATTAGAAGGATCTATGGATAAGGCCTAAAAGAATTATTGATTCTTCCGACAAATCAGTTGAATTGTGCAACAAACTCCCTCATTGGCTCATTGTTATCCTTCTTTTTATTTGATAGTTGAGCAAAAGGAGTATGACCATCCTCAGCCAATTTGAAGCGTGATAGAAATTTAATGCGCACGATCTTCTAGTTGGTGATACAACCTGTAGTGAGCTGATAGAACCATCCTATTGCTGCTCCAACCAAACTTTCAACAAAAATTCTGACTACATCATGTGCCACTCCTAGAATGTCACGCATCAAAATTATGGCTGATATATGTTCGTCTAGGTGTTAAGTGTCATCACCATTGAATTTTAGAAAAAAAGAATCATGAACTTGATGGAAAATTGTGTCAAACTGCAAGTGCCAAGGGATCAATAGGTTGCTCCCCGTGGCAATGGAAATAGAGGCAAAGCATTGTCATGGTTCTTTATCTAAATTTTTATCTCTTGCAAATATGTTAATGAGTTCACAGACTATTGGTGAAAATGAGCCTTCACTTGAATGTGCTTGGGTGGGTGCCTAAAAGACAAGATCAGGAAGCTTTGCCTTCCTCTATGATCTAGTGTATACCCTATCAAGGAAGATGAAAATTCTTCAATCAGAGGCAATGAGATCTTCTATTTGCAAGCTCAACTTGTTGTATATTGTTCCCCACGAAAGTCAACAAAAACTATTAATGTTTAAATTTGATTATGCCAAACAACACATAATGGAATAGGGGAAGCTCCTTGAGATCTAGCAAAACCTAAAACTAAGAGAATTTACAAGTATGCACATTGTACAAGATTTCATGGAGGTTTTGCATTAAATGTGAATTGCTAAATGACTATGTTTTTTCCCCAAATGTAAGCACCATACTGTCAACATTTAAGCCTTGCAGCATGATTTTCAAATTTATAGAAGGTAAGCTATAAAACACAAATAGAGAAAACTCCTATTGGCTAAAGCAAAGACCAATATTTGATTGCAACACTGATTTTGAAGAAAAAACAAAAATGTATGCTTACTATCGGTTAAAACAGAGACTAGTAAATTAGCATTAACAAGAAATGGTTAAACAGATAAGCATTGCATACTGAAAATAAATTGCTGCTCAATATACAAAGCCACTACTTAATGAATAATGAATATCAATTCAAAATTCAATGAAGTTACTCGATTCAATTTATTTCCCAAAAACACAACATAAAATAAAACAATAACTTCTATTGAACAACCTTTTTTGTAGCATAAGCTTAGTAGCAACTCTTATTCTAGATTATGTGCTCAATAGCACTTATTCATAAGCTTTCAAAAAACAACTTTAAGGAAAGAAAATTAATAAAATAATCCCAATAAAGCATCAGTTTAAAGCAGCACTATCTTTATCCACTAAAATAATAAACTACTTCTAAAACCAAATAATTAAATAAAAACCTAACAGTAGGCTCAATCTATCATCTTTGAAAAAATAGCAACTTTTGCAACTTACGAGATTTTCAAAAGTCTAAAATGACTTTGACTTTCAAATTTGGTCAGATCATCAAAACTTGGCGAACTTTTTCCTATAGCCCACATTGTCAAAAAGTCATTACTTGACAGACACTCCTTGCCTTCTAGATGACAATATTGATGCTCTAAAGCTGAAAACCTCACTATCAACAACGATTCCATGCTGGAAATAGATTACACAACAGCAAACTCAATCAATGGTGAACATAATGATCTTGTAAAAACCCTAGTGACAACTTTAAACTAGGCCAATTGAGATTGGAGGTTGTGATTTTCTAACATAGGCTGACTGTGCCATTCATTGTATTGTTTTACCTCTGGTCATGCAATTCTTCCATTACCAAAAAAAAAACCTAATAAATGAAATCAAGATCATAGCTGCTTAATTTTTAAATTTGATCACATTTTTATGAATCCTCTGCCTTGTCACAACCTACAAGAGTTATCTGGTTATTGTCGCAATTTTTGGATGGTTATGCCATAGGAAAAGCATGACACTCTTCACATTTTCTAGCTATCTTTACTGAGCGCAACTTAATAACATGTTTGTCAAGGTTTACATCATGACTTTTTGCTGGTTATGCCACCATGGTAGTGCAACTTCCTTTTATTTCCTTTCACCTGCATGCTGGTCACATTTGTATATCTCAGCTGCCCACTTGTGATTCAGTGGCATTCTTATGTGGCTAAGCCATTCTAAAATGTTACACTCTTAACTGTTTTCCTCCATTGGCACAATTTACTCTCTCTGCCACCTGAGGAGCTATTTTTTGCTGGCCTCACCACTGTAAAAGTGCAACATGATTGTTGTCTTACTAACTCTTTCATGTTGGAAAAATTTCCACTTGTCATCGCCAGCTCTTTCCCCGTTGGTTCAGTTTGCACTAAGTTTTGCTAGTTTGGGATTGAGGCATGACCTTGTCATGACTATGCCACAAGCAAGTTGCACTTGGTTCTGTAAATTCATTATCCTTTCTTCATTTTCATTTGTGCTGACATTGCCACGAGACTTTGCACTGCTGAATTCTTCCTTGATAATGCCAGTTCAAGGCTTCAACACTGTGTCATTTTTCCACTTTATGCTAGTACCATTCAACTATCAAGAATTTGATCATCTTCATTCATCATCTTTCCTCCATGAGTTATCTACAAATCACTATTAATGGACAAACTAGACCTCAAACAAGACAAACTTAATGAATTTTGACTAGAATATCACTGACTAACTTTGATTAGCATGACAATAATCTCATGGCTACTAACTACAAACTTGATTATGGGCAAAGTTTTGTAGGGATACCAACATAAGTAAAATCTGAAAGTGGGGGAATTGAAGATATGATTGAAAGAAACTAAGATCGTGCTACTCTTTTGACCACAAAAAATCCACAATGTTAAAAAAAACGTTATCTTATGATAGCACTAGTTTATTCATATATCTACCTTATTTTAGACACTTTAGATAACTTTCTCATGCATCGTTTTAAGTGTGGAGAAATTAAATAGGTGGCTATATGGTCCAAGACTCCAAACATCAATTAGAACAAGTAAAATTACCAACAACATAATAGAAGAAAAGTATTTCACCCCTCAAAAACACTAAAAATTATGGAAATATATTATAGTCAATCAACAATATTGAACAGCTAATGAGGGTTGCTATGAATACCCAAATGTTCCCCAGAATACCAGTGGCGTGAACCGTATAGCTCGTGCCAGATGATCGTATAATTTTCCTTTTGGTTTCCACCATCGATAAACTTCAGTCTGGATAACAACCCATGCAGACAAGACAAGTTAGTCCAAACTAAAAGTGAAAGACCTATTAATGAAAAATAAATAAATATCAATATCACAAAGTGCCCTTATTTACTAAAAAAAAATGTAATAAATAAAATGTTTTATTCTGCATATCAAGTAAGATTTTTAAGGTAACACATTTGATAATTAGAAACTTAACTCCTACTTCTACCAACCTGACCAAAGCAAAAGACAGGAACCAATGGGCAGCCTGTCTCAATAGCTAAACGAACAAACCCATGCCTCTGTTTCAGAAAAGCAACCTGCAGAAAACAGTAATGTTTTAAATCCCAAGTTCAACTTCAACAAGACAATTTATGTTGGTTTACTCTTTCCTTGATTACTAGAATTTTCTGAATGATTCATTTGCATAATATCTAAGGAACATTTCTGTCCAAGCCAGTGCCTCCCTCTGGACCTCCTGTTTTGATGTACTACTAGTCGACTACATTATATGTATTCCCAATTCCATAGTTACATAACCTTAGATAACTAAAGTAAAATGAGAGTTCTTCAAGCATGGCAAACGGATAAGAACAAACCTCTGTACCATGCTCCATATAAAATATTTCTCGAACACCACCAGGAACAATAATGCAACTATGACCAGAATTCAGATATTTAACAAAGTTCTTCCGAGTAGCAGGTACCAGTCCCATCCAAGACCATATATGTCTTAGCAGCGGTGTGTAGAAAACCTAGCCGAATGTGTTTAAAATCACAAGAATGTAGTAGATCAGAAATGTTCTTGACAATGGCATCCATTTTTACTGCATACTTACATAGACAACCATTACTGAAGAATGCTCCAAAAATTTGTCAAAATATAACAGATTTGTTTCAGCTGCATATAGGCATGTTAGTGGCAGTACTTACAGCACTACTTGCAAGAGCTTTGATCTTAGGTAGGGGCATATAACCAGTGTGATTGCACAGGGCTACAATGCCAATTGGTAAAACTGAATGTGGTTCTACAGCAAGCACTGCAGAAAATCAAGATCCCATATTAGAAAAGATCAAAACATTTCCATCTATTAAGATATGACGAAACAAATGTACAAGAACTCTACTATGTACATAGAGATGAACTAACAAATATCATCGCCCTCTTTCTAGTGCACAACTCAGATAGCCAAAAAAGAAAAGCTTGATGGCTTGTTCCTGTTATTGGACATAACTGTAGGATATGACCTAAATGAATCTCAATTTGTTCATCTCCCAAAGTTATTCAAACATTATTTGCTTCAGTCTTCGAGGATGTGATGATTTGTAAAACAAATTAAAAGTAATTTCAATGACTAAAGATGTTAATTTAGACATGTATCATAGACTAGAATAAAAGAATCAAAGTGGTTGAAAAGATGGTATCCTCACATCTAAAAGGAGAAAGCAGTGAGTAAAAGAGGAGATAGGAAGCAACAACATGCGCAACAGAGATGAGAAGGAAAGATCTTGCCACTTGTACAATCTGTGCATTTATTTATTATGCAGCTCCATAAATAGAGTACAGCAGATACATAAGCGCCATAGGTAACAACTACCCTTGGCTTTCCAGATACAACTCATCCAAGATAGGAAACAGGATGAGGATAGAGAAAATTGCAAAAAGGGACAGCATCTAAATCTTTCTATATTTAATGACTTAACTACAAATTCTATACCATTAGCATTTTAATTTGTGCCTTTTAGTGAGACAAAAAATAGAAAAAATGTGCAATAGAGCCGCTCTTCGAATTAGAAGGGGAAACTCTCTGCAAATAAAAACTAACCTAACTTGCATTAGATATACTTACTATCTACAATCTTTACAATAATTTCTGGGGTGTTTCATGCTTATGTTTGTTGTACCCAAAATAAATTTTTGCTTTTAAGAGACATTTTTGTTAAAATGATCTAGTCTTGTAAAAATTGTTGCCAAAAGTATGTTTTAGGTCAAACAAAAGGTAAAGTTCTTGTGGGTTTATATCAAGGAACATGTGTGCAAATTCTGAAAATTTGAAAATTAGGGTTTTGTGCCCCTATTTTTAGGGAAACCCCTGAAAATAGAACCTTGCTAGAATTCTTTGAAAATGATTTTGATAGGATGAATTGACTTCATGATCACACTAGTCAAGTCAAAATCACCAAAAAGCTAGTTCTACTCTGGTGGGTGTATTTTCATTTTTCAGGAATAAGGTTAGGAGCTCCGCAACCATTAATGGCAGATTGGCCAATACTAGGTGCTGAAAGTTAAGCTTCAACAAAGAAACCATGGTGGAAATACTCCGAAAAGATGCTATCTCACGGAGGGGATTCTCAAAATCAAAAAATGCCAAAAATGACCAACTCTGAAAAAACCAACGCCTTTCTACCAAGGAGGACAGGTAGTTACACTTGGAAATAGCGCCCCTGCTGAAGAAAGGCGCCCTTGAATCTGAAGCACCTGATGAAGTTTCCAACCCCTGTTGTATACATGGCATCTGCTCAGCTCTCTCTCAATTTCACGATCAATCCAGCTACGTGTCCATAGGACCTGTCAAGCAATCAGAGGTAGAGATCAAGTAGAAAACACCTAATAGTGAAAGCTAAAGGAAGAATGCCAAAAATTGGCTAAGTGTTGGTCAAAAGAGCCCCTGCTAAAGAAAGACGCCCACCTTTTTGGGCAGTCAGATGCAGCTTATGAGCTTAGTTACCTCCAGGATGATCTTCTCCGTTATGATCAATCTCAACAACGACACCGTTAGCAAAACAATAGAGTAATCTGACACCTGACAACAATAATCAGACCGGGGCCAATCTCGAAGGTTGACAACATGAAAATCATAAGTCAAAAGGTCAAAGGCACCCCTGCTAGCCAGGGGTGCCCAAGCTTTTGAAGAACCTAAACTGACTTTCAAGAGCTGAGATACTAGTTATCCTTTCTAGGACTGAGTTGTTTATCCACCCCACATTTCAGCGAGATCGTTAGACTCACCAGTCAGCAGTGATCTCAAATCAGAACACGAAGGGTCAAAAATGATGAAATTGAAGAACAATCAAGAAATTGAGTAAGCTGAAGCCAAAAGCGCCCCTGCTGAGGAAAGGCACCCCTGATTAAAAGGCATCAGATTCAATTTTTGAGCTTTCTAGCTCCTAGGCACATTTAATCAAGGGTTGTTCCATCTTTGAAGTGAAACTGTCAACATCAACTAAAGATCGACTAAATGACTGAGAGCAAGGATTGAACAGAGGTGCTTCAACATAAAAAATGATGAAAAAGTGTTCAAACTCAAGGACGCCTAAAAAAGTCAAAGAGTGATTTGTTGACTTGAGTTAAGAGATTTTGGAGGCAAAAGAGGCCAAATGTCCCACATTTAGTGGAAATCAGCTTTTAGAACTCCAGATCAAGCCTCAATCATGAGTTGGCGCCCATACTTGATGCTTTGAAGCATGAATCATTATATAATCAAGCATAGGCATCCCATTTCATTATTTTCTTTTTTAAGTTGAAGGCTAAAACAACATTTTGCTCTCCAAGACGTCTTTTCAAGATCTAACAAAGGGTTTTGATTGTTCTTCGTTATTTTTCGAAGATCAGTGGCACAAAAGCATAAAATCTCAGAGGTTGCATCCAAAGGTAGAGTTTTTTTTACAGGAGGGCAGCAAATAACTTATAATCTTCCTCTTGTCTTCTTCCTCTCTTTTGTCTTAAATTTATTTGCATGTCACAGAAAATAGTAGATTATTACAAATCTGACCAACTGGGTATAATCAACACTACTTTTTCAACAAAACCCACATGTTAGATTTTTCTAGAAAAAGTAGTCTCGCTGCCCCTATTTTTTAGGGTTTTCGGAAAAAGTCATAATTTTGAAAAACAGACAAACTAAGTTTGTTTAGCTTTGAAGCACGAACAAACCCATGTGTTGGATTTTTTCGGGAAAAATCATTTTTTGGTGCCTCGCTGCCTCTGCCGCCGAAGGGCTCTTGCATGTCATAGTAAATCCATTTTTTCAAATTTCTAACAATTTGGATTTGTTTAGAAAATCATTCTTAACAAAACCTATGTCTCAAAAAAATTCGTAAAAAGTTGCCCCAACAAGGCTATTTTTAGCAAGTCCAAAAAAAGTTGTCTGACCAGGGTCATGTGCACAGTTGATCTTTAAGTTTTTCATAATGCAGTACTCCCAGGTACAATAAAAGACCAAAACGGTCTTGTACCATGATTTCCTGAAAACGATAAACACCGACTTGCATCAAAAGAACCCAAAGGTTGGTTCAGAAGATTTGGAGGGCATGAACCAAATCACACTGCAAAACATTGAGCAATCCAGATTGCTTGAGCCTGCGTCAATCCCCATCACATTACAGAGCATGGAGTTTGTAATTGCTTACATTAAGCATTACAACCCTACCACACGAGAAATTCGATCAGTGGATGGGAGGGTGATTTGCAGCCTTAGACCAAAGGATGTTGAAAGATGTTTTGCTATTCCACCACATTCGACAAATAAGGTCATATCTGTGAAAGAATGTGAAGTGGCAAAGGATAAATATCAACTGAGAATGGCAGAGAAATGGCTAAAAGTAAAAAAGCCCAACGTACCCAAGAATGTTGGGCGAGGAGAATTTTGAGACGAGTATGTAATGATGATCACTCTACTCAGTAGGATCACTGGACAAGAAGAAGGGAACCAATTTTAGTCGTGGATGTACTACATCATTGCTAAGATTGTTAATAACAGAGAGCATTATGACTGGGCCACCCTCATCAATGACACACTCCACCAGCAAATAACAGGGTTCTTAGAGGCCCACAGGTTCCACATGTGCTCTTACCTTGTATACTTGATTGCCTTCCAAAGCCATTTCAAAACATTGAACACTATGGGAACCTTAGGTGTGCAGAAGGTTCACGAACATTTTCCACAACTTGAGTTTACTCAAGCAGAGCGACATTTCAAACAAAAGAATGATTTGTTCATTATGCACACTGTACGAGACCTTGACCATGAACTGCATGTACGTATATCACCAGCAGCCAAGGAGGTAATGGTGGACTAGGATTGGTTTATCCAATTCCCCACCTTCACCTATATACGCGTATATGGGTACAACAGTCATCCTGCCATGATGCCCCGCTACCCTTCAGATAGGGTAATTTTCATAGAGTTCTTACGGCAGTTGACCGAAGTTCATTCTCACCTAAGCCTAAAGAAGAAGATAGTTGCAAGCTTTCCTATCCAAATGGGACTCTACAGGTGTAAGACAACAGCTAACACCAAACTCATGTGCCAAGAGACGGTGAGACTCAATCTCGAATATCTCATTGAGAGGCGGTCATATGATCCGAGAGGCCTTTATGCAGCACATCTTGAGCAGCACTCATCACACGAGTCTTCCATGGAAGACTACTGGGTCAACTGTGTTGATGAGATTGATGTATGAAGACGAAACTATAGCTGGTTTAGGCTCTCACAAATTGTTGACTTCATGTCAAAAGATGTTAAGGGCCTATCTGATGATGACGGGGAGGTTACTCTCCCCACATTCTTCGTGGATCAAGTAGACTCACAACCACTTGGAAAAGTGGATTGGTACGCCAAGCAGAACACATTTGTAGAGGAAAGAACAAGTAGGGTTGTCAAACATAGTCAACTTACCTGGACAGCAAAAGGACCAGGAAGGTAGTAATTCCTTGCACAAAGCCGCCACAGGTTCAATCTTCAATACCTTCCATGTCAAGGAAGAAGCCCAGACGAAAGCAATGGAGTAACCCTCCCAAAGGGATGCGAATGTCAGGGCATACATGGGGAAGAACACAAATTGTTGATACAAATCAGCAAGAAGTATATGTGGAGACAACCACAAACATGCCCGAGATAGTCATGGAATCTACTGCAACTGACCCAATGATTGAGGCAATCACAGCCGAAACAGAGCACATAATAGAAGTAGTTGCAGCGGATACAGTGCCTGTGGTTGAGGCAGAACCTCCTACTTCACCACCATCGCCGCAGTCACAAGTCCCCACTGACTTGGACTCTCCACCAAGAGATATCAATGCAACACAATCAAATTCATCGGGCATTCAAAGGCCTAACATTACTCTTTCCAACTAGGCTAGTCGAAATTCCATCTGGCTTGAGGGTCTCCTAGGAAGGAAGAGGGAAAGGCCATCCTACCAACTTGACTTCACTGAGTTTGATCATGTCCCTGCAGACATCCCAACAAAGAAATTGAAGAAGCAGGTTCATGTAGGAAGGAATGTAGATAATGAGTTCATCATAGAGACAGCTGCCCCACCTGACAACAGAAGTATACACGAGGTAGGGGTTGAGGACTTCACATTATCGAAGGTCAACCTCGAAAAGACCTCTCGTTAAGTGGAGGCAGATCTTCTCGGAATTGCCTCGGTGAGTGCTCAGGAAAGAATGGCTAAGGACGACCGAGACAAAGCAACCTTAAAGGTTGAAGACCAACAGTTGAGGATGTACATATCAAGCTTGATGCACGACACTCCCAATTTCTCTGCTTTGCCACGAGAGCTGCTAGACCTCCCCACGGAGCAAAACCATCACCAACTGATTACTTATGGAAAACACTTGAGAAATCAAGTGGAGGAATTTGTCATTAGAGGATGGTGTATACTGGCAAAAATATACCAATTGAGAGACAGAGCACATGGACTCCGTGCAAAGATTCAACAGTTAGAACTAAAGACAGCAAAGAAGAGGCCAGGGGATGAAATCACTGTCACGGATTTGAAATTGGCGTACCAATCAGTTTCCACTGTGGAGAACAAGCAACATCTCTTTGCTTGGAAAGAACAGCTGGCATACAAGGTGAAAGCCTATGATGCCAATTCAATGGAGTTAATCGAGTACCGACACATTGTGGCAGATATTATCAAATCTACTAGAATGTTGGTAATATCCATCCCTTGCCTTTATCAACATGAGGGAGGTGTGCACATTGAGCTAGGCGCAATTTAGAAACAATTCTAGGATATCGTTCGTAGCTCATTCTGCGATGATCCTGATGGTTGCAAGTTCGCTAAGGTTGCAACTGTTGATGTTATAGCAGCTATGGGCTGCACTTCCTTCGCACAAATTACAAGAAGAAGCACATGAATTAAATGAGTAGCCTTCGGCTATTTAATTCATGATTACAATATTTAATAAATGCAAAGGGCCGACCCTTTATGGTTCGCATGCTTTAGTCATTACTTGGGCCGACCTTATTATAATTGATATTTATTATGGTTCTTTTATGTGGGCCGACCTATCTTGAAGAGGCGCCACACTTGTATAAATACAAGGTCTTATTTGTCATTGTATCATCCAATACACAAAGCAAGTTCGCATTTCCTTAAGAGCAGAATTCGCACTTCATAGCAGCAGATCCGATTTCAAGGAAGAACATATTCATTTGTATCTTGTGCATCTAAGAGAGGTGCGACCTCATTGTATTCATTGTTGCCCATTGTTGGGCCTGAGTTGTAAGCAGATTTCCGCTCTTGTGCTACTTTATATAAGAGATTCATTTGCTGGGTTTTTCTCCCTCAAGAGGAGGGTTTTCCCAAGGTATCTTGTTGTGTTCATTGTCTTATGTGTTGTAATAATTCTAAGTACTTTCATTGTTTTATCTGATCTAAGAAACATTAACATGGTATCAGAGCGGGTGTGAAAAAGATCGTGATCAGATTTAGTTTGAAACACTCACTTTATTCTTTTTCAGTCTATCTTCTAAATTTCTCAAGATGGTGAACGGTCTCAAAATCGAGGATAGACTCGAAGGAATTTCGAACTACACATCATGGAGGTTCAGGATCATGCTCACATTGGAAGAGAATGATTTGGCTGAGTTTGTGAAAACAAAAGTTCCCGAACCTGAGGAGGAAGAAGAGAAGTTGCAGTGGAGGAAGAAAGATACTAGGGCAAAGAAAGTGTTAGTTGATTCCGTCAAGGATCATGTTGTACCAATTGTCTTCAAGTTGGATACAGCAAGAGAGATGTTTGCAACCTTGGAAGAGATGTATGAAATCAACAACACTAGTCGAGCTCTTGCACTAAAGCAACAACTTCATCATGTGAAAATGGCGAAAGGAGAATCTGTTATTACATACTTCATGAGGATTTCTGAGATAAGAGATCAGCTCTCCACTCTTGGTCACATGATTGATGACAAAGACTTGACTATGCTTGCTCTCAATGGTCTTCCGCTTTCATGGGAATCGTTCATTCAAGGAATCAGTGCAAGATCTAAACTTCCCAAGTTTGATCGATTAAGAATTGACTATATCCAAGAGGAGTCGAGACTAATGGCTAGGGGCATTGGTCAAAGTTCAAAGAATGAAGAACTACAAGTTCTTGCCTCTCATTCGTCAAAGAAAGGAAAAGGTTTCAAGAAAGGGTTCTTCAAGAGGAATCGAGAAAACGGAAATGATGGTGCTCCTGCCTTCAAAAGGAAACGAGACATGTCCAAGATTCAATGTTTTTGTTGTGATAAGTATGGTCACTTTGCGAAGGATTGTCCAAGTTGCTCCGTAGAAAGACTCTAGTGATTATTTGTTCTATTCAGCCTTGTCAAGTAATGTATCTACCGATGTCAACACTTGGCTGATTGATAGTGGTGCCTCTAGGCAAATCACCGGTTTCAGGGGTCACCTTTCAAACTTAGTGGAGAGAAACTCTAGTGATCAAGTCGTCATTGGAGATGATGCAAGATACTCTATGAAAGGAATTGGAAACTCCTCTCTTCACTTGGATTCCGGGATTTCATTGGAGTTGAATGATGTACTGTTCGTTCCAGGGATAAAGAGGAATCTTGTCTCAATTTCAGCATTGGAAGACAAGGGTTATCAAGTTGCCTTCTCTAAAGGCAAAGTTCTTATATGGGCAAAGAACTCTAGCTTCAAAACTGCTCAAGTGATTGGAGTTAGACATGAATGTCTTTACAGGCTATGCACTCGTCCTCTTCAAGCGCTTGTGCATGACAGCTCCAGCATGTGCGATCTTTGGCATCGAAGATTGGCTCACATTCACTTTCGTGCTCTACCTATCATGGAGAAGATGGTCACCGGTCTTCCAAAATTCAATCCAGAACATGAAGGAACATGCAAGGGATGCGCTCTAGGCAAGAACACAAAAGGTACGTTTCATTCTAGTGAAAGCAGATCTAAATGTATTCTTGATCTCATTCATTCTAATTTGTGTGGTCCAATGTCTACTGCATCTTTTAGTGGTTTCTTGTATTATATTATTTTTATTGATGATTACTCTAGAAAGACTTGGATTTATTTCTTGAGATCTAAAGAATCTGAAGAAGTATTAGAAAGATTCAGAGAATTCAAGGCGCAAGTCGAAAACCTATCTAGAAAAAGGATCAAAGTTTTGAGATCCGATAATGGTGGAGAATACACCTCTGGCACATTTCAAGATTTTTGCATTGAAGCAGGGATTAAGAGGGAGTTCAATGTTCCTTATAATCCACAACAAAATGGTATTGCTGAAAGAAAGAATAGGTCTATTGTGGAAGCAGTGAAAGCTATGATCCATGATCAAGATCTACAAATCTCTCTTTGGGCTGAGGCATCAAGGACAACCGTCTATGTTCAAAACAAGAGTCCCCACAGGATCTTAGAGAATAAAACTCCTAAAAAAGCATTCTCAGGCGTAAAACCTAAAGTTAGTCATTTGAGGATATTTGGTTGTCCAGTCTACGTTCATATTCCAAAGGAGAAGAGAACAAAGCTAGAACCTTCTGGGAAGAAAGGAATTCTTGTAGGTTACAGTGAGACATCAAAAGCCTACAAGATATACATACTAGGACAAAAGTCTATTGAGATTAGTAGAGATGTCACATTTGAGGAAGATGTTGCCTTCAGAAGGTCCAAGGGAACTCCTATGGAGATTGATGAAGAAGAACCTCCTCAAGACATGGAAGTTGATCATATTCCAGAGAATCTGAAGGAGGATCCAGAACCTAAAGAAGATGTTCATCCAGCTGAGCCCTTGGATCCGACTGATGGGCCTCTAGACATTGTGATTGGAAAGAAAAGACCTCTTTGGGCTCATAGGACAATGCAGGAAGCAGAAAGTTTTGCAGCTCCAAGAGGAGCTTTCAAAGAAAGCAAGAGACCTCACAAGTTCTCTAGTTATGTCGCCTTAATGAGTCAGATTATTGAGTCAGAGCCTTCAAGTGTTGAAGAAGCTTCTAGTCAACAAGTATGGAAAGATGCCATGTCTGAGGAATATCAGTCCATACTTAAGAACGATGTTTGGGATATAGTTCCAAGACCCAAAGGCAAATCTGTGGTGTCTTCTAAGTGGCTCTTCAAGATCAAGCATGCAGCTGATGGGAGTATTGAGAAGCACAAGGCAAGATTTGTGGCTAGAGGGTTCTCACAAAAAGAGGGAGTTGACTATGAAGAAACCTTTGCTCCTGTGGCTCGATATACATCTGTCAAAACCATCATAGCTATTGCCGCATCTAGAGGATGGAAGATTCAGCAAATGGATGTAAAGACAGCCTTTCTAAATGGTGTAATAGAAGAAGAGGTTTACATTGAGCAACCCGAGGGATTTGAGGTATATGGGAAGGAGTCTCATGTTTGCAAGTTGAAGAAGGCCTTGTATGGTCTTAAGCAAGCTCCCCGTGCTTGGTACGAAAGGATTGATCAGTACCTATCAAGTCTGGGTTTCTCAAAGAATGATGTAGATTCTAACCTCTACTTCAAGGTAGTAAATGGTGAAGCTTTGATTTTAGTTTTATATGTTGATGATTTGATTATCACTGGTGAGGAACATCTAATTCTAAAATGCAAGAAGGAGTTAGCTTTAGAGTTTGAGATGAAGAATCTAGGCCTCATGCATTACTTTCTTGGCTTAGAAGTTTGGCAAAAGCCAGATGAGATAATTCTAAGTCAAGGCAAGTATACCATTGACATTCTCAAAAGGTTTGGTATGATTGACTGCAAACCTATGTCTACACCCATGGAGTCCAATCTAGATAAGTTGAAAGAGGCTGCAGCTAGTTCAGAACCAGTGGATTCTACGATGTATAGACAGTTGATTGGTTCATTGATGTATCTAGTTAACACTAGACCTGACATCTGCTATGCAGTGAGTGCACTTAGCCAGTTTATGTGTGAACCAAGGCAAATTCATCTTGTAGCAGCTAAACATATCCTAAGATACTTATGTGGCACAATTGGATATGGGTTGAGATATTCTTCAGGTGTGGATTTAGAGCTGCATGGTTTTACTGATTCCGATTGGGCAGGATGTGTCTCAAATCGGAAGAGTACCTCTGGTTGTTGCTTCAGTTTGGGGACTGCTATGATTTCTTGGTGTAGCAGGAAACAGTCTTCAGTAGCCTTGAGTACAATCGAGGCAAAGTACATAGCAGCTTGTGTGGCAGCTCGTGAGGCAGTGTGGCTTTGTAAGCTCCTTGCAGGATTGTTTGAACAATCAATGGAGCCTACCATTATACACTGTGATAATCAAAGTTGTGTAAAGCTTTCTGTCAATCCCGTGTTTCATGACAGAACAAAGCATGTTGAGATCAAGTACCACTATACTAGAGATATGGTACAAAGGAAAGCTATACAGTTGAGGTATATCAGCACTGAAGAGCAAACGGCAGACATTCTCACCAAGCCTCTCTTCAGGATTAAGTTTGTGTACTTTCAAGACAAGCTTGGTATGGTGGAGAATGCAGCCTTAACTGAGTCTCAGTATCAATGATCCTTAATTGATAATGCAATTCTCTATTGAGAGAGAGTTGAGGTGCAAGCCCTTGATAATGCAATTCTCTATTGAGAGAGAGTTGAGGTGAAAGCCCTTATTTCCACCCTCTGGGAGAGCCATGGTGGATGTCATGTGTGTGACTCCATGACAGCATCACGTGAGGGAATCCGTGATGATTTATTTGTGCTTGTGTATCACCCTTTGGGAGAGCCATGGTGAAAGTCACATTGAGGTGACAACATCACATTAAGTGATGAGCACTTGTTCATACCACTTATGGAGGTAGCCATAATGGTTGATATCACGATGAGGTGATATTCTTTTGTTTTCATTCTGATATGATGTGTCTTGTGTAGGTAGAAGTCCATCCCTAGTTGAGAGGGAGTGCTGATGTTATAGCAGCTATGGGCTGCACTTCCTTCGCACAAATTACAAGAAGCACATGAATTAAATGAGTAGCCTTCGGCTATTTAATTCATGATTACAATATTTAATAAATGCAAAGGGCCGACCCTTTATGATTCGCATGCTTTAGTCATTACTTGGGCCGACCTTATTATAATTGATATTTATTATGGTTCTTTTATGTGGGCCTACCTATCTTGAAGAGGCGCCACACTTGTATAAATACAAGGTCTTATTTGTCATTGTATCATCCAATACACAAAGCAAGTTCGCATTTCCTTAAGAGCAGAATTTGCACTTCATAGCAGCAGATCTGATTTCAAGGAAGAACATATTCATTTGTATCTTGTGCATCTAAAAGAGGTGCAACCTCATTGTATTCATTGTTGGCCATTGTTGGGCCTGAGTTGTAAGCAGATTTCTGCTCTTGTGCTACTTTATATAAGAGATTCATTTGCTAGGTTTTTCTCCCTCAAGGGGAGGGTTTTCCCAGAGTATCTTGTTGTGTTCATTGTCTTATGTGTTGCAATAATTCTAAGTACTTTCATTGTTTTATCTGATCTAAGAAACATTAACAGCAGCCATGTCCACCAAGTTGGATGACGCAATTGCCAAGTGCATAGAATATCAACAGCAGCTTTCAAATGGTGAAGAGATGCTCAAATGCCACGTCATCGTCCTACAGAGCATTAATTGTTCAGAAGCTGAAGAAATCAACGAATGGATAAAAAACCTGTTGACCAGTGGAGCAGGGGTGTGAAGCATCCACCTAGGACATCCTACCCTCCAGAATAGCATTAATGGTGACATAAGTTAACTTGATGCCTCATTCCAAGTTAACTCCATGTCCCACTGATCATGCATGTCAGATTCCACCAATTATGGATGTCTATTTCTAGAACTCCACTAATTGTGGATCTCTATTTTGGAGGCACATTTTGTAATTTAAGTTCACTTGTAGTTAGGTTTCAGTCAAATGAAGTAGATTTTCAATTGACTCTTTGTTTAGTTTCAATTAACTAAAGTAGATTTCCAATTAACTGCTTGCTCACCTACTTTTAGACATAGGAATAAATCTTGTAGATTGGCAAGAACTAAATGTTAACTCAAGGAGATTTTAGGGTTGCCTACTCTTTTGAGTCTCTATAAATAAGAGCCTTTGCTCATAATTTTGTAGCTTTACTTCACAACAGCGAAACGCTGAGCTAAAAAGCCTTCATATTGCTAGCCTAGTATATGTTCTTGGATCGTATTTGTGATAAGGAAATGCTAAGCACAAACTTGCATTCTTCTTATTCAGATAGGTGTATCCAATATTGTTAATGTACTCTTGGTTTGATCGCATCATGTGTGAATGTCTCTTTGACACACGTTGCTGTCCCAAAGTGAAATCTTTGAAGAAGATTGAGATAATAAATCAGGAGAGCTACCTTGCCTTTGATCCAAAAGTCTCAAAATTTATCATTGAGTGTTGTTCTAATAATATGTCTTTCAATCTACACCTCAGAAAGGTCTTGTACCTCCTTGGGAATTTAGTGAGTTAGAAGATCGTCATTTGTTGTTTCTAGTAGATTGTCTTTCAGCCTACACCTCGGAAAGGTCTTGGTACCTCCTTGGGAATCCTGAGATCTAATCTACCGTACGAAGATTGTTTGTGTGGATTCTATTCCAGTATAAGTCTAGAAGTTTAGAGCCTTCAGATGCATCCTGGGAGAAACATTCGTCCAAGTGGTCGAACCATCCATTCCGGCTCCTATGCCCTCATGCTCTGTTTATCTTGAGGAGATAGGATAGATTAGAAGCTAGCTTAATTGTAATTAAGATATGTAGAAACTAGAGAAAACCCTTAGTTGCAACACATTGTGTATATGCACTCTTGTGTCTTGCCAATGAGTAAAAAGATAGGAACAGTAGTTTACTTTTCTTTTTATGCAAACATCAGCAAAGAGAGATCTTCCTCTCTATAATTCGAAGAGCAGTGACTACACACTTGCAATAGCTGTCGTTTTCCAATAAGCACTCCAGAGGTGCTAATTGAAACGCCAACAATGTTGAATAGAAAGAAATGTGTCTTTTTGGATTCACCTAAGGCAAAAAGTAATGTGCACTTCAATGCCATGCAAAAGGTTTTTTATGCTTTTTAATTGAAAAAAATCCCTACAACTACTCACACTATTAAACTAAATGCAAAGATTGAACAATGCAAATACACATGAAAATTGGATAAGCTTAATTACAAAGACACAAACACTTTGCTAAAATAAATTATGAGATTGATACAAAGCCACAATCTTCAACTTCAAGCAAACCTACAATACGATGCTTGCAACTTACTAAAAACAAATTAATCTCTCTCGATATTAAAAAAAAAAAGATTTCAATAGCAATTTAAAAGCAAGATAGGTGTAATATTGAACAAATATGAAATTTTGAATTAAAAATAACATTGAATAGCAATTTTAACAATATGAATGATTAGCAACATAAATGGCTATGGGTTTACTGATATTTAATTATGACAATCAGCTAGTTAGTATTATTATGGTAAATGGATATAATTTACTAATCAGTGTGATTGTGGTAAATGGTTTCTAATTTGTGTGCAGGGCTTCAATCAAGTGAAGGATATTCTCTAACCCCTTTGTTTATTTAAATTAAGGATTTAGGGCAAATTTAGGGCATTCCAAATTAGGGGACATTACATTTAGCTTGTGTTTCGTTTTGTGTTTTTAACCCTTGTAGCCTATTTCTTGTCTCGTTCTAGTTCTCCTTTGTCACCCTTATTCCATTTTCCATGTGTTTTCTTTTTAATTTAATGTTTCCCTCTTCTTTTTCCTCCCTCCTAGGCATTCCCCCCCTACCCCACATGTTCCCTTACCCCTTCCTCATAGACACCTTTTTTCTTTTGACCGAATCGATTAATTAGATCCTATCTTCTAGGCCATGTGCAAAATCACCCCTTTTTTACCACAAATCATGCTTCCCAAAGCTTATCTTGAGCTATACCTTGATTTTCCATTGAAAATTGGACGTCCTCAAGACCAATCCTCAACTACAAGTGTTAGGTGGATGGCCTGGTCCTTTTATCCAATCACAACCAGTTTTTAATGCAAAAAAACATTTTATTATGTTACTTAGGGCATGCTAGGTTCCCTTCCCAAACTCCTTCCAAAAATTCATAAAAGAGGCCTTCATACTCTTGTTTTAGCTTTGTCGATGCTAAGTTTTCAGTTGCAAGCTATTGCTGAGCTATTTTTCATGAGAGAGAAAGCATATGTTAGTTACTATATTTCTATAGCATATTAGCTTTCATATTAGACTCTATAACAATCTTTTGGAGCCCCATGGCAATTTCTATAGCAGATCTCTTCAAGTTGGATAACCATTTTCATTGTTTTTGCGCTAGTTTAGAATTTTTTCTGTTTAGTTTTGGTTACAAACCATGTCCATTTCCTCTCTAATCTGCATACTCCCTCTCCAATACCTCCTTACACCCCTCTTCATCCATTTCCCCCCATCCCCATATCCATTTTACATTAACTTTCCCTTTCCTATCCTCGCCTTGCTTCCTTTCAACACATGGTAAACGCTAGCTTAGGTTTTGTTTCCGATTCTCCTTATTTTCCATCACCCACCTTTCGAATCACTTTTTCCTTTCCCATATAAGTCCTCTCCACTTTTGTTTCAGATTTGTTGTCATTTGTTCCAATTTTGTTTCCTTTTCCATCTCCCTTTCCCTCTCCCTCCTTCAAACCCTAATAAACCTACTATTAGTGTTTCCTTCCAAACCCTTTGTCATCTCACACTATTTTTTCCATAATCTATTGTTTTCCTCGACTCACTTTAGACACCTTTCCATCCTCATCAAATTTTCTAAGTCCTACTTCTATTTGGTTAGTTTTCTCACTCCCAACCTTGCCTTTGTTGAGCCTTTTCCCTTGTTGCCATATACTATTTAGTTATTACTATTCAGTTTTTCTTGTTTGTGCTTTGGATCGGTTTACTTTCTTAGCATAAACTTCATTTCAGTATTTTATACCATGTGGATCAATGATTAAAAGCCCATAAGGGAACTAAGGAAAACACCCCTTTAACCTTTATGTTTTGTAGGATCTCCTTCACGCATTTTTGGACTTGCAAATGTAATATGAAAGAACCATAAGAAATCCTGAAGCTTGCCAAGAGGAAGAGTTATGGGAAATAACAAGACAAAGCTCTATGTAAAATTGGAACCATTCTGAGGTATAGGACCAAGCTACAACCCCAGAACCAATCCTAAGTCATAAGCGTACGTCTTCCCAATGGCCTTGTCCTCGGCTCCAAATCACTCCAAATTGAAATGGCAAGTTTTGATGTCCTGTACAGCCCATTTCCAGGGTGTATGCTCTGTGCCAGGTGTATCTTTCACATTTCCTGTTTTTCTCCTGTTTTCAGTGAATTTAAGCCTATTCAAGACCAATTTCTGCATTTTACTCCATCTTCTGCTCATTGCATGACAAGTGCTAATTAAAAGAAGTGATCACATCAACCAAGGAACCTTCTTGCAAATATTTAGCCAATTCTGAGGTATAAGACCGAGTCACCCCCTAGGACCAAGTTGTACCCCTAGGCACTATGGCAGAACTAGATTGACCACCTGGCCATAGGTACCCCCAACAGCCTTGTCCTTTGCTTATTTGCAGTCCAAATTGGACTGGCAAATTTTTGGTGTCTTGTACAGCACATTTTTGGGGTTCATGATTCTCTATATCAAATGTATTCTTTTAAATTTCTGTTTTTATATCTTTCAGTGTATTTTGGCTTGACATCAGCATATTTTCCTCTTGTTCTCCCCTTTTGTTCATTTTCCTAACAAGTTAACATACAAAGAAATGATCAGGAAGTCCTTATGAACATACCCCAAAAATTTTGAGCCTCTACAACCTATAGCACCAAACTGCAAATCATCGTTGCACAAATGTCCCTCTCATCAAAAATTGCTCAAATTTGTGTAATGACCCTTGGCCAAATATTTATGTAAAAACACTCAAATCTGAACTATTTTATTGAGTTTCAACCAAAATAATTAAATCTGAAAGACCCACATCACACATTCATATAGATTTTCTCATATAAACTAGCTGGAATAGAGTATTTCATTCAAATAGTTCATCCAATGATGACAAAGATTTGTTGCTTCAATTGTTTGATAATAAAAAATAATTACAATGATCACAAATATATTCAAAAAAATATTCAGAATGCTAAAATGCTCAAACATTGAAATCCACTTAGCTTGAAGTGTAGATGTAACCTTTGTGTGAAGTTGCCCTTAGCAATCCAAAGGGGTTTCATCATTCAAACTCCAAGAAACCAATGGATTTTTGTCCATTGATCTCCAGAACCTAGGGTTTTCGTCCTTAGATCCAACAAGTGAACACAAGTGTTCGACTCTGCAATTCAGGGTTTGTTGATATGTTGTCCAAAGATGATCCAAATTAATTAAATTGTACGCCTTCTGTAATACCCCTCCGTTTTGCCTTTTGGATGGACAGTGTGTCCTTGTGTTGTTATGTTGCTTTGATGTGTTTCTGGATATTCAGATACCTTTTATGTGTACTTTCTGTTAGTACCTTGACTATGGTACTCGGCTGCTATTTGATCGCTATCTATAAAGCGACGTTAATGTTATCTTTTGATGTGATGGTATTTTAATATGATGTTATCTTTATGTCATGTTTTGAATTAACATAAATGAATATTCGAATTAATGATGTTTATGCTTTGGATTATATTAATATGTTAGATTTGTCAGTTAGTTACATTGTATTGGTGAAGGGGACGGTATCGCATCACACGCTTGCGAGTGCCCTACGATTCCATGATTTCCTCTTCACCGTGTGCCTTATTTATGACATATTTATGCATGTGGATATAATGTTTGTTCGCAGGTTGACAGGTACAGGACATCGACTCCACCTGGTTTCACAGGTGTGAGCGTGTTCAATGTCCAATGGTATTTGATTGGAAGATAGTAGCTAGGTTTTTCGTGCCAAGTCGTCACCCTAGTCCTAGTATGTTGTCAAGTGTTAGTTGGGTTGTGTTGCTTAGAATATTGTTCCCTCTCTTCATTTATTTAATTACAAGTTGAAAGGGTAATTGAATGGTTTTATGCATATAAGTTGTTGATTAATTTGATCTGGAATTATGTTAGTAAGGTAATTTATTTTATTATTAATTTAATTTAATTAATAAATAATTTAATCGTTGATTAAATCTATTTTATTAATTAATTAAATTAATGATGTTGAAATAAGTTAAGTTATTTATTTTGAAGTTATTGTTATACTGGTTGAAATTGAAAATTAAAAGAAAATGTTTTAAATTTCATTTTAGAAAATTTGAATTCAAAAATTGAAATTAGAGATATTTTCTATTTCTGTTTTCTGAAATTGATGAGGGTGGTTGCACTGATATTTTGGAGATATTTTGGAATTTTCTCTATTATTGAAATTTTTCTTCACAATTTTGGATCATGAAGTTTTGAAAATTGAAAATAGAGGAGAAGAAGAATTGTTGCATTTTTGTAGGGTTGAAACTGTGAAAATCTGTGGAGTTGAAGTTGGAAGCTGAACACCATCTGGATCTCCTCACAAACTCGAGGAAATCAGGTTCATGTCTTGAAATTGGTTGCTTTTGAGATTTTAAATTATGTATGTTGTTGTAGGAAATCATGTTGAAAAATGCAAAAAAAACCAAATCTATGTTGAAAACTTCATATTAAATTTGGTATCAAATCTTAAACCCATGTTGAATATGAATTTTGTTTGCAAAAACCCTATTTTGAAATGAACTTCTCAATGGAACACTTGAAATAGGTTTGAAAATGATTCTACCTAGAATTTTATTTGCCCAATTAGTAATCTGATTTGATCTTTTTTTGCAAAGAAAACATATATATTATATGTATATATGAGTATATATAGATATATATATATTGAGGAATATATATATATATATATATATATATATATATATATATACATATACATATTGTCAAAATATTGTTGCTGAAAACCGGAATAATAATGGCAGATTTATTTCAAAAATCCGTAGTTGGAAAAGAAAAACGGATTCACATTTTTTTTTGGGGGTTTTTAAATATTAAAAAAATTGTTTGTGGGAGGTCACTGGGGGCTCACCCCCACCGCGCCCCCCATGGGAGGCAAGTGGGAGGAGCCACGCCCAGCGCGCTCCCCTCTCCCCTCCACAGTCGCACCCAACAAAGACGACTATGTTTACACACAGTCACCCCCATTAATGGGGGTCGGCTGTGTGTAAACACAACCGCCCACTGTGTATGGGGCGCGCACGCGGACCAAGGTTGCAGGTAGGTGGGTTCTTTGTTTGACTTTGTTTTTTTTAATTATTATAAATATTAATATTAATATTTTAATATTCTATATTTATAATATAAAATATTAATATATATGTATAATACATATAATATATATTAATATTTATGATTATAATATATAATATTGTAATATTAATATAATATAATTTATATTTATTATTATATTATATAATATTATAATATTAATATAATAATATTAATATTTAATATTATATTTTATATTTTATAATATTAAAGTTTTAAGATATAAATAATTATATATGGGTATTAATTGAAATACATATATAAGGAAGATTTATTTTTGGTAATTGATTATATAATTTTGTATATATTTCACTATGGCATATTTTTAAAAATATTAGTTGAAATCAATGGGATGTATTAAATGTCAAAGTGAGAATTAAATTATGAAGTTTTTGGTCAAAATTATTAGTTGAAATTTTAAATGCATTTTTGAAAGGTTAAACTTAGAATTGGCAAGAAATGTGTTTAGCATCGTAATTATTTAATAATTTATTTTGCAATAAACCTATTGTAATTTCTAAACATTATATTCTGAAACGTAGAAAGATAAATGATTACTTGTTACCATTGAAACAATTAGTGAAATTAAACATTTGATTTGAATTTTATCTTTCATTTTAAAGAGACGATATTTAATTCAGTTTTCTTAAGGCTATTAAGTACTGAGTACAAATGAAAGATGTGGATTTAGGAAATCCGAAGTAGATTTAATTCTGATTAAGCTGCTTGTTTAAAAGTAATCTCTTACGTTATCGCATTGGGAAAAATTGGTCAAAAGGGTTGTTAAATCTTCCAGATGGGGATCTTATATTATGTGGGTTGTTGTGTCATATTTGTCCACCTATTGTGAGTTCCTTGGGTAGTGCATGGTGTCTAGTCAGTATTTACCCGGTTTCCACGAACGGGGATGTTTTGTGTCTCCTATGAAAGGAATGGATTATGGGATCCGCGTCTCCTTGTAAGGAGTGACCTTGTTATGTGATTTGTTGCCTCCAGTGTTGTAGTGAGTTTCATTTTATATCGCCTCCTGAGAAAGGAGTGGTCGTGTTATCTAGTTGTTTGCACTTTGTTACCCTTGGTGATTGGATGGTATGTGTGTTGTCAAGTAGAAGGGTGGCTTCCGTAGGGGCCAGAGCCCGGAAGAGGTAAGACTGGGTAACCTTCGAAAGTGGTTTAATCAAGTGATAACTCAAAACAATACTTAGAAGATTAGAACTAACTTCTCACTAATCAAGATAATTATGCCTCACTCATAGACCCAAGTGCTCGGTTAGGTTTGGGATGGGTGGGAAGGCCTGGAATGGCAAGGTCATCTATCTTGTCTGTACGAAAGGTATTTGATTCCGAATTAGTAAGTATGAGGGTCGAGGATCGGTTGAGGCACCAGTCTAGACGGCGCCTATGAAGATCTACAGTGGGTAACTCATGACGAGTTGTGTGATGACACTCTGTCTAGGACAACAGTTGGTATTTGATTCTATGTGTATGGTTCTCGTAACATACTTGATCTGCTTTATATCTAGAAGCAATGTAACCATGTTGAGTTGTACTTGTGATGTACTTGTGTTGTACTTATGTTGTACATGTGATTGGTTGTGTCAGTTTGGTTTAGTTATGATTTAGCCTGTGTCTAGAGGTGTTGGTCTTGGTTGGGATTCCTTGTTACTATCTCCTAGCACGGAGGGTGGGCCTTTGGGTTCCACTTGGTTGGGTGGCATGCACCTAAATCCGTTGGGCTTTCTTCATGTTCGTTTGGACGAGATTTCCAGTTGGAGAGCTCGTGGGATTCAGTTTCAGTTCTTGCTTTAATGCATTTCAATTGTTCTTGTGATTTATTACCCCTCATTTGTTATCGAGGTGGAAGTTGTAATTGTAACCTTATTTATTGGAATTGCCTCATTCAGGGAATGAGTGATGTAACCTTATTGCTTAATGAATGGATTAATGAAATTGAAAGTTATCTCTTATGCTTGATGTAATTATCTTTTTGGAGTGCATGTGTTTTATTTATTAATTAAATAATTGACATGGTTTAAGTTCATGTTTTTTGTTGAGGTTCTATATAACCTCTGTCTCATAACCTTAGAGGTTGTTGGCATTAGTTAGTGAACTTGCTTATTAATTGTACTTAAACAAAAAAAAAATTATTAGTACGTTTAAGTAGTTAATTGCAGCTTCCTCTAGGGTTGCATGGTGGGGCGTTACACCTTCTATACCGGTTGGAGGCCTAGCATGGACCACTGATGTTGAGAGTCACTCAAAAGTTTCCCACTGTTTTATATTCAAATTTAGGCCCATTAATGGTGTATTTGGTTAGCCTTGATGATTGGTGAATTTCTTTGTTCAAATGGTGGGGATTCAAGGAAGAGCATGCCAAAAGGCATGGGTCCAAGGAAACACTTGTCAATAGCAAGCAACGGTTGGATGGAACGAGGATCAAAGGTTGGTGATACCAATTGCATGAGGAAGCAAAAGTTCACAAGTCCACAATCAACAAGGTAGTGGGATGCCAAGGATAGGGGTTTTGGGATATTTCATACTAGTAGGGAAGTAAGGAATAGAAGAGAGGTATGACAGTATGAGAGTCTGAAATCGCACCAAGGCTGGAAAGTGACTTAAACATCCTCATACTTAGGATAAGGGACATTAAAATTTGGTTTGCAGGCTACTTGAACAGTTCTAATTCTATTTCCAATGGTTACCACTCTCTACAGGTGCATCTAGTCCCATATTCTTACTATTTATGGTCTCCTAGCCTAGTGCATGTGTGTTTCATGTTTCCATTGTCTTGTCCCTTGTTGGTTCTCAATCTCAACTCCTAGTGTGTTGAAATAGATTAAATTGAGTGATCTAATGCACATTTAAATGTCTTTCATTTGACCTAAATTACATGCACTTTAAGAAAGAAAACCTTATGTTTTATCTTTCATGCTGCTACAATTAATCTTACCTCCTCAAGTCAGATCATTAGCAATACAAGTGTTTTAGTCTCAGCAATCACATGTTGACATTGTTTTGCATTGATCAAGGATACAAGCTTTGTAGGACTTAACTCTAGTATTCAATGCTTTCATTCACCCAGTTTGACAATGACACTACAAGGTCTAAACTCATAGATGCCATGTCGCTTGCACATGTACGATTGCTCTAAGAAAACATCACACTCATCTTGAAGTGCCACATCACATATCACTTCGTTTTTGAAGGTTTGATAGAACAGGACAATCGACACTATCTATTATACAAATATCTCACCACTAGCTCATCCATCACATGGAGGATGATTGCAGGTGTGGTTGTCTGCAAGTTCAATCTCTTGACAGTTTCAATGGAGATAAAATTCTTCTAAATTCCACTGGTAACAATGAAGTGCAAGCCCTTCCCATTTACTCACATTTGTGAGTGGGGTAAGTGTTCCTCATCCTTACAAAGCACCATTTTGGTAGTAGTAACCATTGCATACAAATCTACTCTAATTATTTGATCACCATCCTTCTACTCAAAAGGGTCTCTAGACAACAAATCAGAATCTACATCCACTTCTTTTGCTCCTGTCATTAGAGTTTTGGTGGCTCACCAATCCTTTGTATTATCCCAAGGAGTCTTATGACCTTCACACCACATACCAATATCTCTTTGGTATTCTTGGTGTCTTTCTTTGGTGTTGGTGCCTAGGATGGAAATTCCTTTGTTATTTGCTTTCTTGTGAAATTCCCACTACCTTCTCCCTTCAACTTGGTGTTTCCAAAGGATTCCTTCTTCCCCTTTTGTCTGAGTTTCTCTTCAATATTTATGAAATACTGGAAAACAGTCCCCAAGGTCTTGATATTTAGAAAGACCATCTATTTCTAAATATATCGATCTAGCCCACTCTGATACTTCAAGACCTGATGCTTCTCCATATCTTGGATGTTGAACTTTGTTAACAATGCATGGAAGGTGTTGGTGTAGTCCTTAAAATGACTGGTCCTTTTTCTATCAAAGCAACTGCCACTACATATACTTCTCTTCATATGTATTTTCAGGGGTATACTCCTTGATGTATTCCACAAATTCTCCTCATGTGTCATTCTAATTGACCACTACATCAAAATGTCGATCATCAAGGTTTCCTTTACAATTCTCCCTTGATACCCATTTAGCTTCCCATGATTGTTGAACATGAAGCTCAGGTTTGAGAGTGGCAAATGCTGTTTCCTCATAATCTAAGAAGTGGTTTACAGAAAAATATTTTTCCAACTTGGATATCAAATCATCAACAACGTCTACATCAAATTTCCCCTCAAAAGTTGGAAAGTCAAAATTAAAACTTCGACCTTGAAAGGGTTGTGACCACCAAATGGCATCTTCATTTGTACTATATTTGGTTGCAGGTTCTCCTGATTGTGCTAGAGGAGCTGCAAGAACCAGTTCATTATCTTTGTGTGTTGTCTCCAATTCGATCAACACCTTGAAGGGATCTTTGGAGTCAGCTCATTCTTCAACCATCTTAAGTAATGTGTGCTTTATAGGAAGGTAATCTAACAGATCTCGTCTTCAATCCAAGTTTCTAATATCTTGAGCATGTGCAATGGGCATATACGAGTGAATAGCTCTAATACCACTGCTCCGAAATATGCTGTGAATAAAGAGGACAAAACACCAATGAGGGACCAAAAGTATTGTAAAAAGTAGTTGACAAAGCAAGCAAAATATGAATTGACAATTACTGAAGCTGAACAAGATAGCTTTCTTGAAATTGAGACTTCATACAAATTTGGCAAACTCTATGGAAGAGATGCATACCTTCTACTCTATTACATTGCTTCAAATTCAGCCCACTTATAGTTTTACATAGCCAAACTAGAAAACTTACTAAAATAGTAACCAAAACCAAAGAGTCATCATATCGGTGTCTTCCTTGGAAGTTGAAATGGACAAATTAACTGCAAAATTAAAAATTGCTATGGGAGTTATTTAATTTTGGTGCCCCAAATTGGCAGGGTCATAACTCCTAGCCCATTGGACGAAAAATGAACCAGTTGAACAAGCTGGAGGGTTCTCCAAGAGACCTCATTTGAGTTGCTCAAAGGGCAGCCTATTCCTAAGCAACCACTGGAAGTCTCAGGGACTAATCCTGTTCTAAAGACCTTCAAGAATGCAAATTTTGGAGACGTAGAAAACATTTTTATTATTTCCTGGATTCAGCTATGCAATTGCCATCTAGATGCCCCTAGATGTCAATCAGATCAATAGATTTGAGAAGAGAAATTAGAACTTAATTTGTGAAAGAGGCCTGATTGTCATGCTCTGATACTAACTGATATTCCTCTCAGAAACTACAGCAGAAATTTAGAAAGGAACATATGTGAAAATAGCAGAGAGAGTAAAGAGGATTACTGCCAAAACAGCTAGTATAAACTTTACATTAGTGTGGAAAAAGCAAACTTACAATGAAGAGAATGTGTGCCAGCTTGATGAGGCCAAGCACAACCAAAAAGAAGAAAGTAGAAAGCAAAAGATGAAAGCTAACTGACATTAATACACAAGAGTGAATCTCATCAGTCTGTCACACTTACAGAAGAAACTAAGAAAGGAATAGCAAAAGAAAAAAGATTACCACCAAGACCATGTGTTTACACTCCCTATTACATGGAATATGTAGATCTACAACAATAAGTACGTGTATTGGCCCATTGGATGTATAGGGTCAAGAGCGTAGCAAAATGTAGAAAAAAATTACAGCTGAAATCTAATTTATATAAAAATAATACAGTGAATCTCATCATGAAATGAACAGAAGAAATGCTTTTGCGTAACTTTCTAGACCCTCATGCAGTCCACATCATTTGCAATTGCTCTGATCTGTATTTGTTTGGGCCTGAAGACAAATTCAGTAGGTTCATAAATACAAAACATTTTTACATTCTAAGATAAGTTGCAGGTTGATTTCTGAGCTCACACTCCATAGCAGATTCCAGAGATAGCAAATAATCCTCCACTAATTATATCCCATATCATTTATCCCAAGAATTCAGAGATTTCTTATTCCTCTAGCACCCTTTTAATGTATTTTAATTATATCAAAAGCCAGTATGTATGTGATGAGCACTTCCTATCATTCAGAATCATATGATTTGGAGTCTGGACAACAACATGCTCAAGATAAATTTAATACATCCACGAAGAGAGAACATGATTTACATCCTGAGAGAAGTTGAAGGTTGGTTTCTAAGTCTATGCAGTTCAACTTTCTGCTCATACATAACAATAAATCCCAGCGATGGCAAATAATTCCCCTCTAAATTACAGAAGCTAATTGAAACTAGGGTAAACTCGTTCAGAAGCTTCCGGGCATTCAATCAAAATTCTAAGGACAGTGATTTTACACAAAATATATAGAAATTATTGATATGTTAAAATCAAGAACTTGGAAATGGTGATAATGTATATTATAAATAATATTCCCAACGCTCTATATACAGCTTAAGAGAAAAACTGAAATATTGCCTGAACCAAAAGTTTAAGACTATTAAATTCAGGCAAATTCCCTTTTAGAACTTTCTTGTAATAAACTAGAAATCAATATTAAATACTAGTCATTAAAATTACCTTTGAAGGTGGTATTGACAAATAGAATTATGTTTGACTAGAAATGCAATATAAACACCTTGAATGAGCATGGCACATACCATAGGCTCGGTTAGAATCAAAAGCCTTCATATCCTCTACGATCAAAGTAACTGGAAAGTAACCAGCACTATGGTAGCATATAAATCTGCCAGTTTTATCCATACATAAAATAAATCAGCACCACATAAACAAGATCAGATTCACAAGAATGCTGATGAAAAAGCATCACCATATATCCAACAACAAATCATGTAAGGCAGAAGTGCATATTTCCTATTGGATGTCAACATGGGATCTGAGGTTGTTGGAAATAGAATTTATATAAGATGCTAAATTTATCATTTCAACTGCAACAACCCTGAATTTTCCATTGCATCCTCAAGAACAGACCAACAAAGAACAATTTGGGAAAGAATTATCTTGTAATAGAATAGTAATGTAGTTATTGAGCAAAGTCAAGATAATCAATGTCAATACTGCTTTCTGCAGATCACTCCTCAAATTAGGCCATCACTACAGGACAGCATTGACAAACATATTGTATGGGATCCAATTCCCTCCGGTCCTTGTGCTCTTATCTGGATTAAATTGAACCATCTTGGTAGTCAGCCAAAATGCAATTGAAGCAACTAGTTTTGTTAGAGTAACAAATAAAAAACAAATGGCACCAAAACATATGAACTTTGGAATTACCGTCTGTGACAAGTTTATTTTTCCACTTATTTATCTGTCTTTTTCATAAGTTATGGTGCAATGAGTGATATGATTGTTAATAACTTGATGGATTTCAAAGTTGAATGAGAGTTGTGCTTGGCAAATCGGGACAACTTTTCAATTTAACATATCTTAGGGAACCTGTCCATTTGCAGGATCTTTTCTGTTGGCTTGGAAATTTAAAATCGTAACTAATCAAGCTCCTCTCATAAGAATATTATAGACAACAAATTGATGAATCTGTTCTTTGGGCATTTAAAATGTACATTTTTCATGATTGTTAATTTTGAGATAACTTTGCATTGGAAGAGCATATTTAGTTAAAATCATTGCTAGCAGATCAACCATTTCTATTCCTCAAACCTGCATCCAATTGTCTAGAAGGTTAGGATCCTTAGATTCATGTTAGAATTGCCTGTGAAATAAATCTCAAATGGAACTCCAAGAATGAGATCAGTTCCCATATCAAAAACAAAAACTTACAAACTGAAATACCAATTTGGAAGGCATTATCTCTATGGAGAGCACCTAACTTTATATATCCAGAGGCATTGACCGTGGTTGAAACCAATTTGAGGTTAAGTGGAATCATAATACTAGTTCCCTAGCATTTTTAGCTCATCAGACTGCATCAAAGCTTCTAATCTATACAATAGTAAGGGCAGGCATGCAAACTGCACAAAAATATACAAACATTCCATCCAAGGATAGAATCAAGAGAAGTTTTCAGAATTCTATGCTAAAACCCAAATAAGAGGGACTCTGAGCTTTCCTTTATGCCTTAGAATTTTACAAGGAAAGTTGGTTAAGGTGGGATTTGTTGTCTAGGAATAATAGTGAACGTTAAAACTAATTTGGCTCTGCTATGGGTGTTTCAAAAAATGCCTTACATTTGCCAACAAACACTGTGACACTACCAAAAAATGCCTTACATTTGCCAACAAACACTGTGACACTACCATTGGCTGTTGACATTCAATTTATTTCTGGACATGCAAGTCCAAAGGAATGCAAATGCCTTCCCTTCAGCTCTTAAGCACTGTCATGTGATCATGTTCTTAATTCTTAAATAAAATCAAAGCATAATCAGAATCCACATTATCAAGCTGGAACAGGGGGCAATGCTAACACTGTAGGAGAGGAGGCCACAATCTTTACAACCTTCAGTCTCACACCTCTAGGCTTGCTTCGGATTGAAAAGATTTTGGTACATGGAGTTTCCCATTCTTACAATTGTTAACGATGCGGCAATATTACATACACAAAAATAAAAGAAGGGAGATATTAAAACGAATTAAATCCTGTGTTCCATAGCATTTTGGGGACAGGTACAGCAGTCCGGGAGACCCTTTTTTCAGTTACAGTAGAGGACAGTGATATAAAAATTACATATAAACATAAATAGAAATTCAAACTCTAAAAGTTTAGATGTACATGAAATCTAGATTCAAGTTTAGACATCCACACAAAGCATCAATTCAAGATTCAATTTTCATTGGTTCAAGTAAAGTAAAAATAAAAAATCATAATTTCATTTACAACAAATGGCAGCTTCTTCATCTTTTTATTTTTCTTTTTCTTCAGGTGAAAAAGATTCAGACAAGGGGCTTTACCACTAGCAGGCCCGCCAAAAATTCCCATGTCACCAGGTTAAGAAGAAAAGTTTAAATATGCAATCAAGCATAAAAGTTGTTTTTGGATATAATTCTGTAATTAATGAGCAGAATACCAGAAGGGATATGCCCTGATGTAAGCCAATAAACCAACTTTGATCAATTGTTCTTGTCTTCACCAATAAGAAAATCCCCAAATAGCAATTAGGCTTTGGTGAAGATCCAAATTGTCACAAAAGCAAGCAAATTAAATACAATCCCAATAATTTCTCAGATTTCACAGCACCGATCAGTCATAGAGATGATACCTGGCTAATCTATGCCCCCATTTGCTATTCTCGTTCACTGGAATAAGCATCAGTATTATGAGTGACCCCAGAACACTGAAAAGACATTGAAAAAATCAGCGTTGAATCCAAACAATAATTACACCAAAAATCTGGGAAACAAGAAAAAAAAAGAATAGAGAATTAAAAAAGGAGGAAACCAACTTCCATATCAATCTGAAAAAGCACAGCAACTACAAACGAAAAAAAAGGAGCCAACTTCCACGTCAAAACTCTGAGAGAGTACAACCAACTACAAACTTTAAATACAAAAAAAAGAACACTAACAATTGCTTCCAATGAAAATCAGGGCAGCCAGAAATTAATTTAAATGAGATAAAAATAAAATGAAAAACATAACTCAAAGAAACTTCCAAATCAAATCAATGGGAAGTTGTTTCGTATTGGGATAGAATGTAAGAAAGGAAAACTTACAGGAATGTCCATGAGCAGGGGAGAAACACAAGTGCAAGAAGAACAAGTATTACATTGAAATGTATTGCGCCCAACCATAAAAGCATCGCCAGTGCAGAATGAAACCCAGATTTATATTGATTTGAACCAAAGATAACTGTCGGTTGGGGTCTCTCCATCTTTTGTTCATCTGCCATAACTTCCTGCTTTGGATTCAAATCACTGCAATGTGCGATTTTAAAGGCGTGCGAAACGTATATGGGATGCAATCATGCGTTTTATTGTCCACAATTAATATTTTCGAGTGTCGAATAAGTGTAATGTTCTTATTCTTACCGCCACTCCTTAAAATAATCCCCGGCTACCGTCACCTGACAGCAAACCAGGAATTTCTGTCAATACTCCTATCTGACGGCCAAAGCCCCCTGATGAAACGGTAGCAAGGAGACAAGTGTCGTTGTATCGGATGTGATCGTACATCAAGAAAGTTTGACGCCGTTATCTGATCCTTAATAAATGGCGTCATAAACATAGCCTTTCTGTGCTTGGCTGTTTTTAATAGAATTGCTTCGATTTGACATGACTGGATAGTCTCTTTGGTAGGTTCGAGACGAAACAAGAAGTTTTGGAGGTTGGCATTTAAACGCCTAATAATTGACATGAAAAAAAGGTCAATAGAATTAGAAATAGTGGTTGATTGATTGATTGAGAGATTTTAATGTCATCCATGAGATCAAACAGTTTATGGGATCGAGAGTTACAAAAAAGATAAGAAATCTCCAAATTTTTTTCAATGATGGATCTTTTGTTATGAATTTTGACCAAAAAATTAGGAGTCTTGTTGATTTTCTTCTTCTCGAATAACTTGTGCAATTGTCAGCTTTTAAGTTGCTCTCAAAATAGGTGCAGATGTCCCCATAAGTAGCGCAATCTATGATAAAGTGTCACTCTGTCTCCACCACCCCTTTGTTACAAAAGGTGCAAATTCTATCCTCCCACTCTTCCTTAGGTATTGTCCACCTCCGGTCTCACATTTGAGATGGTGCGAACCGGTCCTCGGCTAAGCAATTAACATCTTTGATTTACATTTAATAGCTGCCCCTAAGTAGGTTTATTATTATTATTATTATTATGGCATATTTTATATTTTTATTTGTTCTCTAGTTTATTATTATTTGAATTTTTTAAATTTTTTTAAACTTTTTTAAAATTAAAATATTGTTATTTAATCTTGTGAAATTTTGTGTACAAAATTAATATGAGAATTATTCGTTATATTATGTAAAAAAAAAATTGTTTTTGAAAAGTTAAACAACATTTACAGGGCGTGTTGGGGGAGGGGGGGGTCGCTACTATAGTTATAGTAGAGTGCTCTCTGTGTTCCGCCACTATAGTAGCGGTAGGGGTGGCCCTACCCCTACTAAGATAGTTGGATAGTTGGGTTTGGTCTTATTGGCGCATACCACAATGGGGTCTTCGACTAGGGTGTACCCCACACAACAAGCCACTAGGGCCAAAAAAGGGCAAGACTTAAACAGCTAACAAAAACAGGAAAAAATAAAGATAGCTCAAAAGCAGCACAGCAACAGCTGAGAAACAGCCGACAGACACGCACCAGGAGCAACTAACTGGCATCGTCCTAGTTTTTAATTAGGAGGTCCACCGCCTCGTCTCCCACCCACTCTTTGTTTTCTTGGCTATTGTTCCCCTCCAGTTCCTTTTTTATGGCATTAGACAGAGTGCTCGTAACAAAGTGACCCAATTTCATGGTGAAGCGGGTTAGCCCCCGAAATCTTTTGTCCAGAATGTCCAATCTCTTTGCCACCTTGCCTGAATCCACCCCAACATCCATAGCACCCTGAACCTCACTAGGCTCATCCACTAGCGGTTGTGGAGAGTGCGAGCCAGAGCCATCAAAAGGAAGCTTGTTGTCCACCGGAGTAAGTTGGGGCCTCTCCACAATATCTTCTTCCACATCTTCAGACTCTTCTTCCTTGTAACCCTTGTTGTCTGACTACTCCTCCTCTGAATCCTCAATGATTAACCTCTTCTTGTTATTCTTGGCCAGCCTCCCAGATCTCCTCCTAACACTTTCCCCTTCAGTCATCTTTGTGTTCCCCACAACCGTATCCCCTTTGGAATCTTTCCTAACCGCATTCTTACCCTCGCCATCTTTAACAGTCGCAGCCTGCATGCATTTCTCCTTACCTTTTTTCAACATAGTGACATTAACAGTCGTGTCAGTCTGAGTGGTTTTTAGCTCACAGAGCCCTTTCGCCGCACTGGCATGGGCCTTGCCTAACCCACCCTTAAGTTTTTTGGTGGCAAATGCGGTTTTGGCATTCCCCACATTATCAATATTAGACTTTCGAGGAGGACTCTTGGATTCGGCCGAGGAGATATGCACCATAGAGAGGGGTTCAATGTTCTCAACGCGGACAGCGGTGATGGCTTTAGGCGGGTAGAGGGCAAAATGAAAGTGATACAAATGAAGGATTAGCCCCTGATGGAGCAGGAGCGGTGGGAGATCACAGGGATTTCAGCTGGCCGATTCTTTACACTTGTAAACAAAACTTTCCAGGTCCATAAGAAGGAAAAACGGGAAACTAAGCAGCATTTTATGCCTAAGGTGGTTTAACAAAGGGAAATGATAAAATAAACAAGTTTTATATCTACCTTCCAGCATTACATACTTCATTAGCACCATGCACACCAAGTCCCATGGCTTAGGAAGCTTTTCCCTTTCAAACCCCGCCTGGTTCCTAATCGGGGTCTCCTCACCTCCGAAAAATGCTTTAAGGCTCTCGTGGTCCGGCTTTTTAGTGTGTTTAGGATATTTTTTCCCCACACACAGCAAACCCATAGTCTGCGCAATAACATCCTTACTGATTTCGAACAAAATTCCACCAATGGAAACCCTCCTGTCCTTCCACGAACTGGCAAACTAACCTAATAAAATAGGATCATGGCTGACTAAGCACTCCATGAGCCGAGCAATTCCTCCCTCCACATAAATGTGTCAGACCAGAGGGTTGTTTCGAAATTCATCACAATTGTCTGGTTCCGTTTGAACGCGCTCACCACCCATACTGCCAGACTGCACAGAAAGCTCACAGAAATACAAGAAATACCAAATGTAGCAGTCACAAACAATAATCTCCAAAAGATAGTTAAGGCAAGGATTACAGAGAAGCAAATTAAACCCTGCATAACATTCACACGTGCGGAGAAGAAATATACTACAGTGTGAAAAGACACAAAAATTAATGAATTTATGATTACAGTAGAGAAGGCAAGAGTTGGCGGAGATGTAGGGAAAGCACGAAAACCCATGCGGTCGGGCCAAAAAACTAAATTTAGTAAACCTCCAAAATAAGCCAAAGGAACTCCTAGCTAAACTAGTCGGCCTGAAGTCTCTAGAATGTGGCCAAATCGCATCATAGAAAGTCACATCATTATAAATACACTCACTCCTCCAAATGCAATGAGGAGATAAAACAAGCAATCCAATTCCCAAAATAGTAGCATGCACAGTACGATCCCACAACTAAAAAGAAGTCACATCCTTCCATTTAACCCGCACTAAGCCGCCAAAACAAAACTTGACCTCCTCAATTAAATCCCCTCCCTGCCATCTCATCATAACCTTATAAACTAAACCCATCCACCAAGTCCAAAGGACAGACACGTAGATGCTCCTTTCCCTACCCCACACACGCTCAGCTTTACCAGGAAAACTCCACCTGTACTCCATACCAATATTGACATTCATCCACATGCACACCCAAAATAACTAGTGGGCCCCCCAATCAGCTCTCGCCATCCAGAAGTTGAAAATCATTATAAACCATGGTAGCCTTGTCCCGCTCTATCAAAGCTTGAATATTTGGCGGCAGTCTTTCCTTATTCCTCCAACATCTAGCCGAATCCCAACCCGAGCCAAGATTAGCCAAAGCATCTGCCACACGCTTGCCTTCTCTAAAAATATGAGTCACCTTTTTGTCCCATAATTTGGACAAAAGGAATCTAACATCCATCAAAATGTCTTTGGTATTCCAACCTATAAATCTATCTTTTTCCACTGCATCCATCACCGCTTTGGAATCTCCTTCAATGTGGAGATAAACAATCCCCAGAGAAACAACAATTTTGAGGCCCATGAATAGCGCACGAGCCTCAACAACTAAAGTCGACTGAACCCCAATGCCTCCAGCAAAACCCACCACCATATTCCCCATAGAGTCTCTGATAATCCCACCTATACTTGCCCTTCCTGGGTTGCCTTTAGCAGCCCCATCAAAATTAAATTTGAACCATCCACAATCCAGAGGCTCCCATTTGGTATTTTTCCTAGCTAATAGTTTCGAATTATCAAAGGCATTAGCCTTTAGATCCTGATGTCATTCCTTAGCCATTTTTATTTCGTAGTCCAGCGGCCCCAACTCCGGTAGTTTCCCATCAAAGAGAGAGATATTCTCCTTAATGAACCGAACACCAATGCCAAACACTTCCTTGGGGCTCCGCTCAATATTCCTGAAAACCCTGTTATTCCTCTCCTTCCATAAACACCAACCTAAAATTGCGGGGTCTGCCTCCAAATTTCACCAGTCAGAGGATGGATAAAAGGGTCATTCCAGCCCAAAATAAATGACAAAAAGTCTTTGCTCATAACCCAATGGACATCAAGTTTCTCAAAAGTCATCCCCCAAACTTCAGTAGCATACGGGCAGTGTAATAAAATGTGGCTGACAGTTTCCTCTCCCTTCTTGCAAAGAAAACATCTATTGGGAAAGCACAACCCCCAAATTCTCAAATTGTCTTGAGTTAAGATCCTATTATGACAGGTCGTCCACCAGAAAAAATGTATTGTAGGGATCATGTGACGATTCCAAACCCTCCTCAAGTGTTCCACAATAGAAATTTCATTAGTCAGCAGTCTGTAATTTTATTTTTGTTATTTTCATCATCATTCAAAAATAAAATAAAAATTGTTTAAAATATTATGTGTGTTTCATTTATTTTGTATTCATCTTCTATTGGAAAATCTGATTGACATTCCCTAAAACAATATTAATAGAAGTCTAGTTGATTCTAGAAACCTTTTGGGTGGACTACACATTTGCTCTATTTTTTTTTCAAATAGATTATGTAGAGATTGCAACACACATGACTCTATTGTGTTGAAATATCGAAGTGATTTTACGGCAAATGCGATGGAATCCTATAAGAAGTCATTCCCCAAATTTATCATGCACAATGTATTACAAACAAGTATTAGTAAGAGTGGGTCCTCATCCTTTGAGATTATAATATTAATGTGAGATTATTATTTTTTAAGAATTTTTATTTGTTTAAACTAATGAGAGATCATTTGCAATCATGAGAGACATACACTCAAGAATTGAGCATAGACTCGACTTAGCATATGTTTCAAATATATTTATTAAGTTTGCATACTAGATTGTAAAGGTGTTTAGGTTTCCTACAAATGTTTTTTTCAAGTGTCCAAAAGAGATTAATGATTCATGTCTTAAGATGGAGATTTGTTTCCCTTTATCTTTTAGGATGGAGATATTTATATATCCCGATTCCTTAGACAAAACCACTTTGTAAGATGTGGACCCAGAGACAAAAAGAGTTATACTTTGGATGGCCCACAAGTTTGGTGTAATACAATTTACTCATTTCATTATGCCCTCCACAAATCTAGGAAGACAAACAATGCCTAGGAAAATTTTCATTTCGCAAAAGCCAAAGGGCTTTTTCTCAATGCAAAATATGTCAACATGTTTTGAGCAATCTTGGTCAAATTGTTAATTTCTATAGAATCATTTCCGTTCTTGGTGAAATAAAAGAAATAAAAATTGATCTGGAATTTATCAATTATAATATGATCACAAAATCTATGTAAGTGGGATCAAATTAAGCAAGTCCATGAGGTCTTGCATAGAATGAAGCATACTCATTGTACTCCAAAGATTGTTACATATAACACCCCAATTGATGGAATCTACAAGATAGGTAAAGTAGACAAAGCTTGTGGCCCGGTATTTAAAATGATACAAGATAGCTATTATGTAGATGTTATTACCTACCATACCCTATTGAATGCTTTTTACAAGATGGGTAGAGTAAATGAAGCTCCTAGATAAATAGCTAAAATGACCCACTCATTATTCTCCAATAATTATTACATATAATATCTATTTACAAGGTGGGTAGAGTAGATGAAGCTTTATGACTAGTAGCTAAATGAATTGTGTGAATTATTCTCCCAATATTGTTATATATAGTGCTCTAACTTATAATCTATGCAAGGATAAAATACTAGATGAAGGTTTCCAATTTGTAGCTAAGATGAGATGTACTGATTGCTCTCCAAATATTATTACATGTAATAGCTTAGTAGATGGATTTTGTAAGGCTAGTAAAATAGAAAAAATCCTAATGAAGTAACATATACCATAATCATTGATTGAATCTATAAAGATGGTAGGATGGACATGACTCGAGGATGTTTTCATTGAAAATGGAGCTAAGAAAACTAAGTGAAAATGCCAATACTAATTTACTATGAAATTGCAGGTCAAAAGGATGTCTTGCATTGATTAGATGGTGAGTATTTAAAGGAATTTTGAGCAAATCAAATTCTAAAAATTGGAGGGAAAGGTTTTCTCAAAATTCATAATAAACTTTGAGAGATAACTACCTCTCTAACCACCAACTCACCAGCTAAGCAAGATTAACTTACAGGTGTAAAATAAATCCTATAAATGAGGTTTAAAATAGGAATTTTACACCAAAACCCCCCTAGGCATAGCTTAAATGGGGAAAAAAGATTGGGTCCTGGAAACAAGGCCTAATAAGGTACCTAAGTACAATGCAACCCCGTAAAGAAGAGGAGAAAACCCTATGGGAAAAAATTCCCCCAAATAACCATGACCTTAACCTCTTTGGAGGTTTGTAAAGATAAACCATATTTGAGAAAAAAAATTGTAGACACTAGCACAATATGAAGAACTTTACAAAGATCAACCAGATTTGAGCAGAAATTTGTAAACACCAACATGATTTGAAAAACTTTGCAAAGGTCAACTAGATTTGAGCAATTTTTAAAATAAAATAATTCCAGCACCATAGCCAAAGAATCTCAAAGCCACAATGATTAAAAATTGCTTATAGATCAATGTAAGGAAAATTCAAGCCAATTCCAATTACAAGTTAATGAAAAAAAGTTGAGAAACACAAATTAATTCAAACTAATTTTAAAAATATAAATTTATAGTGTTGAATTCAAGAATACAAGGAAAATTTATAATGCTTAATTCAAATAAGCAATTTCAAGCTAGTGAATAATGCAAATTCAAACCAAACATGTCTCCCTGAAGCAAATTTGAGCAATGCACCAACACATCTCATTGGAAAGGTTAAATAGACCTTTAATACAAAGCCAAAACAACCTCCTATGTGGTGTAATGGACCTCGGCAACTTCCACAACACCAAAGTAGACCTCCACAAAGCCAAAAATTGAGATTTACACTCACAAAAACACTAAAAATTAGAATTTTCAAATTCAAACTAGCAATCTTACTCAGTTGGATCTAATACCATGAAAATGGAGCCAGGAAAACTAAGAAAAAATGCCAATATCAATTTACTATGAAATTGCAGGCCAGAAAAGGATGTCTTGCATTGACTAGATGATGAGTATTTAAAGGAGTTTTGAGCAAACCAAATTCAAAAAATTGGAGGGAAAGGTTTGTTCAAAATTATTAACAAACTTTGAGAGATAACTATCTCTTTAGCAACCAACTCACCAACTAAGCAAGATTAACCTACAAGTGTAAAATAAATCCTATAAATGAGGGTAAAAACGTGAATTTTACACCAACATTCATGACATGTACAAAAATAGTTTGTAACTAAATATAACTACTTACAACTCTTTGATATATTTCTCATATAAAACACAAGAGGTGGAAAAGGCTAAAAAATTATTTAAACAGATGTTGGATAAAGGTTGCTCACCAAATATTTTTACTTGTAGTTGTCTTCCTAATATGGTGACATATGATATTATAATTTATACATTCTATATGTAGAAGAACTGTATAGTGCATGGTAAATGTTAGATGAAATGAAAAAAAGAGATTTGAAATCTAATGAAGAAACATACAAAATGTTCATTGATGGCTTGTGCAAGGCATGTAATCTTGTTAGAGCACACATGTTCATGAATAAGAGGACTAATGAAGGTTTTTCTCCTAATGTTATTACATATAACTATTTGATCAATGTTAATTGCAAGATTAGTGAGATAATACGAGTGATTAAATTTATTATGATAGAATTTATGCCTTCTTTGTTCTTGCAATAATAAGCTCTAACTTTAGAGATCTCTTAATAATTTGTGGGTAGACCTAACTCCCTTAATAATTTGGACCACACAACTACAAGATGTAGTGTTATTTTTTGGGGAAAGTTGTGTGCTCAAAATTTCCTCTACAATTGCTAATTTTAAAATTCAATTTGTTTTGATTATATGAGAAAAATAGGTTTTGAAGGGACTTGAAACCCTTTACAAACAGGTTTTGAAGGGACCTGAAACCTAGATCAAGAACAACATGCTAATAAAAAGATAAAACACAGACCATCAATAGCCCAACAATAACAACATCAAACAGAAACTACAAGACAACACCAACTGCACAAAGGTTTTGAAGGGACCTTGTGTTGGACTCAAGGGAACACTGAGAGGGGGGGGTGAATCAGTGTTCAACAAATCTTAACTTTATTAATCTGATATTAGAACCATTTCAGCATTCAACCAAAGGAAAGATACAAACACAAAGAAATCATCCATGTTGATGGTGTTTTTATGCACTTTACAACACAGGTAATATAGGTGCGTTACCTCTCTTGAAAGACAATCTTCCACAATCAAATTGCAGAACACTATCCCAAGGTCTCTCGGATGTCAGGTCTTGACAGTGCTTGGAATATTTCAGTTGTTTATGTGATTTGCTGGAATCACAAGGTGGACTTACGGATTAAAGCTGTAGGGAAATTGCGTCAACCAACAGAGTCCTATAGATCTGGAATTACATGCTTTGCTGCAGGTTCAAGCAGCAGTCTTGGACTCTAGTATTTCGTCTAGTTTGGCTTTTACAATGCACAACGAACCTTGATACGAACAGTTTCTGAAAGAAAGGAAAAAGGGGAAAGGGGCGAAGAAGAAAGATGTTTCCTAAACCTGCAACTACCGATGAACAGTGATCATGGAGATTCTTGCCATGGACAGTTTCCTTAAACGGGATTTCACTTAACCAGAATTCTCACAATATCATGAAATCTGTGCTATCTTCTAGGGACTGCAAATATTCATTGTTCATTCACTATGGAAGCATGGATGAAGATGAAATTCAATGAGCAGCAATGGAATAGGAGTCCAGACTAACTTTACATAGTCATCTACCCTCAGCAGATGACCAAAAGTATGGACAAGGAAAGCATACACACAACAATTATTTCCAAGATCAAAAATATCATATCAAATCTATCTAACTCAAAGCGAAGATGCCAGAACAGCAGAGTAACTTAAAACAATCTATAACTAAAAGGGAGAAGAATCATGAAACTTATTGAGAAACTCAGAAAATACACCAAAATTGACTGTATTTGCTATTTATAATTTTTGCAGCAAGTCTTTACAACAACTCAACTCTCTAAAATGAGAGGAGGAGAGCTCTATTTATAGATTCAAATAACAAAATGTATGGCCAAGATTTGATTCTATTATGTGGCCAAGATTCATCTTACATTAGGGTCTCACCTACCCCCAAAAATTACAATTAAGAGCTCATTTTGTCTCTTCCTAATCTCGTCATCTAGTGACAACACTGTAGCGGATTTATCTTTCAGCTGTTTATTCTTGGTTGTAGCTACTCTTTAAGGTACTATTCTTCAATGACCGGATTGCCTTCCTGCTTCCTTAGTGCTGCATACTCCATGAAGCTCAGGATCAAGGTTTGGAGCTTTTCTACCTCCATGATATCAGACTTTAAGATCTGATAACTCCATTCTTGAGAGTTGTTGTTGAGCTTCTCCCAGTCTGCTTCATATTTGGTGCTATTTTCCTTGCAGACCTCTGATTGTGCGAATGCTCGAGCAGCAAAATTCATGAATTCAGTGGTGACCTCAGCAGACATCCCATCCTCCATAGTCTTCAAAAAGTGGGGTTTGAGGTTCTCAGGATTGATCTCGGTGGCAGGAACCTCATACCCTATCATCAATTTAAGGTATTGGGTGCACTCCTCCCTGGATTCCCTCGCCCATTCAATATCTGGAGCAATTCGCTCCAAGACCTGCTCCAGCCTCCTTTTTCTATGGTTGTAGTCCCTCTTCCAGGTATCCACCAGCCAGTGGTCGTCATCCTTGAGGGCGAGATCCTTCTCCCATACATCTCTTGGCAATGCGAGGATAGCCTCAATTTTCTACGTCGTACTTCCCTGGGAACTTTTCACAGATTTTTCTTGTGTCCTCAAGAGTTTTTTGGACCTCTAGAAACCGATTTGCTGATCGAACAGCTATGTTGATACCTGTGTTCCCTATATCCAGAACTTGACGGAACCAGTTTTCTGTGGTTTTATCCAGGTTTCGTCTCCTCTCAAGTTTCTTAATTTGTTCATGGGAAAGCAGCTGAGGCGGGGCTGACGAGGTTGTAGGTTGCTCATCCGGAGACGACCACTGCTGGATGTAAGCTGTTAGATCCGCAACCTGCTCTTTTAACTCGTCCTTTGAGCTTTTGTCTTGCCGGATGAGGTGTACGACCGTGGCGACCGACTCTTGGAGGTGTTCGACCTTTTGATCCCTCGTGGCCACTCCCAGATCAATGGTGGAGACGTTGTAGGTTGTGCCTTGTTCCCCAACCACCGGCGTTGCTAACTGTACTGCTCTTGATCCCGAGGCGTCCATAGTTATCTTTGACCTGACCTTTGGCTTCTTCTCCTTTCGGGTGCTGATATGCGCCCTGGCCATGATGGCTTCCAGCCTCACCTTGGGATCCTTTGAAGTGGGAGTCTTTGGCTTTAGTTGTCTTTGCAGCCAATCGGGCGTTTGGGAGTCCTTTCCTGATCCCTCATCTATCGTTCCACTGTCCTCCTTTTCTAACCCAATAGTTCGGACGATGATGGCCCTTTTACTGGTTTCTATATCTTCCTTCTCTTCAGTGAGAACCTGCTTGGACGTCTCATGTTTAGCCGGGGACTCGGCGTGTGACTGTCCTTTTGGAGAATCCTCCTTTCTTGCATCCTCTTCCTCGCTTGAGATATTCTGATATTTCTCTGGACTTTCTATTTGTTTGTCCTCGGGGAAGAGGGTTTCTTTATCGTGCTCTGGAGTCTGGCCACGTTCCTCAGCTGGAGATCTATCTCTTTCTGCCTCTGTAGCAACAGTCTCCTCCTCTTGTGCGAGCCGATCCTCGGCTTCCTTGTCCTTGATTTCTTTGAACTGCCGTCCCCATTCTTCATTGAGCCCGGGATCATTTGATTCCCGGATTAGCTCAGCATTACGGTCTCTGCTGTCCTCACTGTCACCGCTTGAAGCCTCATAAGCTACCGTGTCAAACTGCTGACGCTCAAATGGGGGATTCTCAGGACCCTGAAACTCTGCGGGCTCTTGGTGCCTTTTCAGCTTCTAGCTGTTGTCGTTCCCGCTCATCTGATATTTGCATCGTTGCTTTCATTCTTGGTGACTCGGTAGAGGGGGATGCTGCTGGGGTGGAGGTCATAGCTTGAGCTATTGCAGCCTGGACCATTGGATTGGCTAGCATCCCTGAAAGCTCTGATGGAACATTCTGCATGTATTTTGCCAAGGACTCTGGAAGGCTTGAGGTTGGCGTTGTGGCAGTGGGAACGGAAGGAAAGGAAGGAGACATGGAAGGAGAGGTCAAGGGTGAGGTGGCAGCAGATGGTGAGTCCGTATGAATAACCTGCATCCCTTGAGAAGTAGGAGGGAGGTGAACAGAGATATCCACCGCAGGTGGGGAGGATACTGAAGCTGGAATCGAGGTAAGTGGAGTGGCGGGTGTGATGACGATAGGTGGAGATCCAAATGAGATGGATCTTTTGCTGGCAATCCCAAGGGGTGAATCTTTGGACATCATAACCGTCGCCATGCCTCCTGCTTGTTTTCCTTTTCTTCTTCGAAGGTTCCAACTCAGATGACTTGCGGACATAAGTCTTTGGCTTTGGGAGTTGTTGGCCAACGTCCTTCCTTTTCTTGGACTTTGGAGAGGGTGGGGCTTGCGATGTCTCCCCAGCTGCAGCAGTGGCTTCTCCACCTTCGGAACCGCTTGGTTCACTAACGTGTTCGCTGGCAAGGTCGGTGTACGTTAGTGCGACCCCTTGTTGTTTTAGTTGGGCAACCTTACTGTTTATCCATCCTCTTGTCCTGGCCTCGACGGACCTAGTGAGTACACTGACATCACTGAGTTCTGGGGTATCCCAGTTGATTGTAGGCAGCGGCAGGTTGGACACTGTATCGTAGATCGGGTCTAGAATTGTCTCCTCATCCTCCTCTACCTGATCAGGAACCGGGCATAAGTTTACCCTTCGCACATGGACTACGGTCATACGCATATAATAACGCATCCGTACTTCAAGATCGTCCTTGCAATTAGCCCAGAAGTCCCCGATGTTGTGGAGGTGGGCATACCTGTGTCCCAACGCCTTGCGGACATGGCCATAAGGATCCATCCGTGGCCTTGCTCTGTATTGCTCGAAGTTGTACTCGGCCAGCTCCTTTTCGGAGTATCCTGCACACTGGGAGGTATGAACCTTATACAACCCTGACCCAGATTCATTGGATAGACAGGGCCTGCAAGATGTTTCTCGCCTAAGAGGCTATGATGGATTGCAGTTGCCGAGTCAGCTCCAAGAGGATAATTCGGTCGTTTGGATACCGAGGCAACTTATTTGGCTTATCCGAAAAGCCCTCTGCATGGATGTAGGTGAATCTGGGGAACTGGATGTACCAGAAGGCATACTGCCTAAGGAGGGCTCTGGCACTGTGGGACATCCTCCTATGGAAATCCCCACCTATCGACCTGATTATGTGGGCAATGAATGCATCATTCACCCTGCAGTAGCTGCTTTTGAAGTTCTTGAATTGCAGCTGGGGGTACCTGTCGTAGGGCTTTAGCTCCGGCCCTGATGGATCACTGGGCATCTGTGTCAATCCCTGGTAGTGCCTCTGATTGGCAAGAGAGTACACCAAGTAAGACGTCATGAAGAATTGATTAGTCTTCTTTACTGTGGTGAACTGCTCATGGAAGCAGTCGCTGATTATCTCTCCCCAGTAGAAGACGGTTCCTTTCCCTCAGAGAATCTGTTCTATGAAGTAGAACATCCATTCCTGGAAGAACATTGCACCAGGCAGGCCCATGACTCTACTGAGCAAAGTCACCAGATCATGGTAGTCCTCGTGGAAATCACTACGGAAAAGCTCATGGGGAACTTTCCCGGCGCTGCCCCGTTTATCCTTTAGCCAACGCTGATTAATGAGTCTTTTGCAGTCCAATGGGTCGTGTTCCCATATACTGATACAGTCTTCCTTGGTAGGGACCTCCATGCTCTCGAAGGTGGGAATGTGGAAGGTCTTGGTAATGCCTGACGGAGACATATCTGCGAGGAGATTTCCCTCGTGGTCCAGATAGTTCTAGTGTCGGGCTGATACGCCTCGACACACGCCATTACCAGCTCTGGGGCCACTAAGGCTGGTGGGAAACCTGCTGCCTTGGCGAGTCCACTGCTTTTAATAGCTCTTGCATTTGCCATTTTGGGGTTCATCCTAACCCTCTGAATGAACTCATCAACATCGACCTGTCTGATGTTGGTATCTGAAACATCCCTCCAAAGGGAGGTAATCCGGGATTGGATGGGGACTCCCTGGAATTTGTACTTCATTAGATCCCGATCTTCTTTGCCCCTTGGTGGCTTTGCGGTTCCTTTTCCTTTCCTGGCAGCACTGGAAGTTTCTGGGCTAGATTCCATGAATTTTGCACAAAGGGCAAGAGTCAATAGTGAAGAACCTGTCATAAGAACTATTGACGAATCCCTGCACGTCAAGATTAGTCCGACAATCATAGTAGATATTTAATAAGCACTTGAAGTTAGATACTTTATAACCCTAGAAGTTTGTACAATCAATCCGGGGTTCTCAGGCCGGAAATCCCCTGGCAGAATGCCGTTTGAGAGGCAAAACGAGAATGGAATTCCCATATGCACCTCCCGGGGTTGGATTTCAAGTTTGAAGGTTGGAAATAGAAGACAACGGAATTTTAGCAAGTGGGTCGAAGTCCGTTTCGAATTTGGAGGTCATTTGACCCCCCATTTGAAGGTTCGAGTATTAGTGGCAAGCAGGCCATCTGAAAACGGCGCAGAAGAAACGGAATCCGGGTCTCGGAATTCCGTTATTGGGAAGTGGTCATCGTTCGGCCGTGAGGAACTGCGGGACGCAGGAGGAAATCCGAGGAGGGAAATCCGGAGGTGGAATTCCGGAGAAGGAAATCCGAAGAGGGAAATCCGAACAAGGGAACCCGAAACGGAATCCGGGAGAAATGTGGAAGAAAATGGAAGTTTGAGTTTGGAAGAAAATTCCATGGTCGGGAAACAGGATCTGGGAAGCCGCTAGCCGGATGTCGTGCAAAAGGCGAAAAATGGACGGATTCCCGAAAAGAGAAGTCCAAAAGGGGAATTCCGGGAATGGGATCCCGAAGACGAAAATCCGGAGGAAAAGATGGAATTTGCGAGCGAACTTATGAAATTTTGATAAAGGTTCCGGGAAAAGGCATCCGGAAAGCCGCTCGGTCGGGGCCGTTAAAAACAGCAAAAAGGAAACGGAGTTCTGGAGCAAGAAATCCGGACAAGGAATCCCGACAAAGGAATTCTGGAGAAGGAAAATTAGTAGGAGAAGAAAGGGCGGCCGCAGGAAGACCCGGGCCCAGAAGATGCCGGCGCCGTTCCGAAGAACAACCGCGACACAGGAAAGTTCTGGATCGATCCGGAGGTCGATAGAAGGCGGATTTTTGAATTCAAAGAAATGGGTTTTGTGCGCAGTGAGGATATCTACTAAGTTCGGACTTCATTTTTTATTTATCCTTAACAAAATCTCAAAAAAATGCGAAAAGAACTTAGGGCGCGGGACAGAAAACCTACCTCAAAAACTCGAAGAACAGGCTGGTCGGATGCACGGACGTCGTTGGAAGAAACAGCTTGAAAAACGTCAGAAAGGAAGCTAAATTGCCGGGAGCTCTGGAATGCGCTTCTGTTAGTCGAAAATTTGATAATGACAGTCGGAGAACATTTTTATAGCAGAAAATGCCATTAGTACAGTAATAAATGCTCTGTATGGTTGCAGGTGGGTTGGTGAACTCCGAAAAAAGGAAGGCGGTGGGACATCTGGAATCGGATGTCCGAAAAGCTGTTCCCGGGAAGACGTTGCCTGGACGCCGTGAAGAACGGTGAAACCTGAAAGGAAACCCGGAAGGGGAAACCTGACGAAGGAAACCCGAAAGGGGAAATCTGGACAAGGAAACCCGAAAATTTTAGAAGATGTAAAAAACTTTTGATGTGAAGTTTCCGGTCAAGGCGAGATTTTTTAAATATAACATTGGGAAACGTGCCACCTTTATTGAAGGGAAAAAAAAGAGGGTCCCCGTTCCGAACGGGGCGTGTGTGCAAAAGGCAATAAACAATCCACAACACCATAACACAAGGATTTTTGCATGGAAACCCTGTTAGGGGAAAAACCATGGTGGAGGTTAATCCACAATTTAAGTACTCAAATAAAAGTTTTAAAAAAGAGAATGCACTTGCATTCAAGCACACTACTCAAAAGGGAAGGCTCATTGCCTTACAAAAGTTCAAATTAAAACCATCTGAAGGATGAAATAAGATAGTAGCATCTATTCATGCCAGGTTATAGTTCCAGTGAAGCTCATGGATCAGATTCTAAGTCCTCTATCTAACTCTGCACTTCACTTTGCTCTACTTTGCTCTGCTCTGCACTTTTCTGCTCTTCGCATCACACATAGATAAATTCACACTATTACTCTACTGAATTTCATACCACACACTAATATACTTCACATTCCACACATTCGCTATGTTAAAATGATAAAACTGATCTCATATATATATCTGCTATCAAGGATTTGATCATTTACATGTCGACTTCATAAAACATTAAGTGATTTTCAACTATTGACTAGATCCTTGATTAAATATTTATGTGCATCCTCCAAAGTTTATTAAGACATAGAGAGGACCCAAACAAACATAATCGAGCATGAACACATTTAATCAATTACTCCTTATACATCCGCAATTACTATATTTGACAAGTCGGCTTGCTAGCACAGATAACCAAAAGATTTTTGCATCAGATCTCCTAGATCGCATACCAGTGAATGTGCATCAATATAATTATCGAATAAGATATTATAAACATCAACAAACCTTTCTCTGAGATCCATAACCCTAAAATAATAGTTTGGTGAAGTATTTAGATCGACTTTTATGCCTTTAACCAGATGCCCTGTTCTTCACTTTATTTTGCTGGTGTAAACCAAAACTATATTGTAGACTGGATGTATGACTTAGGTTGCCATCAATGACAACACTAGAAGCCATATGCCAACAATCTCCCCATTTGACATTGATGGCAACACTTAGTGAAAAATGACTAAGTGTCAAAATCATTATAAGTACGCTGCCAAACTTTGTTACTCTCTCTCCCTTACGCTTCAAAAATATCAAAACATAGCTCCCCCTAAGATTTATGAAACATTTTTCACTGCACTCTCTCCCCCTTTGACATCAATGACAAAGCATAGAAACCATATGCCAAAAGTGACAAAACATGTGTTCAAAATCTCCAAAACTTCAAAATTGATTCAAAACTTTTGAAAAAGAGTTAGAAAATTATCTTATGATTTTCCTTCATTTCCAAAAGGAATTTCTTCCAAACATCTGTTGTGATCCCAATGATAATAATCATGTTATTGTTCTTGGATGTCTTGTTGACAATCTCAGTGAGGGATTCCAGAATTGTAATTGATTCCTCTAGTTTTTCACCTTTCCTCAAAATCTCAACCATCTGTTCCAATCTGCATTTAGTTAGATCCTTCACCTTCCAAAAAGTGTCCACAAGTGTGTTCTTGGTGAATTGAAATTTTGTGTGTTCAGACTGCAGCTCTCAAATCTTTTTCTTGATGGTGCCATCTAGATCCTGAAACATGTTAAAGCTTTTTCCAATCCCATTCAACTTTGTTTCAATTTGCTCCAATTTCTCTTTGTATTTTCCAACTGCATGAGACCAACGGATGCAATAGTTGTAGATGTTATTAGATGCACTTATGCATTGTCTTAGCTCATTCATTTTCTTCTTCAATTTGGTGAGTGATAGCCTAAACTGCCCCTTTTAATGTGAGATAACTTCTCCTTCTTCTTTGTCTTTATATGCAGAGTTCACTATTTCTTTACTGCATCCAATCATTTCTTCAGGTAGAATGTTCTGCAAACTTTCCAATTTGATCTTGCAGTGCTCAACATGAGTATTTAGTACACTCATAATCATATCCTGATCATATGATGGTCTGATAGACCATAACTTAGCAATTTTCTACATTCCACCTTCTTCCTGAATAAGTTGTTGTAGCTTCTCTTTTGTCAGGTCATCTTCTTCCTCACTAGCTTTTCTGGTTCTGATTCAGCTAGTTCTTGTTCGTTTCCCTGTGGATCCTCAGTTTCTTCATCAGATTCTTCATCTAGAATATCCACAATTTCCTTTTCTTTTCCTTTTCCTTCAATTCTGGGAATCTTGCATTCCAAAGGGTTGTATTCAACAATTTCTTTTTCTCTTTTCTGCTTTTTCTCCATGCCATCAGAAGAGGAACCAACTTCAATTGTTCTTATCGGAAGGGAAATACCGTCTGAGCCACACTTTCCAAGAACATTCTTAAATACATTTTTAAATTCTTGATCACAATTAGCCAAGCTCTTAGAATATGAGTATATTTGTTTGCATACCGGTTCATTTTCTTTCCACACCACATTGTCGATCTTTGGCAAACAATTCAATAAATACATTAATAAACATATAATCAGAGTACCAAACTTGAAAGGGTAGCCTATTTCTTTTGTTAGTTTCACATTCTCCATTAGTTGATCCTTTATCAATCCGCATAGGTCAAAGTCCTGACCTTCGATTATCATCTTGTGAGAAATGTAGATTGTGCTAGCCAAGGTCACTCCTTCTCAGTTTTTGAAAAAGACTTTATATGAAATTCTGTGTGTAATGTACTTTGTAACAGGATTCTTGATTGTCACAATTATCAGTGCCCTCTGATCTCCAATTATTTTGGTTAGGGTTTCAACTTCTTTGTTCCAGATGGATTTCTTCCTCAATATATCTTTAACTTTGCATAATCTAGTCACATTCTCAATTAATTCCTTTGAAATGATGTAGGGTTTGTCCAGAGTTAAAGTGTCATCATGCAATCTGTTCAAAATGAATTTAACAAATTTTGTGTTCTCAAAGTACAAAAACTCATTCCAAATATCCAAATTCTTGTGTTTGGCTTCTCTCAATTGCTTCAATTCGTTGGGTAACAACAAATTTCTCATGGACCTAATATTTCCACTGTTGTATTCATCCAAAACTATTGACCCTTTGATTTGTTCCATTTTCCTTTCGCACTTAGGTTTAACAACCGCACACCAAATTATATGAAAATTTTGAAAACAATTGAAATGCCTAATGGATTTCGAGTTTCACTGGCAAATCAACTTCTTTGCTTTGAAATTTTGCTACCGAGTGCTCTCCTTCTTCTCTTCTTCAATGAAAAGTGACAAATGAGGGTTCCAACTTGACTCTTATAGTTCACATACTTGTAATAAATGTGTTTGCCCTAAGTTTTCTGGATACTCTATTTTCTCAAACAATGACAGTAAAATTCTTTTGTAGACCTATGAATTCTCTGAATTTTCTTGTGAAATTTTTCCACAACCTCTGCATATCATTGATACATCTTTTTGACCATTCTTCATATTCTGGTACAATCTACGAACAGGGGAGGAAATATTTTCTTGAAAAACTCCCCCTAGGCCAATGGCCTGAAATCAATTACCGGAAGAATTATCGGAAGCAAGTTCTGGTGTAGAACCATTTCCAACATTAGACTCGTCCTTCCTTACCCATGTATTCTTCATATGATATCTTATCTCATCTAAAGTCACTTTTCCTTTTCCTTTGTCATCTTTCTGTATATCAAACCTCTTCTATCCACATTTTTGTTTCTGTAGAATCTTGCAATGTGACCATATTTATTGCAATTGAAGCACACATTATTTCATTGTCTAGACCAATCATTCCATTGATTTCTTCTCGATCTGCATTGATTAGCAATATGTCCAAATCTTCCACATGTATAACATTCAACATTCCTTCTATTGACAAAGTAGTTTGACAAATTTTTGCATTCATTTGATTTATGACCAAACTTTTTGCATTTGAAACATTGACCAAAAAATGATGAATCTCTTGATATCATATTACTTCTACATTGAGTAGCCATATGGCCGAATTTATTGCAAGTAAAACAATATCCATTAAATTTTTGAGCATTAGGTTGTCTTACCAGATACCTTCCACCTTTGTTCATCAGGTTTCCTTGTTTGAAATTCTTTTGTCTTGATCTGGAACTTTCTCCTTTTTCATATCCAAGACCTCTCTTATCATTTCCACTTTTGTCCTTGATTAAGCTCATCAAGCTTAACTGAACTGATCTTAAACTTCTCCTTGTATTCATTTGCAATAATAAGTTCATTTATGAGAATAACAATCTGTTTTCCAAGTTATTCTCCATTATTTCTGGATCGTTGCAGTTCTCTTTCCAACTAAGTGAATTCTTCATTTACTCTTATGTGTTCATCAAATTTCTCTTTTTAAGGACTGAGAAAGATTCTCCTCATTCTTCTTCCTTTTTTCAATCTCTTTAGTCAGCTTCATCACCATAGATTCCATTTCATGTTTTAGGGTAGCATTATCTCTGGCAAGCTTTTCGCATTCTTCAGTTATTTCCTTCAAAGTTTGATTTAGGTGAGCATCATCCATGTTGTAACTCTCTTGTTGCTTGATCTGGTCACAAAGATCTTTCCTCTTCTCCTTGGATTTAACAACAATCTAATCCTTCAATGTCTGAATGAATTTCTCAACATCCCTAAGATTTTCTTTCAATTCTTGGACTTCTGCTTTAGACTGATCAAGGTCATCAAGTGCCACCAAAAGTTGTTGCTGAAAACTACCAAAGTCCATCACATTCCAAGATCCACCTCAAGCTGCTAAACTTCTTCCGAGGAACCAGATGCTCTGATACCAATTTTTTGACTCAAGGGAACACTGAGAGGGGGGGGGGGGTGAATCAGTGTTCAACAAATCTTAACTTTATTAATCAGATATTAGAACCATTTCAACATTCAACCAAAGGAAAGATACAAACACATAAATAAATCATCCACAACACCATAACACAAGGATTTTTGCATGGAAACCTTGTTAGGGGAAAAACCACAGTGGAGGTTAATCCACAATTTGAGTACTCAACTAAAAAATTTACAAAAAAGAATGCACTTGCATTCAGGCACACTACCTAGAGCTCACTGCCTTACAAAAGTTCAGATTAAAACCATCTGAAGGATGAACTGAGATAGTAGCATCTATTCATGCCAAGTTACAGTTCTGATGAAGCTCATGGATCAGATTCTGAGTCCTTTGTCTGACTCTGCACCTCGCTCTGCTCTACTCTGCACTTTTTTGCTCTTCGCATCACACATAGATAAATTCACACTATTACTCTACTGAATTTTGTACCACACACTGACATACTTTGCATTCCACACATTTGCTATGTTCTCTATGTTAAAATGATAAAACTAATCTCATAAATATATCCGCTATCAAGGATTTGATCATTTACATGTCGGCTTCATAAAACATTAAGTGCTTTTCAACTATCCGCTAGATCCTTGATTAAATATTTGTGTGCATTCTCCAAAGTTGGTTAAGACATAGAGAGGACCCAAACAAACATAATCAAGCACATAAACATTTAATCAATTACTCCTTATACATCCGCAATTACTATATTTGACAAGTCGACTTGCTAACATAGATAACCAAAAGATTTATACACCAGATCTCCTAGATCGCATACCAGTGAATGCACATCAATATACTTCTCGAATAAGATGTTACAAACATCAATAAACCTTTCTCTGAGATCCATAACCCCAAAATAATAGTTTGGTGAATTATTTAGATAGACTTTTATGCCTTTAATCAGATGCCATGTTCTTCACTCTGTTCTACTAGTGTAAACCAAAACTATACTGTAGACCAGATGTATGACTTAGGTTGCCATCAATGACAACACTATAAGCCATATGCCAAAACCTTGAACCCTATACAACAAGGTTTTGACTGGGACCTTAAACCTAAGAAAAGAAAGGAACCTAAAACCTTAACAGGAAATAAGAACCACCTAAGTCAACTAGGAAACCATCAGCCCGTAACAACCAGACTGCAACAAACAACAACCATATGCTCAAATTAGAAATTGAGCCAAAAAAAAAGGAAACCATAGGGAGAAGAGTTCCAAAATATCAACTCTATCAACCACCCCACCTCAATGTAGGCATTGTTCATCAAGCCACATCACTGGGAAGGAACGCACCTCTTACAGATTCACCAAACATGAAGAGCCAACCAAGACACCACCTCAATAGGAGTTGGCTCCCCTCTATAGGAGTAGATGCTATGAAAGACCTTACCACCACAACCACCTTTCTGAAATAAAAAAAATCTCCACCTCCATAGGATCATACACCACCTTGATAGGTTTTGTAACAAAAAACACCAGCAGAAAAGAAAGCACCTCCACAAATCCACATAATCCATTTCCACCTCAAAAAGAGAGGAATCCACCTCAAAAGGAGTAATCTTCACCTCAATAGAAGACACAGACTGTGGACTATAGAAGAGAGACAACCTTCTACCAACAAGGATTAACATAACATCCATAGGAAATTTGAGAAAATGGATCAACAAGAGAAGCATACCGAACAACCCCACAAATGAACTGAGAAGAAAAATATGGGCACTAAAGATAAACTTAAGGAGAAACCAAATAAAAAATGACTGAAAAGAACCCTTCAACCAAAGGTACATCTGAGCTCTTAGAAAAATAATCATCTGGAAAACCTCCATAAAATACTTCAGCAAGAAGACTGAAGATAGCTAGAAAATTAGGTCTAGCAAGCCCAAAAAAATAGCAAAAACACCTAAACCAAAAAACACACAAAGAAGCTCCATTAAAAAGCCAACAAAACAAGCACCTTTTCCACAACAAGTATAGCAATAGAGCACACACAAAGACAAGGTCAAGAACTTGAGAAAGATTTTTGAGAAAATACCAACCAATAGAACACGCTCTAGGAACAACCCAACCAGGAGGAGAAACAAATCCTTCAGACCAATCAAAAATCCCTTCATCATAAAAAAGATCACAAATTAGAAAGGGGTCCAAACCACATAAAAAGAAAGGGAGATTTCCTCATCATCCAAGCTAACACCTTCAAAAGCAACAGGGAGGGCAAACAACCACTCCACATCAGCCTCCTTAGTAGAAAAAGCTTTCAACACAACTCTCTTGAAGCCATAAAACTCCTAGGCACCACAAACAGCTAGGGGCATTGCAAAGGAACAACACCAGAGGACCAAGGCCAGAGAAGAGCCAACCCCAAACCAAAGATGACCAACTCAAACTAGTCCATCCCGAGAATAGTTGCAACACCCACAAAGCACAACTGGGAGCAGGAGCAGCCAACCCCAGGACCAACAAACACAAAAAGACCCCACCATAGGAGACACCCCTAAATGTAGGATGGAAGTTAGCAACACTCCTCTAGAAGGAAGAAACTCGATGAAGGACCCTAAAAATAAAAAAGGGAAGCAATGAAACCCTCCCAAAGACCATCCCACCCACAATCCTTACAGGGGAGACTAGAGATTTCCATTGAAGACACTAGGGAAGAGGATGCAAGGTAGAGAAGAAAGCCTCATCAACACCGACACCAACAAAAAAGCCAAAAGAGCCTAGAACGAACCTCATAAAACACTCATGAGCAACCAATGAAAGGGGAACATGCCAAAAAGCCCTAGTGCACTAGGAATCGTCATCATCTTCAAATTCAGAGTTTTCATCCCCATCTCCACCAAAAGAATTCAAACTACCTAAACAACTCTGCTTCCTGCCTGAGAGCTCCATCTTACTTATATGTACCTCAATATGATGTTAAAATTCAATTTGTTAGTTCTATGAGTAGGTTGATTTATTAAATTTTTATGGTTATCATTTAATTTTTAAAGGTTATTATAGTACTTTTAGTGAGATGTTTATATTATTTAATGATTTTCATTATTTTTTTTTCTTATGAAAGATAATTTTCATCCTTGGGAGACTATTTCACTTAAATTTTTCCTAGGTTCATTTTCAAAGGTCACTATGATGCCTTATGGAGTTAGTCTTGAACAAATCTTGATGAAAAAGAACCTTCAAAATACTTGTCAATATTCTTTGGATGCCCAAATATTGAGAGGTGTTTAGCAAATATTAGCTTACATTTCTACAAGACAAGACTCTTTTGACAACAAGAATTATGTTGGATATCACCTACATCTTAGGTCAACATGTATTCACATTCCACATTTAGAGAATTATTGGGAAGATTGTAAAGATGGTTTTGGAAGTCAGAAGGAAAGATTAGATGAGATTAATAGTGGATCAAACCAAAGCCTTCAATCTAGAAAAAGACATAGATGATATAAAGGATGATGGCTCAAACATGTTGGATCTAGTTTATATTTTTACCATACAAATGCAACCACCCACACCCATCAACTGGGTTGATAATTATATGACTACAATTTAGGAAAGAACACTCTTTGTAATACAAAAGATTAAAAAATATAGTTGAAAGCAAGATTCATAGAACACTTTATGACCAAACCACCTACAAAATACAATACAACAAGGAGGAAAACCCATGTTAGATATTCATCTCATCCACCCATTATATCAACATACTCCATCAAATCTAGGTCTAAATTATGTGATTCAATGTTGATTGATATTTTGAACCAAATGTTTGTATTTTGATGATGATATTATTAAAAAATATGGAAGTCATTTGGTTGATGTTCCTACCCTTAAGAATAATTTTAAGGACATGATTTCAAAGGATCTTTTTAAAAATGATACCATTGATGGTAATACCATGGAAAAATTAAGTAATATGTCTACTTCTTTGATAACTTTTTAGAGAGATATTTCTAATATACATGAGAGAATTTAAGAAATCAATAAATATTTATTAACATGGAAATTGTGCTTCATTAGTACTTCTATACCAAATGGTAAAGAAATTGTACCTACAATAGTAAATTTTAATAATTTTAAAGCTAAAATAACTTCATCACAGTCACATGTTTTAGCAACAGATACAACCAACAATCAAAGTCAGGAAAAGGATAAGGATGATTCTCAATAATATTTAATAACTCTTTGTCTTTTATTTTTAAAGTGACCTTATTAATTTATTATGTAATAACTTAAAAGCCAACTTTATACTTATAAAAAAAAATAAAAATTAATTTAACTTTTCAAGGAGTTAGAAAAGAAATGTTATATATAGGAGATCATGTTGTCGAGAAAAGATCTTTTTTTCCTCCTAGCTTATCACTCATCTTTCTTCCAAGGTTATCCTTATCCTTTCTCCTTTCCATCTGGGAGTACTTTCATAGATTTTGTAAATTAATTCTTTAGGAGAGACTTTGAGCTCTCAAATTTTCAATGCAAGGAAGACAATTGAACTTTGTGACACATTTTTCTAAATTGTCGCCTATTTTTTATGTAATTACACACAAACTTCCAAATATTTTCTTTATTGTTCTATGAACATTATTTTTCTTCCATCCATTCTTTATTTTTTCATGTTGGAATTTGAACCATAACATAAAGATCTTGAGCCTAAAACTTTGCACAAATATTATTTTCCTATGTTTAAGTAATATCTTATTATTATATTTTAGATCTATCTGCTTTTAAGAATTTATAATATTAGTTATGTTAAGTATGAGAACTTGTGTTCATGTCCTTTAGTTATATTTCTCAAAAAATCTATATGTTTGGCCTCATAGTTGGAGTTTCCCTCCTTTCATTTAGTTTTAGATTGTATGCCTTTCTTGATTTTTGGTTAAAATCATACCCCAAAAAATCCAAACCCTATCATATGAAGGATTTTCCTCTCTCGAACATAGAGTAATATTATTAATTTGATAGTGATCTCTCCAATAGTTGTAAACTTTGTCCCTACTTGTTAGGTGAGTTAATTTTTCTTTACAAAAATATCACAATTTTGTAACTCTATTGAGGAGTGAAGTGCCATCACAGTTTGGTTTTCTTGAAATCTAAAGGAATTTCTCTTGGATTGGACATTGTTGAGTCTATTAAAAGGAAGAGCTCATGACAGTCCAAAACAATTTTTGGACTTGTGTTACAACCAAACCTCAACTGGTTAGAGATTGAACAAGAAAATATCATTATGATTCAAGGACTCTTACTTAGAGATACAAATAATCTAATCAACAATATCATAAATTTCATCAAATCTTGAATGACAAAGAAGATATTGGACAAGAAAGTACATAAAAAGCACATAGAAAATATTTTGAGGGACACCAACTTGTTATTGTAGAAAAAATTGTGGTTGTGCAAAGAAGGAATTAACAATAATTTAAATTGGCAGCAAAAGATAAACAAGATGAGATCATAAGGGGGGAATTAAAGATCTTGATTTTGACAATTTGCAAGAGGTTAATTTTCTTGCATTTCCTACCCATTTAATTAGAAAAATTAAATCAACAAGTAGACCACCTTCACCTAGGAGGGTTTCTACTATTTCTTCCACTTGACAAGTATTTGTTATGTATGGTACTACTCTACCTCTTGTAATCGATTTTCAACATATGCCTTCGCAAATAATGGCACAACAATAACTAGTCCCTTGGGATGCAACCATTGGCCCCTTGTACTTGGTAATTAGCTTTATAATTTACCCCATGGTTTTAAAAAGAGTGTACTAAAATACAAAGGGGATGAAAAAATTACCATTGATGAACACATCCAAGCTTTCTTTGTCATATTTATTATCCTAAGTGTCTATTTGTAGTGTCGTAAATTATCACCCTTGACATCCTCACACTATCTTTTCCCCCCCCTTAAGTTATTGGACCTAATTGAACACTTAATTTCCTAAACTATGCATTTCATGGCTTGTTTTAAACATTTTTTGATAATTTTCAATCATAAAACAAATGCTCTCATTTAGTACTTTGCCCCCGACTCCTTAAACTTTGAAAAATAGGACTAAGACATTGATGCCTAGGGTGCCTATGTCCCCTATTTTGGCTCCAAATTCAAATATGTTGGTGTCGGTATTTTATCATTTGAAATTTAAATATCTAAAGTTAGGTGTCAAGATTTAATTTTTGAGAAATTAGATTAAATGCCTATAAATACCTAGTTATTGCATTATTTCAAATCTATCTAGCGATCTGGAGAATTTATGATCAATCAATTATCAAGCAAGTCAAGAGAAACCATTAGAGGATTAATTGCAACAATTCAAGATCTAAACACCATGTCAAAATCTATATGAGTGTATTCATGTTTATGTTTCATATTGTTTGTGAAGACTAATCCTTCTAGGCCTCTAAGCAATCCAAGCACTTCAAGAAAATCAAGCAAACAAGATCCAAGCCTTGAGGAGATGTGCATGACTTCAATCCTTCAAGGAAGCCATTAAAAGGTGGTTTTAGGTTTGAAGAGGATTGAATTTTTTTTGAAGATCAATTATTCATTGTTAGAATCAAAACCCTACACCTTGACAACTCATGAAAACTCGGTTATAAAATTATCTAACTGTGATCCAATAGTGTGACAAGTGGAAAATAGAAGCTCATATCCGACATCAAAGGACTACGAGAATAGATCAAAATTTTTCCTACAAAGACAATGACACCTGGGGTGCCTATGTCCTACCTTTTTCAGCTCTAGATTTGAATCAAAGGTACATAGTGTCTTGTTCAATCCATTTCTGCAATCTATTTTTGTCTATGATTTCTGAGATCTTTTGTATTGCATTATAATAGTGATTTACACCATTAGGTTAATTGGTTCATTGCATTTCATCCTTAGGAAATTTCTAGATTTGGTCAAGGTTGGTTAACTCACCTATTAGGTTGTTATTCAATCATATATCTTGTCTAAATCCATCAAACCCCCATCCATTTCATCATATCCATATTTCATCCCCCCATTTTAATGAAATTAGGGAAATGTGTTCAAACCCTAAGGTGAAAGCTATAAGGTTTCCCTTTCCCTTTATTTCATTTTGGTGAACCTAGCCTATTAACATTATATACCTTCTAAAAATTCACCTTAGATCTAAGTTTTACATTGCAACACTTTACACTATTCAACTAAACATTCATTTTTGCATCATAAAAAGCACATAATTTAAAAAATTGGCATACCATATTGCATCATAGGTTATAATAGGGTTAATTTCAGTCATTTTAGGTTATATCTACATTCCAATTTCGTTTAAAAATATGCATTAGGTTATTTAAAATATGAAAACAAAAAAAATGTGTCATTTTCATACATTTAAGTATCTTGCATAAAGCTAAAAAGTGAAAAATTGTATTATTTTCTTTCAAAAGCATAAAAAGCATCATCACTTTTAGATTTAGCATATAAGAATCAATCTATTTTTACATCATAGATATGGAAATTACATTTACAATTATTATTTATTATTCAATCATTTTCAACATTCTTGCACACTTGCATTTTGAATTACATTATCATAAATTGAGCAAATTCTGGAAAATAATTCACTCTCAGACCTATTTGCACATAGACACAAAAGCCTTAAACAGTATCACAAACAACAAAACTTTTAATTTTGCAAAAACCTGCCTAGAACATAGGCACCCTAGGTGCCATATTCCTACCTATTTTGGCTTAGATTTTTGTCAGGACATTTTTCTATGTGTTCTCTTTTTGTTTCTACTTTTTTATTTTTGTTTCTGAGTGTTTTATTGTGACTATTTGATAGTTTAGTGTTCATAGTGGGCACACCTAATTCTTTGAAACTTGTATGAGTTTCATGACCTGGTGTCCTATTTCCAATACTTTAGTGAGACACAGTTGCAAACTTATGGCATCTTGAGTTGTTACATTTATTGTGGATCTTGAGTTTTCCAACTCTTTCATGCAAGGTATTACCAATACCATACCCATTTTGGACTCAATCCCTAATCCAGCCATACCAATGATAACTTCACAAACAAGTAACTTTTATGGATGTTAAGACTATTATTGCATATGTTCTCAAAGAAAAACTAAGAAAAATACATAAATACTTAGAGGAATACAAGACTACCTAAGCATTAAATCCTTAGTTGGACAAACAGTGCTTGTAGGGACAACTCAAGGAAGTTGATCAATGATGCCCAAGGATTAGAGGTGTTGCATAGCCTAGCCCAGATTATGGAAATGAATATTCCTACAATGGCTAGTTGCACTCAAGCTTTGGGGTACATTCAAAGCCAAGGAGGAAGTCAAATTTCTCTCCCTACAACTATACCCTCTATTCCTACATATACATTATCATTTGTAGCATCAGCAATACAAATAACAAGTGGCATAAATCCAACCTCAGGATTCTCTAGTGGGCATCCTTATAATCTCATGACATCACATATGACATCTCAAATTTTATCACCATTAATAAATTTTTAACATAGTAGTCCACCAAGCACTAACACAATTCCACCATATTCACCACATTCCCAAAACATGTCAAGCAATGAATCAGTCATCAATCAAATTTTGTAAAATATAACCTCAATCCAACAACAAATTTCAAAATTAAACCAAGCTCAAAATAGAAAACCATCACAATGTGTTGAAAGGAGCCCTTTGTCACTTGAAATTTTAAAAACAACCATGTTTCTAAACATGGATATTCCTAGGTTTGAAAAGTATAATGGTAAAGGATAACCTAATAGTCACATATCAACTTATACAACATTGTGTAGTGACTTAATCTTTGAGGACAAGCTCCTAGCTAAACTTTGTCCTAGGTGTTGAAAGACACTGCCTTGGGATGGTTTTTCTCATTGCTAAATAATTTAATTCATTCATTCAATGAACTTGTTGATGCATTCCTACAAAATTTCCAAGCAAACATAGGCCCACAAATTACATTAACTAATAGTGAGGTGCAAACAAGGAAAACATGAAAAAGTGACAAACTTCATAAGATGATATCAATTACTATATTCACAAATCAATTGTACCCTTCCTGATGCGGATGTTCAAAGAGAATTCATTGGAAAATTGCAACTCGACATTAGGGATACAATATTATTAATGAGATATACATCCTCCACACACTTGTGTATGGCTCTTTGTGACTATCAGAATGTGATTAGTCAATATGAAGAGGCATATTCATTGACTCCTAAGAAATCTGAATCTATACCTCATCACAACTATCAACCATTCAAAAATCAAAACAATAACTTTATCAAGATAAACACACCTCAAACAACCAACCACATTGACCCACAAGTTTTTTCCATAAGTTCAACTCTCTATCGATTTAGAGGAATAGATATACAATTCGCCCAATTACTTGATTCCCTTCATTCAATCATGTTGCAACTAATGAGCAAAAACCTAATCCAATTGCCTCCAATTAGAGTCGTGGACACAACCAAAACTATATCCCCAAGCTTTAACCCAAAAGAATTTTGTCAATATCATTGCACACAAGGACATGATACAAAACGAAGCATACGTCTTAAACATCAATTTAAGACCTCATCGACTTTAATCACATCCAGTTAGGCGATGTTAATGATTAAGGAAACAATTTTGTTGCCCCACCTAACCAAAACTTCAAATTTTTACAAATCCTATGCCAAATCACACATCCAACTTTGTGCAAGCTTGTGATGATAAGAATGATGATATGAATTATTATGAGAAGTAGATAACATTATTTCTTTAATATATTTTCAACCTCATAAAGGCCAAACCACTTTGTTACCCAACATTGCTTTCACCCATATTAATGCATCCATACATGCACCTGATGGTCCTCTCTATATCACCAAAAATATTAATGGAAAACCTAAAACTAGGATACTTATTGATCTCGTATATGTAGAGAATATGATCACTGATGATTTCTTATATGTGCATGAAATTTATCAAGATTCCTATAAACAATTGAAAGCATGGTTGAAAACTCATGATGGTTTTACTCGCCCTATGATAGGTTTGATCACTCTTCCTCTTAAAGTTGGACTGAAATAATTAGATGCATTATTCTATATCATCCCAATATCAAACCAATTTTGTGTGAAGCTAGGCTATCCATGGCTACGCTCCATGAGTGTCATCTCATCAATTATCCACAAGTGCATAAAATTCCCATTCAAAGACCAAATATACACAATACATCATAGTGGCTTTAATCCTTTCTCTCCCTATGGAAAATTTTCACTAGATTTCTTTTGGCCTCAATCTATAGAACTTGTCAAACCTTGTGAGGACTTATTTTTCGAGTCATATCAAAAATTTAAGGGAAAGCACATAACGAAATTATCCCTTAGCAATATCCCTAAGAATGATAAGTCTATAATTTTTCCTCCCTCCCCACCAGTTGTGGATGAACCCATGCCCAAATCAAAGGCCCTTGCAAGTAATCAAGGTATTTATGCTAGAGTTCCTCCACCTATATCATACAAAATACCAAGAGACAATTAGATGATTCCTTTTGTGCCTCCGAAGAAAAAGAAAGTGTATAGACCTAAAGAGACAACGGTTTCCCAACCCTCAGTGGTTCCTTCAGTTCCTACCTAAGGGAAGAAAATAGACCAATGGTTAAGAAACCCACTCTTACCCCATCACAAACTAAAAATTGAACAAGAAGAAATAGAAATGCTAAAGAGCGTAGGCGAATGCGTCATGCTCTTTCCCATTAATTGGAAGAAAATAACAAAATAACATCTCAAAATTAGACACCTATACAAAAAAATCAAGAAGAATTACAACTTGCACCAAAAAAAGACATGGAAATGAAACAAGAAATTGAACAAGAACATACACCTAATATTATTATTAAACCTCCCATGGTGATAAATTTGGATGATGAAGATAAAATTTCTAAAATTGATGAGCAGCTTAATTCATTGTTTTCAAAATCTATAAACTTAGATGGGGGCAACTGTGATGATCCTCCTAATGAGAGTGACCCATCACGTGTTGAACCTGGTGATGCTCCTAGTACGGAACTTATTGTAGCCCCTTTGGCTAATTATCTTCCTTTCATATATGATGAGAGAGATTGGGATATAAATGACTTTCTTTAGGTCATCTCACATGTGTGATACTCCTTCGTTGTGTTTTCTTTATGTTTTCTTTGTGTTTTATTGAATTATGTGATCTCCCATGTTGTTTTTCTTGGTGTTTCTTTGTTTTTGTGAGTTTTATTTGGATGACCCTTGTTTCTCTATTGGTGCAAGGATACAAAGAAAACAAATTTGTCATGAAATTCTTCCATTTGTATCTCTATTCTTCTATATGTAGTAAACCTTGTTCTTTTTGTCTTGTGTTTTCCTTTTGGGGATGATGCAAGGCATCGAGACATTTAGGTCTCTTCCATGTTGACCCAAAAGTTTTTTTTTTCTCTCTCTATGTGTCATTCCTCCATTGTGTTTGTCGTTCCATGAGTATTTGGGGAATGATATTAGTTCCAAGCTCATTTACATTATGATAGAAAAGACATATATTGACCCCAGATCCATGGATCTCTTATGTGTTAATCCTTTGTGTTGATGGTTATATTATCCTGGGGTCAACCCTTATCATGAGGTAGCTTTATTTAGAAACATATCATTACCATAGGGCTTTCCAAATAAGCTCTCTTGACCTTGTATCACATGATATTTATCATTTTTCTACCTTAAATCAATTGCTCATAACATGGTGTTTAGCAATTTATTTAAGGTGGGGGCATACATTGGCATTATTTTCTTACTTCGTTCACACGTGTTGGACTTAGTGATGCATTTACATTAGAATTTTTGCTTCACTTTGTTAACATGCATTGAACTTAGTGATGCGCCAACATATCATCTTGATCATTTTTGTAGCATCTTATCAGAGTTATCAGGGAGTATAATTTTTGGTATACTTATGGGTACAAACCTAGTGGATATCATACTTCACTAGATCTTGTGTGTTTCTCATTTTTTCTACTTTGTCTTGAGGGATCACCTAGTAAATATCAGACTTCACTAGTTTGTGTTGCCTTTTGTTTGTGATTCACCTAGAAAATATCAAACTTTACTAGTCTATGAGTCATGGACACCTTTGGGGTGTGGATCCTAACATAACATAGCTTGCTAGCCCATGATTATCCATACCCTCATTTTACATTTCATTTTGACATTGTGTATGTTATCTTGTTGCATTTCATATACATGTGTGTTCCTTTGTGCTTATGTTGTCTTGCCATGGGATCTTAGATCCCAGGGGCTTGCACACTCCCCTAGATATTTTTTCATCCCAAATTTTCAACATTTGGACAATTAGACCCCTCTTGACATAAAATTTCTACTTTAGTGTGAGTCTAAGCATAATTGCATACTCTCACTAAAGTGATGGCTAAATGTAGCATTGTAAATTGTCACCCTTGACAATTTCACACTATGTTTGTCTCCCCCTTAAGTTATTGGACCTAATTTCAAACACTTAATTTCTTCAATTATGTATTCCACAACTTATTTTAAATAGTTTATGACAATTTTCAAGCATAAAACAAATTCTCTCATTTAATACTTTGCCCCCGACTCCTTAAATTCTAGAAAATAGGCCTGGGACACTAGCGCCTAGGGTACTTATTTCCCCTTATTTTGGCTCCAAATTCAAATATGTTGATGTCGATATTTTATCATTTGAAAATCAAATATCTAAAGTCAGTTGTTGGGATTTAATTTTCAAGAAATTAGATTAAATGCCTATAAATACCTATTTATTGCATTATTTCAAATCTATCTAGCAAGTTGGAGAATTTATGATCAAGCAATTATCAAGAGCATTATCAAGCAATTCAACAGAAGCCATTAGAGGATTAATTGAAACAATTCAAGACCCAAAAATCATGTAAAAATGTATGTGAGTGTGTTCATTTTTATATTTTCTATTGTTTGTGAAGACTAATCCTTGTAGGTCTCCAAGCAATCCAAGAACTTCAAGCAAATCAAGCAAGCAAGATCCAAGCCTTAAGAAGATGTTCATGAATTCAATCCTTCAAGGAATCCATTAAAGGGTGGTTTCAAGTCTAAAGAGGATTTAAGGAAGTTTCAATATTAATTATTCATTGTTGCAATTGAAACCATACACCTTGACAACTCATGAAAACTCAATTACAGAATTATCCGACTGTGAGCCGATAGTGCGACAAGCAGAAAATAGAAGCTTAGATCTTACATTAGAGGACTATGAAAACATATATGAATTTTCCCTACAAATATAGTGGAGCCTAGGCCACCTATGTCCTACCTTTTTAGCTCTAGATTTGAATCATAGGCACATAGTGTCCTGCTCAGTCCATTTTTGCAATCTGTTTCTATTTTTGATTTCTCAGATCTTCTATATTTACATCAGAACAGTAATTTACACCATTACCTAGTCAATTGGATCATCGCATTTCATCCTTAGGACATTTCCAGATTTGGTTAAGGGCTAGTTGAATAACCAATCAGGTTGTAATTCAATCACATACCTTGTATAAATCCATCAAACCCCCATCCATTTCATCATATCCACATTTCATCCCTCATTCCAATGAAATTAGGTAAAGGTGTTCAAACCCTAAGGTGAAAGCTACTAGGTTTCCCTTTCCCTTTGTTCCACTAGTATAAAAATTTATTGGTAAGATTATTTGTATAATATTTTATTAATGTTAGAAGTAAGTGGTTCTACCACTTACCACCTAGTTCCATAGACTCATGGTATGTGATAAATAGAAAATTTGAAGATCATTTCAAGTGTATTGTTGTGTATCTCTCCATTGAAGATTATTAATATACTTGCCCTCTTTCTCGTGTGGACTTTTTTTTATTGAAAGGGTCTCTCCATGTAAATATGGTGTCTCTTATGGTTTTCTAGTTTTTATCTTATTGTTAAATGTGCAATCACATATATCTTATTTGGTTTATCTAATTTTTAGATTTATAAACACATTCATAAGTTATTATTGCAATTTTTTTCACCTTGTTTTCAAAACATAAAATAATAAATATCATAACACAAGGTGTATGTGGGGAAAACCCTTCTGAGAGAAAAACCCCACACTCCAAAGAATCTTGATGTATTATTCAATAAACCAACAAAGTACAATAAACTTGCAAAGAAATCTATTACATGAGTATTGCCGACATGTAAAATAAACCTAGTAGCATAATGATACCTAAAAGTCAATGATACTAACTACAATTCCAAGAACCAAATAAATAGAGAAAATATAAATTAAAAACCATGAATGGTTTAGACAAATAATTTGTTGACCCATGAGAGGTATGACACCCAAATCCATGGGTTTAAATTTTAATGCCACTGCTTGGTCTTTATCTTCTCAAATTTTTTCGGCATATTCCTTACACAACTTATAATGTTGTAACTTGTCATAATTGACCAACCAAACTTGGGAACCTCAAATTTCCTTCATTAAATGTTCAAAAGTTGCTTTGTGACAATTTTACCAACTTGTCATAATGCTAGTCAAGATTCCAATCTAACCTCCCTCTTATATGCTCTTACACATCATAAAATATTTAATATGTAACTCCCTTCATGATGATTGTCACACAATGATGACACATGGCCAATTCATGTCATCTCAAAGTGGGACACTTAACTCCTCATGAGAAGACAAAACTCACTAAAAGGCAATAAGACTCCAAGTAGGACACCAACTCTCCATAAGAAGAAAAATTCACTAGAAGAAGAAATTAAAAGTGCATACAGAATATATTAAAATTAACATTAGAAATTCAATCTTGAGACACCTTTCCAAAAATTATCCCACTTGTCAAATACCTTGCAATAGCAAAAGGGAAAAAATTCAAATCAAACTATTAGGGACCACAAGGCCCATATGATCACTACATCATCTAAAATTTTTTATGTTCACAAGCTTTGTCAAAGAATCTAAAACATTTATCAAAGTGTTAAAATTATCCAACATCACCCTCCCATCCTTGACCATATCACTAAAAAATGGTACTAGACATCAATATGATATATCCTCACATGAAAATTTGAGTTCTTTTCCATACATATTGTTGGTTATTTTTTAGAACCAAACTTGATCTTACCACTTACCTATGAATCTACCAGAATCCAATGATTAGCAAGGGTAAGGATTGGCCAACAAAGAAGTTAAGGAGTGCTAGACCTCTACTTCTACACTTCGAGCTTTGTGAAACCCAAGAGGGTGATCCTGACAATGTCTATATGATACTTATGTGCCATTTTATAACTAATATTGAAAACAAACAGATATACTCCTATTAAATGCAAATAGGCAAAGTTCCTTAAGAATTTGGTAGATCCTCTAACGAATTGTACTCACTACTAGGAATAAGCAGTACTTCATACCACTATACTGCAATCATAGGTGTGTCAAAACTTGTTGTATAGAATTGTGTTCTTTGTCAGGTATAGGTGGCTCACTAACATCAAAGATGACCAAACAAATGGACCAGTACCTTATCTGAGGGAGACAGATTCACATATGCAATAAACAGTAATACATTTACAAATAGAGACAAATATTTGTAGACTATTGCATATTAGTTTGAAACACACAACTCGATATATCCAAAATTATAAACTTCTTAAGAATCCCTGAATTCCACTTATAAATCTATTATTTCACTCAAGCACTTAATTAGCTCTTTGAACTAAAGAAAAAGATGAAACCACACATTAAATCACAATGACTGAAGACAAATAAATGAACCTTGATTCCTTTATTCATAATTCGAAAGCCAAAATTACAGAGGAAAGAAACTAATTCAGGAGCTTGCAATTACCATTCATATATCTCTGCTATTGTAGAAAAATTAAGCCTATTATAGATCTGAATGCATCCCTAAGACTTAACACTAATCTATCTCTCTATGCTTGAAATTATCAGAATTACTCATTCATGAGCTCAATTTTTTTTAAACCATCAAAAGGCCTATGTAATTGGCCTTGAAATCCCATTTATAAAATATGGGAGCAACAAGGATCAAGCCAAATTACCATCAAAGTCACATTTTCATTTGACATACATTTCAATCTTAATTTCAAAATTCCCTAGATGGTTATATTTGCACTTTACAAAGTCGGGGGAAGGCATATAAGACAAAAGTTATTTTCATTTGCTGAAGAAGATACACCAACCTTCCAAAAGGCACATTTCACTCATTGCAACAACATTATAACATCCTCTTCACAAACCAAAATGTTGACTATGTACACGCCTAGTCATCAAATATTCCAAAAGTATGAAAAGCAACAAAAAGAAAGAAATACTGTCTCCTCCAAGTCAACATTTGTGCCATCAACCTTCTTGATAGGGAGAGAATAATATTTCACAGTACTTCAATAAAAGCCTAATCTGTACTATTTCTAGGCTATGCATTGTTTCTCTCATGTATGTTATTCACCACGTTCCATCACCACCTTCACACATACAAATTTACTTAGTAAACTTTTCCAACCAGGTGTTGTATTCATCTTCAGTGGGCTATTTTGCATCCAATAAAATTTGTACCTTTGCATTGTGTTGATTATACCTTGCATCAATTAAGGCTCTAGTCTCTTTGATAAAAGTGTCCATTCTCGTCTCAATCCCCATCATAATGTCAACATTAGGATTTAGCGAGGTATAATCAAATACCTTCAATATCATCTTAGCTTGTGTGAGCAGATCTCCCAGATAATTCCTCCATGTATCAAACTCCTTTTAATTCACCTTTTTAATTCAATATTACATGCATACCATATTCCTCCATTTCTCTGAATATTTTTAGTTTATCTTGGAGTTGCATTCCCAACTTTCCATGAAAAGTTGTTATTTCATTCACCAGGTCAATAGCTTGTAATATTTCATGGAAATTTGTAGGAGCTTCACGATCTTCTCACATCTTAGGCATCATCTCTTTTAAAGCACCTACTCTAGTGTTCCATTTTCTCCTTTCATTATGGAAAGCTTCCTGAACCTGCAAATGTCTTATGTTTTCTTCATGGATGTTCCTATAGGCTGCCCACACAAAATCAACTCTGTTTACAAGCTTTGTTACCCTATGTTTCAACACATGCTCAAAAATTTCATTTGTCACCTTAACAATTTTGAATTTTTCCTTCTTGACATTTTCCTTCTCCTTCTTTAACTGATTATTCAAATCATTAATCTTTAAGGCCAAGGTTTCCCTATCTTGCGTAGACAACTCTGAAGAAGAAGAGGATGGAAAAGACAATGTCCTTACTGATTGGCTAGCCTAAACAGTCGCTCCCATCTTATTTATTTCATCCAAAGCCTTATTGTACTCCTTCACTAGGGAATCATATTTCTTTTGAGAAATTTGTGCTACATCTGCACTTTAAACATTACAACATTAACAATTAACTTAGCCGCTTGGACAGGAGTTATATATGTAGCTCTCTTCACTACTATTGAACCTGTGACCTCTTTAATAGGCCTAGCAACCTCATGCTTTCTAGTATTAGGTTCCATGGACCATATTGCAAGAGTATGCAACTTTGGACTATAACCAAATCCAAACACCTTGTCTTCAAAATGCTCCTTAGATATAGAAGCTTGAGGATCTCTTCTTATTGAATCAAGTGCAATAGTTAAGGCGTTGGTGCACCCTAGTAGTAAAATAATTCAAATTTCTATGACAATATCTCTAGCCTCATCAAGAGTGATAGCTACAATCTCAACCATAATATTTTCTTCCTCTACCTTCTCAGCCTCTTCTTGTTGAGAAGGATAAACATTAGTCCTTGCTCATTCAAGTATCTCCTTTATTTTTTTGCTTCTCTACTAAACCAATTCCTTAGATCTCACAAATGAATCATCTACAAGAAACTCATTGCAATCCTTGATCTTAGGATCATCATTAGTTTTTTCATTGTAATGCCATTGGATAATTCTGTCTTGGGGAAATTTTGAATCAAGAGTATCTTCAATATTAGGGGGAGGGAATTTATTTTCCATCTCCTCATCATTGAGCACATGCTCTGCCATTTGTTTCTCCCTAATTACTTTTGCATCTTCTCCTTGTACATCTACAAGCTGCTCTGGAATATCCATAGCCTGAGGTTGTTGCTCCAAAAGAGCTTGTGCTTTCTCAACAACCTCCTTTACCTTTTCCTTAAAGTCACCATTTTGATAATCGTTCAGCTTTGCAAAATCCCTTTCAAAAGGATCCTCTATTACATCATAGGGACTCACATAAAAGGCATTTATCTTCATAATGCTCTCCTCAATGTCACATATGGTTGTCCATTCCTTTTTTCTAGATATAGCAGCCCCATAACTAGTCGAGTTTCTCAACACATCATCTGTGTACAAGAAATGATGGGAGATCCAAAATAAACCCTTTTTTCTCCTCTTTGCATACACAAAACCTTTTGGGTCAAAAATCCTAACCTCATCAATAGGTAACCTGAGGTTGTTCACCATGATTCCAAATTTCTCGTATCCTTCCATGGCAATAACTTCAAAGTAAGCAAAGGAACATTGGGGCACTAGCACAATACCCTTCCTAGGTTTTCTGAACAATTCTAGGTCCATGAAATCAATCTGCCACATCAACTCCATAAATGCCAACTGGTCAGAGACATATAGGGGCAAGCAATGTAGTGCTACCTTGGCTCCATAAGCCTGATCAAAGTATACTGTAAGTGCAAAAACCAATCTTCCCAAGTATGTAGTGAAGTTGATCCTGTTACATCCTTTGGGCGCATGATGTCTCTGATTAATTTTTAAAGCCTATGAATGGGTGCCACACCCAAACTCTCTAGACTACCAAACCTGATGACATTACAAAACAACATATAGTTGGAATTGGAACAATCCTGGTCCTAAATATGTGTCCACATTTGAACTAGCAAAACATTATTCTCATTATCCTTTTGTCTCAATCTCAACTTCTTTCTCCATTTCTCTTGACCCTCAAATAGAAGCATATGCATCAATAGAGAATAATGTGGGAAAGATAATGGGAGAAATTCCTTCTTTAGATTGATAAAATCCTTATGCATTTGTTCTGCAACAAAAGCAACATAATCAAAGCCAATGTTTCAATTTTGACCTTGTATATTATTTTCCATTACCAACAAGTCAGTGGCTATCCTAGCCTCAAAATTACGAGCCAAAACTTGATTCAAGCAATATTATGTATTTTTGAAATAATCAAAAAATTCTTCACATTCAAAGGGCTCTATATCTTTAGGGCCAAATCTTTCTTTGCTCTTTCTATGTCGTAAAATAAATCTACTTCTAAATGCAAATTTGTTCTGCTCATACTCACCATATAGGTCTACATGCTTGATGTTAACCATATAATTTGGATTCAACCCAAATACCTCCACAATTTTGTCCCTTGTTACCTCGAGGACTATAGTGCCATTTTCACTCTTGATCTTCTTGTTTGTGGGATCATAGTGCTTAGCGAATTCCATCATCACATCTATCTCCACAAACACATTAGGTACTACCAGCTTCCCAAGGTTAAGGCCCCATAGGTAACAAGTCAGATTCTTGGAATACCTTTTGTTAAAAGCATACAAAAATAACTGCCATCCACTCTGAGGCTAGGCCAATTCTCCAATATCACTAGCATTGACAATTAATCTTCTCGTCATAGCAACTTGCCTCGTAGGTCTCTTGCCAATTTGTGACCCACCCTCATTTATGTTTCTAGAGGAACCCTCCATGAATCTTTCCCGAGTTTTCTTTGCATTCCTTGACCTTGTAGACGTCATAGGGGCATCTGGTGTAGGGTTAGATGCTTCAGGGGGCTTTGGCTTAATTGCGGATGAAAAATCTTGGGTCCTAGGCCTCTTAACTCTTTTCTACTTGGGTTTTGTCTCTATTCTAATGCTAGACTCATTGGGTTCTAGTTCGCTCATTTTCATGATGTGACAAGACTAGGGTTTACAACTTTTTATTGACCAAAGAGACCTACCCAATTTTAAATTCCAAGACATAATTTGCAGAACAAAACACTCCCAAACCTTGTACAATGTTTATCACCCCAATTAAGGACACTTAATGAGTAAATCCTAAGTAAATTTATCTCCCGAATTCCCTACTAATTTTCAAACCAACACAATTCAATATACTTGATAGGAAGAGATATGACACTTTGCTTACCTAGATGACAATTTGATGTTAATGCTTTTGTAATCGCTTGTTGGGGCGTCTTGCACCATTTCCTTAGACTTTGGATAACTTCTTTGCTTCTAAACAATTCCAAATATGTAGAAAACAAGCCAACCACCTTCCCTATGACTGGGAAATGGAGCATAACACCATTAATGGTTGATGGAAAGCTCACACGAGTGAACTGACACTTAGTCATTCATGTTTAAACCCATGTCATTGATCATCCTACTTTAAAACCATATCGGTGGCCCTCCTTTTGCCTTGCTACCTTCCTCTTTGCTTTAAATGATGTCCTTAGGATGTTGCCATGTTGCCTCTTATTTGGAGGCCATCACTCTTTGCTAGTACATTTCACCCTCTACAAGTCTTATCAACGATGTGAGCACCCACACAATGAGATCTTAGCCATTGGATTATGGCCTATGTTTGATCACGTTCATTTCCCATCACATATCATTGATTCATACTTCAAATTCTAGATCACATCATCGATGGGAGAAAAAGGTGATGGAGCGAGATCAAGCCACGTGTAGCTATTTTAAAATCAGAGGCATAGGAAACATCTCTCACAAGAGAAATTCAAATTAGCGATATACCATTAGAACACCTGACCACATCGCTCATCGCTATTTTGAAACTCGAAGTTTATAACTAATCCACAATGAGAAATGGAAGAAAATACAAAGAGCGCAAAGGGTCATCGCACATCACCAATTCATAGCATAAAACTTACAAATAATTAGCGATAAAGGAGAATCCAGTGATAATGAGAGGAAAACATGTATCGTGCATCATTGATATAAAACTCAAGATCCATAACCTATATGTGATACGTGAAACAAAAGAAATACTACTCATCACACATTGCTTGCATTCACAAAGCTATCTGTGATGAGCGATGAGCAAGAGCGATAGACGAGACTTAAGTGGGATAATTTTGTATGTGCACATAAGTTTCTTTAAAAAGGGGAATGCCTAGGATGACGTATGAAAAGGCCTCAAAAGACTTAAACCAATTTATTTCAAAGGATGTAAAGGCTAAACAAGGTCGATCAATCGACTCTATAAAATAAAAGCATTTCTTAGACCTAGGCACAAGGGGCCAGTAACTTCGCGAGATTTAATGACTTAAGTTGTTCTAACATGACCGGGAATGGGTTACATCAATTCAACCAAGGAATAGACCGCAAGACCACAGGTTGAGTTGCGAAGGAAAAAAATCAAGGTAAAATAATACCTCATACAAAACCCTATCTGACCAAAATAACACCTAGGAAGAAGCTTTCTTCCAAACCAATGGAACATGAAAATTTTAATGAGGGTTCCATCACATATGACACTTTGACTATCACATATAACTTTAATAGTCACCGCATTTAGCCCAATATCAAAATATAATATATTAAATAAAATATATTTTTTACAAGCAAGAGTAGTTGTCATATACTCTATCTTTGTAGTGAATAAAGTGACCACAACCAACCATGTACTCATCCAACTAACGACACCACCAAACATCATGAAAATATACCCACTTGTGGATCTTTTTTTGTTAATATCACTAGCCCAATCAAAATTCACATATCCACGAATATAAACTAAATGTCCAGTCCCTATAGGATAACCATGATAATATAGGGAATACTTAGAAGCACCATAAAAATATATGAAGACTCTCTTTACTACATCCGAATATACTCATCCAAGATTAGAGATAAATATACTAAAAAGTCCCACTACTTGGGTAATGTTTTGTCTTGCATAAACCATAACATACTACATCCCAATATACATGTCCAAGAATAGAGATAAATAGACTTAAAAATACCACTACTTGGGTAATGTTTGATCTTGTATAAATCATAACATACATCAAACTACCAAAAATACTAGCATAAGGAAATATGATCATATCCTCAATCTCACTATGAGATTTTGGACACTTCCTCAATCTCACTATGAGATTTTGGACACTTATCAATTGATAACTTCATTCTCATCATAATGGTAACATACAACATTCTACAAGTTACCATGTTGAATCTCCCTAACATTGAGTTCACATACTTACTCTATCCTATCCATAGCTTTCTTTTATATTAATCTCTTTTTATCTTATCCCCAAGTTGTACCTACCTTTCCCTAATGTCTTTATTTCAAAATTTTCTAAAATTTGAGACTTCAAGTCATAAATTAAACTCATCCCATTGCCAAAAAATAACATATCATCAACATATAATGTGATATTGAGAATACAATAATTGTCTAGCTTATACTAAATGATTTATTTGGATTTCAAAAGTCCTAAAATTAACGCAAAGAGATCAAATTTTTGATTTTGCATTCTAGGAGATTGCTTTAGATTAAACCACACAAATATTTCTTCAACATACAAACTTGTAGTTTAGGAAAAAGTATCCCTTTTTCATACTTAGCTTAGAAATAATTAATAATAAAATGATCTTAAGTATGTCTTAATTTAGTGTTGTAATATGTTTTTCATATTCACATTAAGTTTAGGGCCCTTTTAAATAAAATGGACTTAATTGTGCCTTATTTTTGGTGTTTTAAGGTGTACCTTTACACTTTCACAATAATCTAGGGATTTATTAATTAATTGAGGTTAATTTTCCTTAGTCGCCCCCTTTAATTCAAATCCAAGCCTAATCTAATATAATTTTTGAGGGATAAAACCCGACATTCATAAATGCCATTACACAACACTTAACTTTGGAAGATGTGTGTCCTAGGTAAGTGACCTAGGACCCATTTGCTATAGGGTGAATGGCCTCACTTAGATCTAAAACCCTATTTTTCCATAATGTTTAACATTGACCGATGTGTGTCTTAGGTAAATTCCCTAGGACTCATTCACCCTATGGCGAATGAGTCCTCACTTAGACCTAGGACCCCTCTTTAAAATATGTTTTTGATGGTATTTTAATGATTTCAAATCTATAATTCAATGTCAACTTGTGATATTTGAATTTCAAGAATTAATGTTAAGATACATATAAATACAAGGTTATTTCACTAACTTCATCCTAGATTTCCAAGCTAAGATCCTAGAATTTTATAAGCAATCAAGAGTACTTTCACAAGAGCACTTCAAGAGCATTCAAGAGAAATTTCAAGGCATTCAAGGGCAGATTTATAGAAGATTATTGCAGCAATCAAGATTCCATTGTCATGTCAAAGATGTTTTGTATCATGCATGTTGTTTGAGTTAATATGGTGATGTAGTGTTCAAGATCAATTCAAGTATATCAAAGGCATTGTTTCACATCGAGTTTCATGATCAATATCTACATTCATTAAGGCAACTTCATGCTAGTTTGCAGATTTTTTATCCAAGGTTCAAATAAGGTTTGGTGAGTTGTTACATAGCATTGTTCATTCATCATTCCTTATTTCATGTTTCATTTCATTTCAAGGTTTAATTACCAAAACAGGGTTTGACCAAGGCAAATCCCCATTCACCTAACAAATAATTTTTTTCTCTCTTTGATGTGTGATTGTAGATTTTAGGTTGAAGATCATTTGAAGAGAAAAATTAAAGAAAGTTGTAAAGTTGTCAAAGTTGTAAGAAAAATTGTCAAATTACAAAAAGTCCTCTACAAAATTTATTTATGGCTATTCGACAATGAACACCTGGAATCTGGAGGAGCAAACAAAGTATAATAGAACCCATAAATAATTTTATAAAAACCCTAGCTAGGACCCATTCACCATAGGGTGAATGAGTCCTTAGCGAGGTCTAAAAATAATCTTTGGTGGCAGGTACACATCAGTCTCACCTTTCTAGATCTACATTTTGATAGTTAGTTCTGTTAGTTTTCAGATCTATCCTCTATAGCTTGCATTTTGAATGAAACTAGTGAGAAATAGGTTCATTGTCCATCAACTCATTCATTTTCCAACCTTTTTTTTTTTTCTACGTTTCATTTTGGTGAACTCGAGTTTGATCCTTGCATTTTTTGATTTTGGAGTCCTTTTTCATCCTAGATTTAGATCTTGCATTCATTTGCATCTCTTTGCATTGAATTAGGTCTCATTTAGGGTGTCTAGTTTGCATTCAACTTTCTATTTCATTTAAGGGTTTTAGGATTGCATATTTTGCATTCTTTAAAACTAAAAAATACCAAAAATATCACTCCTATTGTATATCATTTACATAACATTACATCATATTCATTTACATTTGAAAATTTCATATCAAACTAGGATTTATAGGTTGTCATTTTATCACATTTTTTACTTGCATTCCACATTGAATTTACAAAAAAATTAAAACTGAAACTTGCTGTAATAAACCAAAATCTAAAAATTATTAAAAATCACTCAAAAATCTGTAAAAAATTATTTCAAAACCCTCACCTAGGACCCATTCACCTTAGGGCGAATGAGTCCTTGATTAGGGTCACATTTTGATTTTCTGGGCATAAAAACGTTCATTTCTGTTTACTGCTTTCATATTTCTATTTTTGTTTGCAAATTTTTTGTTTCATTAATTTGATCATAGCTAGATTAATTTGATAAACTTAGAGCATTGTGTGATTTCAAATTTGCATTTACAAGACTTCATTTTTAGATTTTTGCATAGTGTAATCAACAAATTACCTTGTTTAGAATCTAAAAAATTGCATCTAGGTCATTGCATTGCATTTTACCTTCTTTCCATTTTTGGTTGGCATTGAGTTTGTAAAACTTGTATGAGCTTTACAACTTGGTGTCCTATTAGCAATAATATTGTGAGACGTAGTTAGAGACTCATGTCATCTCGTGATACACCATTCACCATGGATCTTGGGTTTTCTATCTCTCTTTCTAATAGTGTTGATAATCAACCCCCTATGGTTCATAGTATGCATACCTCATTTCCCATTACTTCTTTACCTAAAACTAATGTGCATGACGTTAACAATACCATCCATGCCATGACTAGTTGTACTCAAGCTTTGGGGTATACTCAAAGCCAAGGTGGAACTTTAATTCCTCCTACAATACCCATCTCTATTCCTACATACACTAGTACTCATGTCACCACAAGCATTCAACCTACTAGCAATGTCAACACTTCCTTAGGTATTTCCATAGGGAATACTTCTAAGCTTTGTGCATTCAAATACCATATCTCCTCAACCATCCTCCCTCACAAATTTACAATTCACTTGCCCTTTTGCATAGATACACAACTCCACCTTATTCACCTCCATCTTACAATACCAACAATAATCCTGTCATTAACACACTTTTGCAAAACATGTCAACCCTTCAACAACAAATCACCATCCTAAATCAAAACAACAATGGTCAACCTTCACAATACATCAAAACCAACCCATTATCCTTCGAGATATTGAGAACACAAATTCCACAAGGTATATAAGTTCCTAGATTTGAGAAATATGGTGGGAAAAGAGATCCTATTAGCCATGTTTCCACTTACACAACCCTATGTAGTGATTTCATCTTTGAAGATAAACTCTTGGAAAAAGTATTCCCTAGATCCTTGAAGGATATTTCTTTAGAGTGGTTTTTCTCCTTACCAAATAATTTAATTGGTTCATTCAACGAGCTTATTGATTCCTTTTACAACCACTTCCACATTCACACGGGTCCCAAGATGACCCTAGTTGATTTAATGACATGTAAACAAAAGGATGATGAAAAATTCACTAATTTCATAGCACGTTATCAAATTCTTTATTCACAAATAACTATTAAGATTCTTGATGCATACCTTCAACGAATGTTAATTGTTAATTTTCAATATAAAATCCAAACCAAACTCGAGATGTTGAAATTCCCATCCTTCACACAATTATGTGCAACCCTTCATGACTATCAAAATTCAGTTAGTGACCATGACATGAAAAATCCTCCTATTCATCTTGAAAAGTTTGAATCCGCACCTCAAAATAGTTACCAACCTTTCAAGAAATAGAATAGGGGCTTTTTACAACTCAATTCCCCTCAACCAAATCAACAATTTGATAATCAAGTGGTTGCTATAAAGATGACAAATCCTTTTTCCTTTCGGGGTAGGAATAGAAAATTTACCCCTCTACCACATACCCTTCATAATATCATGTTGCAGCTCATGAACAAGAATATGATTTCCTTACCTCTTGTCAGAGCTCTTAATCCTAATAAACCATTACCTACAAACTATAGATCAAATTCTTATTACCATTACCACCAACAAAATGGATATGATACAAAATATTGTAAGCATCTTAAACATCTTGTGCAAGACCTCATTGATTCTAATCATCTTCTAATTGGAGGTTTGAATGATCAAGGTAATAAGTTTGTAGCTCCTCCTAACCAAAACTTAAAATATTTATTGATCCCATGCCAAAACATACTATTTCATTTGTCAAAGCTAGTGAAACAAAGAATGATGTGATGAATGTTGACACAGATGATGAAAACACAAAAGATGACAATGATTACAAAATGATTAGAATGGTGTTGTTTATTAAAGATAACCTTGTATGGGCCAAACCAAAATTCCCCTTGATATTGCTTTCTCACAAAATGACATAATCAAACATGCACTCGATGGTCCTCTTTACATAGCTGGAAGAATCAATGACAAGCCTACCAATGGGATACTAATTGATCCTATCTGTGTAGAGAACATGATCACTGAAGAATTCCTATTTGTGTATGAACTTTATCAAGATACATATGAAAGAACAAAAGCATGTATCAAAAAGCATAATGGTTTTGCTTGCCCTACAATTGGCTCGATAAATCTCCCTCTAAAGTCCAAACCAAAAACATTAAATTTCTCATTCACCATCATCACGTCATCAAACCAATTTCATGTGAATTTAGGCTATCCATGGCTTTGCTCCATGAATGTTGTCCCATTGGTTGTGAATTTTTGCTTTGGAAATGAAATATTTACTATACATCATAGTGGCTTTAATCTTGTGTCTTCCTGTGGGAACTTTTTATTGGATTTCTTTTGGCCCAAGCCTATTGAACCTATTAGATCTTGTGAGGACTACTTTTTTAAAGCATATCAAAAAATTAAGGTGAAGTGCATAGCAGAATTATCCCTTAGAAATATGCCTCAACCCGTGATTGAGCCACCTATCCTAGATGAAACCATGATTGAACCAAAAATCCTTCCAAATATCCAAGAGCAACTTATGACAAATCATCCTACCATTTCCTATAAGAGACCACGACACAATCAAAACAATCCTGTTGTGTCTCCTAAAATCAAACAAGTTTACAAAGCCAAAGAGAAAGTGGTTGAACAACTTCCCATGGTTCCTTCCATTCCTCCCCTAAGGGAAGAAAAGAAACCTATGGTTGACAAACCCACTTGTACACAATCATAAGTTGACAATATATTGAAATGAAATCAAAATGCTAGAGAGTGTAGGCATAGATGTTGTGCTATTTCTTGTATGTTACAAACTAGAGAAGAAAATAAAAACATAGAAAATCAAAATTTGAACTTACCTGAAGCAATGTGTGATGACCCTATACCCTCACCGCAACATAAAAAAGAAACTTCGAGAGACATTATCATTTGACTTCCTATTGTGATTAATTTAGATGATGACATTGATATTGCAAAGATTGATGAACAAGTGCATAATGAATTGAATTCATTGTTCCCTTCTTCCATGAACTTAAATGATGATAAGAGTGTTGAACTTGGTGCTTGTCCTAGTTCAACACTTGTCATTGTCCCTTTGGCTAGTTGTCCTCCTTTCGTATATACTGATCAAGATTTGGATGTAGACGACCTACTATAGGTTGATTCGCATGTGCTTTACTAGTCTTTCACATTGTTTTATTTTTCATATTTCTTTATGTGATTGCATGTGCATAATATAATCCCTTGTACTATTCCATTTGATGTATCTCTCTCTCCTTTTGTGCATTCCTCTATATGTACCTACATTCTTCTATATGTAATATTTTTACCTTTTTTGCTTGTCTTGTGTTTTCCTTTTGGGGATGATGCAAGGCGTCGAGAAATTTAGGTCTCTTCCATGTTGACCTGACATTATTTTTCTTTGTTTTTTCTCTCTTTGTGTCATTCTTCCATTCTATGAGTATTTGGGGAATGATGAAATTTCTGAGCTCTATAACAACATTGTATCAAAGATATACTAACCTTAAATCCATAGATCCCTTATGTATTTTTGGGGGCAACTCCTCCCTCCTTTTTCACAGCGTAGCTTTATTTCAAAAACATATGACTAGGCATAGGGATTTCCGAGGAAGCTCCCATGTCTTGGGATTAAACATTGGCTACTTTAAAGCAATTTCTCACAACAATGGTGTTAGTAATCGCTTTAAAGTGGGGGCATACATTGACAATATCTTTCAACATTTCTCATGTTTCATAGTGCGATTTTCTTTTTTCTTGTGATGCATCCTTTTCTTGCTGGTATCATTGGGTTTGATGTCCTCCAAGAGTGCAATATTTATTAGTGTATGAATTTCCTCTTAGTGGTGATGCGACACACTACATTCCCTAAGTTGTGAAACTTTTACTCATGACTTGTCCTCTCTTGGAGACATTAGGCATGATGTTCCCTAAGAAGACCTTACATTAACGAAGTAAGATACCTTTGAACAAAAACCTATATATATATAATTTTCATAAGTGTTTGGCATAACACAACTTGCTAACCTTATGAAGCTTGAACCCTAAATTCAAGGCCACCTAGCATAACACACCTTGCTTGCCTATGAAGCCTTGTCATGTGGTGCCTTATTAAAGCTATCAGAGGGATAGCTTTGGTATGGTTAGTATGATGAGAATCCGACACAAAGGCATGAATTTCTCATTGTACGGTGAGAGCCTGTAAACCTGGCATGAATTTCTCACTAAGCCACTTTATTGGAAGACTCACCTAGTGGATAGCCTAAAGTTCCACTACCTCAGAGTGAGCGCAAATTGATAGCTTATATGTGTTCCACATCATGTTGGACAGTCTATGATTGATCTTCCTGGTCTTTGATAGTGTATGATTATGTGTCTTTGTCATTGTTGCATACATACATGTCTTGAATGTCTAATTTAGTGTGAGTTTGATGTGGGGTCATCCTCTCACTAAAGTGGGGGAAAAATGTAGTGTAGGAAAAAGTAACCCTTTTTCACACTTGGAAATAATTAATAATAAAATGAGCTTAATTATGCCTTAATTTAGTGTTCTAATATATTTTTCATATTCACATTAAGTTTAAGGCCCTATTAAATAAAAATGACTTAATTGTGCCTTATTTTTGGTGTTGTAAGGTGTACCTTTACACTTTCACATTAATCTAGGGATTTATTAATTAATTGAGGTTAATTTGCCTTAATTGGACCCTTTAATTCAAATCCAATCCTAATCAAATGCAATTTTTGAGGGATAAAACCTGACATTCATAAATTCCATTACACAACACTTAACTTTGGAAGATGTGTGTCTTAGGTACTAGGATCCATTCACCATAGAGTGAATGGGTCCTCACTTAGATCTAGGACCCTATTTTTACATAATGTTTAACATTGCTCAATGTGTGTCCTAGGTAAGTGGCCTAGAACCCATTCGCCCTATGGCGAATTGGTCCTCACTTAGACTAAGGAATCCCCTTTAAAATATGTTTTTGGTAGTATTTTAATGATTTCAAATCTATAATTCAATATCGGCTTGTGATATTTGAATTTCAAGAATAAATGTTAAGATACATATAAATACAAGGTTATTTCACTAACTTCATCCTAGATTTTCAAGCTAATATCCTAGAATTTCATAAGCAATCAAAAGTACTTTCATAAGAGCACTTCAAGAGCATTCAAGAGCAATTTCAAGGTATTCAAGGGAAGATTTATAGAAGATTATTGCAACAATCAAGATTCCATTGTCATGTCAAAGATGTCTTGCATCATGCGTGTTGTTTGAGCTAATATGGTGATGTAGTGTTCAAGATCAATTCAAGCATGTCAAAGTCATTGTTTCACATCAAGTTTCATGATCAAGATCTACATTCATTGAGGCCACTTCATGCTAGTTTTCAGATTTGTTATCCAAGGTTCAAATAAGGTTTGGTGAGTTGTTACATAGTGTTCATTCAACATTCCTTATTTCGTGTTTCATTTCATTTCAAAGTTTAATTACCAAAATAGGGTTTGACCAAGGAAAACCCCCATTCACCTAAAAAACAACATTTCTCTCTCTTTTATGTGTGATTGCAGATTTTAGTTTGAAGATCATTTGAAGAGAAAAATTGAAGAAAGTTGCAAAGTTGTCAAAGTTGCAAGAAAATTTATCAAATTACGAAAATTACTCTATAGAATTTATTTTTGGCTATCCGATAGTGAACACCTGGAATCTGGAGGTACAAACTGAGCAAAGAAGAACCCAAAAAGCATTTCCCAAAAACCCTAGCCAGGACCCATTTGCCATAGGGTGAATGAGTCCTTAGTGAGGTCTGAAAAAACATCTTTGGTGGTAGGTACACATCATTCTCACCTTTCTAGATCTACATTTTGATAGTTAGTTTTGTTAGTTTTCATATCTGTCCTCTATAGCTTGCATTTTGAATGAAACTAGTGAGAAATAGGTCCATTGTCCATCAACTCATTCATTTTCCAACCCTTTTTTTCTATGTTTCAAAGCCAAATTATTTTTTACATTTTTTAATGTAGTGCTCTATTTGTGACATATAAATCTCTTCCTTCAAGTCACCATGAAGGAAATTTGTCTTCACATCCATCTACTTAACCACAAGATCATACATTGCTACAGTGATGAAATAATTTAAATAGATGTAATTTTTGTAATTGGGGAGGAAATCTCACCATAATCAATTTCCTCAAATTGTGAATAACCTTTCACAGCCAAACTTGAATTGTACTTTTCAACACTACCATCTAAATTGATTTTCTTCTTGAACACACATTTACATCCAATATGTTTATGTTTATCACACAAAGGTGTTGGATCCCTATATTATTTTTCTTTAATGGCACCATTTCTTCATCCACAACCTCCTTCTAGAAATTTACATCATCCTTACTCATAGCCTCCTTTATAGTCCTAGGCTCATCAATGTTAGTAATCCAAGGAAAAATACATCTCCAATTAAGGGGATAATACTTTTTAGCTATTGGTGATGCAAACTTGAAATTTTCAAGAGTTGATATGGAGGTTTGACCTCCTAATTTGAAGTATCTAAACTATCTGAGCTCTCTTCCTATTTAGGTCCTTTGTGGGTTTTAGGTTCAACTTTCTTGATTTTTGGATTTGATTAAACCACATCTATTTCTTTTTCCTTTTTTGGCTATAATGAAGTTGAAGAAGGCTTAGCTTATATGAAGATAAAACTCATATTATATAAAAATTTTAGCCATAGGATTCCAAAGATATACTCTTACACACTGAAAGCATAAATGATGAAGATACACTTAAAAACCTTATTCTTGAACATCAACTTGTTCTCTCTAGGCACATGTGTATATACCTCACAACCAATAACCATCAGATGTCTCAATGAGAGAATTTTACCCTACTACACCTCCATATGTGTCTTCTCAACAAGAGCTGATGTATAAGACTTATTGATCAGGTAACAAGTTATGAGATCCACTTTCACCCAAAAAATGTTTTAGACTAGCCCCACTAAGCATACTCCCAATCCTCTCCATAAACATCATGTTTATCCTCTTTGAAACTCCATTCTACTAGGGGGTATATATATTTGTAGTGTACCATTCTATACCATTAACTTTATAGAACTTGTAAAACTTGTTGAACAAAACTCACCACTATTTTCAGTCCTTAAACACTTAATCTTTTATAAGTCTAATTTTCCACAAGAGCCTTAAACTCTTTAAAATTAAAGACTTCAATTTTACTTCTAAGAAAATAAACCCATGTCCTTCTATTATAATCTTCAACAAAGATATATAACCTATATATTGTGAAATTAAAGTAACGCTAATAGAAGCAAACAAAATGTAATGTACCAAGTCCAATATCCTAGAAGATTTGTCACTAGACATTTTTATTTTCCATAAATTTAATGCTCACAAAAATTAAACTCAAGATTATAATCATTCAACCCATCAACAAGGTTTTTATTTTTCATTCTTTTAAGACCCTTCTCACCTATATGATGAAGTATTTGGTGCCATAAAACTATTTTATTAGTAGGAAGTTTTATTTTCAAAGAATGAGAACCCCTAGTTACATAAAAAACATGACCATTAAAAGTGGATGCAACACACCTCTTTGTTGTTGGTTTCAATGGTGAAGTTGAAGACTCTGAATATCTCTTCATTATAGTAGAACTATTGCAATAAATAGTGTGTGTATCAAGTTGAAACACAGTTCCAATTAAAACACCCCTTTCCAACATCATAGATTCTTGAATCATCTTACACTCTCCACTCAAGAAAATAACCTACATAGAGCACTATTAATTTAAACCACACCACCCCCACCCTGCTCTTCTTAAGAACCATGATTTATATATGTGCCACTAGCTAGATAGCCCAAGCACCACCTCAATGCCACACATATAGTACCAAGGTGTATTTTTTGAGCCTTGTAGCTTTTCTTCAATTAGCCATAACTTTTCCCAATAAGTAAAATTCCAATGATTTTTTAAATTTTCTCATAAAATCACAAGGAATCTAATAGTTCTATTAGTTTTTTAGTATTTTTTTCTTAAAAATGTAAAAACCTCGAGCTCTATAAACAAGAAAATTTTGGGCCTTGTCTTGGTAAAAATACACTAAAATAAATTGCCACAATCTAAAATTTAGGAGAGGGTTCTAATTGAGTGATTATCAGGGTGTGTGTGGGTATCCTTTGCTTTCTAGATTATTTTATCGTTCCTTTTGCATGGTCCAAAATGGTCGAATAATCTCCTCATTCTCACACCATTCAATTGCTTTGGTTGGAAAATAAAATACAAATAATCATGTGAAGTATAGAATATTGGACCATAATTGTAGGAATAGAAATAAAACTAATAGATGAACCAAATAAAATAAATTTTCTCAACAAATCAATTGAAGCATTTCACACTATCTTTAATGATATATCCAAAAATATTATTTCATGTTGAGTCACTCACAACACTTGGTACAATTTGGATAAAACTTGATGGTTTATATGGTAAGACTGATGAAATTATGGTCATCAATTAGAAAATGAATTTATTAGTCTTAATCTTATTGAGTTTGAAAGAATTCAAGACTTTGTAGCACATTTAAAGTCTCTTCAACTCAAATTAGAATAATGTAAAATTATTGAAACAAATGCACAACTAGTTGTAAGCATTCTCTCAAAGTTGGGTCCAAAATATTTTGTCTTTATATCAACCTTCAATTCAACTAGAGATGCCTTAGGAGCTACTTTTACTAGGCCAAATTTATGTGTTTGTAGAATTTTGAGCACTTATGGGTAGTAGAAGATTATTCAAATAGAGACACTATCTAGTAAGTCTTCCAACTCCACTGGATTGATTTCCAACCAATCACAATAAACTTAGAAAGGACCAAAGACTTTAGGAAAACATGAGAAGAAACTAAATAAATCTATAGAAAAACCCTCCTCTACTACTTCAAAACCAAAAGGTACAACAAACGGGTGACAATTGAAATTATTGTAAGAAGTGGGGTGTGATGCATTTAAGTGCATGTAGAATCAAATTGAATCACTCATGAAGGTTTTGAAGAATAATGAGATCATTTTTTTTTAGTCCTCTAGTGCATCCCTCTCCTCCAAAATTAGGAAAGGGGAAGGTAAATCTATCACATCCATTTCCTCTTCATCATATTCTATCACTTAGATACTTCATTTAAGTGTCACACACCACATAGATTCAATAATTTGACTATACATATGGGTCGTGATTCAATTACTTATCTTAAAGGGTTAGGATCAATTGACATGGATGGTGGATGATTCAACAATATTATTTGTGTACCTTATTTTTCTTCAAACTTACTCTCCAACTACTAGGTTACTCATATATGTTTAGGGAAGTGAATTGAGTTTACTCCAAACATAATTATCATTAAAAACATTGAAGGTGAAACCCCACTTTCCCTTGGAAGGGTTGACTATAAGGAATATTTGTACACCTTTTCACACTTTGTGATTGATTCACCTTCCAAGGCTTTCCTTACTTGAGTGATGGGGGTAAAATATGACATGAGAAATTTGGTAATGTAGATTGCTACTACCTTTAATAGTTAATTAGTCATGAAATTTCTAAATGAATTCTTTCAATAGCCTTCTCTGATGGTATTTTCCATGGTTATGCCTTATGCAAGCATCTTGAAGAGAAATATGATAAATGAAATAATAAGAGAGATTCAAAACATCTTGAGTTGATTCACAATGATCTTGTAGGTCCCTTTCCTATTTTGTAATTTAATAAATTTTACCATCTCCTTAATTTCATAGATGATTTCTCATGCTTCACATTATCCATTTTCTTCAAAAGAAGAATGAAGTGTTTGTCAAGTTTCAACACTTCAAGGCCTTCATTGAGAAATAAATAGGCAAGAACATAAAAAGCCTTTATATTAAAAATGGAAATGAGTATGTCAAAAATAAGTTTGAGAACTTATATTCTACTAAAGAGGTTGATCTTCATTAGATTGTTTCATATAGCCCATAGTAGAATAGAGTAACAAAAAGGATGAATAAATCCTTGAAATAAATGGATAACTACTTGACATAGTCATGATCATTGGCACTACAATACTAAATTGAGACAATAAAGTATGCTAACTACATATAGAACCACACTCCACATAAATACTTGGAAAGCATTGCTCCACTTGAGGCTTGGAGTGGTTAAAAACTGTTAATTAAATGCTTAAGATTTTTTAGATCTGAAACTTGGTCCCACATATATTTAGAGAAATATAAGACCATGAAAATTAAAAGCAAGCCTTGCATATTTATGGGTTATCCCAATGGGTTCAAGGGGTGTTAGATTATATACCTTGGTACTCATAATGTGATCACTTATCAAAAGTGTCAAGTTTGAGGAAACTCATTCCCATGATATTGTAGTTCCTCATTCATCCTCAACATGAAGCTATCATCTAGACAATGATTTTGATTATGAGATAGAGGAATCAAATCCACCATTTGTACCCTCTAGTCCAACTTCTAGAACACCTAGAATTGCTACCACTACAACTAATATTCCACTTTAGACCCATTAGGATTTATGGGAAATAGGTACATCAATTGGGGATTCATCACTTACCAAGAGAGCTCAGTCACAATATTAGGATGTTCCTCATACATACATAACCCAAATTTTGATCCATGATCATTATAGGAACCAATGGGTATTGTTGAATGGGATTCAATAATGGAGGAAGAATACTCTTTTATTAATTAGGAACGACACTTGCAATTTAATCCATCTTCCTAAAGAAAAGAAAATTGTTGATGCTAGTGGATATTTCAAACCAAGTATGTAGCAAATGGAACAATTAAAAAATATATCATTACTTGTCAGAAAAGGATTTTCACAAGTACAAGTCATAGACTATACTAAGACCTTTGCACCTACCACCAAAATAAATTCCATCTACCTTACTCTAGCCATTACAACTGTAACATAGATGAAATGAATGCTACAATCAAAAGATGGTTAAATCTAATCTAACATGCATAAATCTAAATCAAACAAAAAATAATGAGATAAATTAAATAAATAGTAAATAAAGCGATAATATGAAACAATCTCATCGAATATCAATCCACTTCCTCATTATCTTGATTGTCCTTCTCCATTTTTCTGTGTTGATATTCTTGCCCTCAGATTTTCTGTATGTATGCAAGCATAGCCTGGATGTATGTCTAAGCAAAATATCGAAGATTATAAGTTCTTTTAAAAATTATATAGATTTCGGGAGGAGAAATAATGCCAAAGATCAGCCAATTTATAGAAAGTTGGTTTTCGAATGATTGACTCAGATTTGAAAGAGAGATCAGTGATCGAGATTGATGAATGCCATGCGATGTGAGTTCTATGTCAGTTAGAACGTGAGTTAGGAAATTTTGCAAGATAAAGATTAAATTAGAATAATAATTTAATTTGGAGTTAAGACTGTTTGAAAATATTTAAGAACAAGAGTTCAATATTAAATAAATGATTTAATCTTTAGTTGAAAGTCTTCGAAAATAGAAGAATTAGACTTTGAATGAAAAGGATAAAGTTAGAACTTGGAGAATGATCCGTTCAAATGCACACATGAGTTAATTAATTAAATAAAAATATTTAATTAATAAATATGTTCATGCATATGAGTTAGAACTAGTTAATTGACTAGTTGTGATAGAGAGTCCTTTCGCAGAGACGATCAGATATGGAATCTAGAGATAACTGGCAGATTTAAATAGATCTCGAGTCAGATGGTGAGTGAATAATTAGATAACTGGATGACAAAAGAATGTGACATAAATAATTAATTATGAATTAAATGTTAATTTAATTCAACATTCAAAAATTGAAATGATTTAATTAATTAAATAATAATTTATTTAATTGACTATTGAAAAGATTAATTGAATAATTAAATAATTCAAAAAAAATATTTAATTATAGTCGAAATATGATAAGGGGGGTAAATTAAATAATAAATTATTTAATTCAGAAAGAGAATTAATTAATTAGCGACGTAATTAAATAAATATGATTTATTTAATTAATCAAAGTTGAATAAGGGTCATAGTGAGTTAATTCAATAATTAAAAGGTTATTTAATTAATAGAGGAAATATGTGTTTAGAAAGTAATTAAATAATTAACGTTATTTAATCATGACCATGGACATTAGAAAATTATGTCGAAAGTGGTACTCACAGGCCTAGACCAATTTTTAGTGTCTAAAGTTTTCCCCTCTTTGATACAATGTCGTTTCGGTGTTGTGTCAAAGAAAATCGAAAAAAAGATATGCTCTAGTGAAAGTAGGGTGAGGAAGGATGACGATGAGGTATTGGTATGCCCCCTCAAGAGAATAGTGGGGTTTGAAGAACATGAGTGTGCTCTCGAAATGGATAGATAATGGTGGTGAAGATGCAAAAAAGAAGAAATGTTAGCGTGGATAATTCAAAATGATAGTATTGAAAAAGAATGGTTATTTGAAGGACATATGATCTTCGATATTTTGCCATATATTTACTAAGCTTTGCATTTTATCATCATTTGGCGGAACATGACACAAATGGATAGTACACACCATGATATGAGATAGACCATAGTGTACAAAGTCATCCACCTGCAAAAAACAAACAGTCGTAGACAAGGAGTGTCTTCACTCACACTAAGGGAAAGATTGCCCTAGTCTTTTTGTCTAGACAAACCATAGACAATAAAAAAAAAAAAATGGGTCATGAGACGTCATTGCTCCTCTAAATCCTTTATTGGAAATCCTTGAGGAAACTAGTAACATGACTCAAAATCCAAAGTTTAAAAAGACAATTGACAAACAACAGTTAAAGAAAAAGAGTCTTGAGACATCCTTGCTTCTCTAAATCCTTCAAGGGACATCCTTGAGAAAGGTAGTAACCGGACTTATGCACAAATTGATAAAAAGATAGGACAAAATAAGATATAAAGTAAAAAAGCCAATAAAAGTATTTTCCAAAACTTGATCTTGTGTAATTGTTTGATGTTTGACATAGCTGGATGTGAGGGATGACACATACCGCATGAGACGTTGAGTTTGGTTTCAACTTGGTGACTATCTATGTAAGGCATGACAAAGCTTGATTTCAGAAAGACACGTGTCGTATAAGACGTTTGAGCCTGATGACGTTGATGTGACAAGCTACATGAGGCTATGACAATTTGACAATGTCCGTCGATAAGAAAGATATATCTTGCTTAAGACATAAGTTGATCACTTTTACAATGTGTTTGATTTTGACTTGATGCCAATTTTGAGATGTTTGTCTTGTTGATGCATGACTTGTTTTGATTCCTTGACTGTTATGAGTGTGTGTGTATTGACAGTGTATGACTTGAGATGATATACCCGAAAGGACTGACCTAATGCGGCCTCAAGGGCTCATCAATTGATTAGCCTTGCCTATGTTGTACATGCAAAGACCTCGTAGTTCGACCAAACTTTAATTGACATAACTAACCAAAAATGTGTACTTAAGTTGATGATATGCAACATATGTGATAGTGAATGTAATAAAACCTATTGGACTGACCTAGTGTGGTCTCAGGGGCTCATCGATTGATTAGCCTTGCCTACGTTGTACACACAAAGACCTCCTAGTTCAACACTACCACTGAATTTGATATATACAAAGAATAAGTCATGATTTTATGTGTGTGATACATGAAAAACCTAGACAGACAGACCTAATGCCTCGGGGGCACATCGATTGATGGCCTTGTCTACGTCCAATTGCAGAGGCAACATAGTTCGACTATGTCTATGACTGACTTGACACGACTGACTCCAACTCTGTTGTTGGGATTTTCTAAAATGTTTTTGATTTTTTTGTCTTTTTGAAATTTGTTGATGTTTTTGGATTTTTTCATGACATTTTCTAATGTTTTTGAGCTTTTTTTCAACACATTTTTTGAGCTTTTTTCAGGACATTTTCTGATGTTGGGTTGCTACGTACAAGGTCCACATGACATAGAACGAGGATTTTCCCCTAGTTGGGAATAAGACATATAGGATGGACTGGGGAGACATAGTAGACTTGATGTCAATCGTTTCAAGTAATGGATAAGACAACCATTTATTATGAGTGAAGGTGAAAATTCTGATTGGAATGATGGTAGACGAAGGAGCGAGGTTGACTACACATGGCGCCTGTTTGCTAGGTTTTCACCATGGTACTTGTCCATAGTGCCACCAAAGTGGTTTTCACTATTGGACGAATTATTTCTCTTTACTATTTTGTTGATTTTCCATTTTATTATATTTTGGTGTTACAAAGACATTTGTTTGCCAGGTTTTCATCAAGGTAACCATTTTTTTGTTTTTTCCACTTTTTTTTGTATTTTTCTGATTAAGACATAGTTCTAAGAAGGTAAGATAGCTTCAGATCCAAATACTAGGGAGTATGGAGTGGTGCCGGTGGGGGTACAGATGCTTGTGCAGAAATCCCATAAGGCAAGATTTTGCTGTAAATGCCAGTCACGACCAACATTATTGACAGTCTATTTTAGGATTTTGACAATGGTTTTATTAGATGCCTCAGCTTGGCCATTACCTTGTGGGTAATATGGAGTGGAAAAATGATGTTTGATATGGAATTCTTCACATAGATGGTGGACTTCTTGGTTTTTGAATGGACGACCATTGTCTATGATAATGGATTGTGGTACACCATACCGACAAATTATGTAGTTTAGGATAAACTTGGATATTTGTGTGCCGGTTATGTAGGTCATGGGAATAGCTTCAATCCATTTGGTGGCGATTATGATGAACTTATGGCCATTGGATGATGGAGGGTGTATCTTACCTATGAGGTCAAATCCCCTTTGGGCAAAGGGCCATGGTGAAGTAATCAGACGAAGCTCCTGTGTTGGTGCGCGTATCAAATCTCCATGTATTTGACACTGTCGACATTTCTTTATAAAGATATATGAGTCCTTTTCCATTGTAGGCCAATAATAACCTAATCTCACAATCTTATGAGCTAAAGCAGGACCGCTAGAATGGGATCCACATATACCCTCATGTATTGCTCTCAAGGTTGTTTGTGCTTCTTCAACATCGAGACATCTCATTAAGGTGTTATCTAAGGTACGTCTATACAGGGTATCTCCGATGATGGTGTATTTGGCAGACTTACAGATAAAGGTTCTATGTTGGTTGTTTGAAAAGTCTAGAGGTAAGATTTGGGAATTTAGATAGTCGTATACATCTTTGTACCAAGGGGATTTAGGACCAACAATCATACACACCATCGCGGAATCGGGGACATCATTGGCAGGAACCAACAACTGCTCGACCAAAAACTCGAATTTAGGCACGTTCCTAGGAATATCCAATAAGGAACCCACGGTTGCCATAACATCTACTGCCCTGTTCTGAATGCATGGTATTATTTGAAAGGTGATGTCATCAAAGTACTATTTGAAACTATCAGCCATGCGCTTGTAGGGGGAAAGTTTCTCATCTTTAGTCTCATAATCATCATTTACTTGCCGGACTACTAGCTGAGAATCCCCATAAACATGTAGACTCTTAATCTTCCATTGGGATGCCATTCTTAGTCATGTCACTAAGGCTTCATATTCTGTTATGTTGTTGGTGCAAGGGAAAGCAATCCTGAATGATTTAGGAATAGTATCACCTTGAGGTGTAACAAATAGTATGCCTGCTCCTAAACCACGATTAGTATGTGACCCATCAAAGTATAATTTCCATTTGGTTCTAGTGTCAACTTTGAAGATAAACTCATCAAGAAAATATTCCACTAAAGGATGGTCTACCTTCATGGGTGCATCCACTAATTGATCTGCAATTACTCATCCTTTTATAGCTTTCCTCTCCACATATTGGATGTCATGTTCACTAAGTATCATCACCCATTTAGCCAATCGTCCTGTTAATGTTGCTTTACTTAGGAGATATTTGAGAGGATCAATCTTTGCGACCAACATGGTTTGGTGGTTTAGCATATAGTGCCAAAGTTTTTGAGTAGAAAAGACTACTGCAAGACAAGCACATTCTACGTTATTGTAGTTTAGTTCATATCCCACCAAGGTACGACTAATGTAGTACACTGCCCTTTCATGACCTTGATCATAATTTTGTGTGAGAAAGGCTCCTAATGCTGATTGAGTTGCTAAAATGTATAGTATCAAAGGTCTTCCATATGTAGGTGGAATTAACACAGGTGGAGCAAGTAGATAATCCTTGATCTATTGGAAAGCTTCCTAAAATTTAGGTTTCCACACAAATGGTACTCCTTTCTTGAGCAAATATTGAAATGGATGTATTTTGTCTAATAGTTGTACTATGAAACGCCTGATGGACTGTAATATTCCCTGTAGTTTTCTTAGTTGACCAATGCTAGTTGGACGAGGCATTTCTACAATAGCTTTTACCTTTGTAGGGTCTACTTCAATGCCTCTTCTAGAAATGATATATCCTAGAAGTTTCCCTGATTTCAATCCAAAGACACATTTCTTTGGATTTAGTCTGACTTTTTAATTCTCTAGCCTTTGGAATATCTTGTCTAGAACTTTCAAATGATCTGCCCTTATTATTGATTTAGCTATTATGTCGTCGACATAGTCTTCCATGAGAGTATGTACAAAGTCATGAAAAATAGTCTTCATTGCATGTTGATACGTAGCTCTTGCATTTTTGAGCCCAAAAGGCATAACATTCCAACAGTATGTTCCCCACAGACACGTGAAAGCGGTCTTGTGTTGGTCTTCAACTACTATTTTGATTTGGTTATACCCGGAGAAACCATCCATGAGGGATAGCATCTCGTATCCTACTGTAAGGTCCACTATCATGTCAATGTTTGGAAAAGGGAAGTCATCCTTAGGACACGCCTTGTTGATATCTCTAAAGTCTGTACAAATGCGGATGCCCCCAGTTGGTTTAGTCATTGGAAAAGGATTTGAAATCCAGTCTGCATAGTCTATGGATCTTATGAATCCGACATCCAATAGTTTCTTAAGTTCTGCTTTGACCAGTAGAGCAATTTGTGGATGCATTTTCCTTAAATTTTGTTTGACGGGCTTAATACCTGGTTGTAATGGTAGATGATGAAATATAAGGTCTGGATCTAGCCCAGGCATGTTAGCATACGACCATGCAAAGTTTATCTATCTCTTTGTGAAGAAGTCCTGAAACTCTTGTTGTTCTGTCTCTGTCAAAGAGGCTGCAAAGTATATTACCTGAGGGCTTTCTTCTGTGTTTATGTTGACTTCAACAGATTCCTCTGCTAACATTGGTGACTAAAGGAAAGATGTGTTTAGAAAGTAATTAAATAATTAACATTATTTAATCATGACCATGGACATTAGAAAATTATGTCGAAAGTGGTACTCGTAGGCCTAAACCAATTTTCAGTGTCTACAACAACTACTCAACTATGGCCGATATATCAAGTAGACATGAAAATTGTATTTCTTCATATTCTTCTACAAGATGGAATATATATGGAATAAATAGAGGGGTTCATTGATTATTCTTCCTTGGTCTATAGACTTAGGAAATCCTTCTATCAACTTAAATAAACTCCCTAAGCTTGGTATGCCAAAATGGAGCCATTCCTCCTTTTGTTGGTGTCGCTCTAACTTTACCATCTACATCTTATGGTAAGATGATGAATTTATCCTTTTGTGTGTTTAGATTACCTAATCATCACTAAGATTTTTCATCCCTCATTGACTTTATACAATCTGCTCTACACGACACATTCTCTATGGTCGACTTGGGATTGTTACATCACTTCCTTAGGATTGAGATCATTCAAACGAATTCTTGGATAAGTATTTCTCAAGCTAATTATGCTCTTGATACTCTCTCATGGTTTGATACGGTTGCTAGTAAGCCTATGTTGACTCCCTTCCTATCAAGATTCAAGTTGGAGGCTCATTATTGGATTCCTCTTATTGATGATACCTTGTATCAACAACTTGTGGGGAGTCTCATATACCTCACACATACTCATTATGACATTTTCTATTGTGTTAGCATGGTCTCACTTTATGCATGAACCTCATGAGCTTCATTGGAAAGCTACCAAGCATATGTTGTATTGTGTACAAGGGACACATTCATATGGGATAAACTATATAGCAGGCTAAGATATAGACTTGGTAGGATATATAAATTCTTACCAAGCTAGTGATTTTGACAATTGCAAGTCCACATCTAGCTATAGATTTCACCTTAGATGTGGTCTTATTTGTTGGTTGAGAAATAAGCATCATGCTATTGCTCTTTCATCTACATAGGTAGAGTACAAGGGGCTATGTCATTCGGCTTCACCACATCCGAACAAAGTTTGACATCACCTATAGGATACCATCAACCATCTATTATGATAGCTAGAATGCTACTATGATCTTTAAGAATCTAGTTAACCACCAACAAACAAAGCATATTGAGAACCATACATACTACAACATATATCTCATACACACATATTATAGATCTTCAATATTGAGACTCACCAAACCCTTCACAAAGAATACATATGTTTATCTTTCAACTCTTTTGAAAATGTGAAACACTAACACTTCTACATTAAACATCACCTAAAATAACAAACATTGAATTAATATTTATTACTTACAAAAAATAATGAATAATAAAAAATAAATCAATAAAGAATTAATTAACAATCCAATCTTTATCTCTTATTAAAAATAATAAACAATAAAAATCAAACATAATTTAATCTTTATTATTCAACACCTTTCATAAACAATTAAGTAATGTCTATTACTTCAATATTATTATTCATTACCTATAATAAACCATAAAAATTGAACCAATACAACAATAGTCATCTCTTAGGTGAGACATTTTAATGTCTTTCAACAATAACTATTTTGTTAGTTGCATCAGCAAACATTAAATACGAGCCCATCAAAAGTAGGAAGGAAATTGAGATTTGTCTGAACTACCGAAAGCAATCTCTTGATGTCATCCATGAAATTTTTTATTGTCGAAAAAATAAAAAAGAAATTAAGATTTATTTAACTTCTGAAAGCAATCTATTTATGTCATCCATAAAATTATTTATTTTCTAACTCCTTTCTTTTGATGTAAGCATCTATTTTTTATTGTCTTAACACCTTACTTTTTGGTCTAAGTTTATTTTTTATATGCAAATTGTTCAAAGGGTTGGGAACACCTAGAAAAATATAAGAATTATATGTAAATGGTAACGTTTAAAACTATGCATAGATGGAGACATTAAAAATATTATTTAATGCCGATAGAAACAAGCAACATAGAATGCACGTGGTGATGGGTTTGATGAAGGCCGAACATTTCGGGCCCCCTTTTGCCTACCACCATAAGTAGGTATTTTATATCCTCGTACCTTGAAGAGGGGACGGGAAAATAATCTGTCTCATGACATATTTTTTTTTATGTTTGTGGACCCCATGATTTGGTCCTTAGGTTACTTGTTTTTCTATTGTTTGGGTTCAAATGTGTTTGGAGAGTTACCTTCTCTCAACTAAAAATTATCATGGTTTTGAAATGAAATTGTGATTAAAGAGAAAGTTATAAAAATAGTAAGACTATTAAAAATTAAGTAGCAAGTTTATTTTTGTTATTTTGTGTCAATTTTTATTTTTTATTTGATAAATTTTAACTATTTGAAATAGTTTTCTAATTAATATTAATATAATTTTTTTCATTTTATTTCTCTTATTTAAGTTGTTGATCATAAGATTCTTTTAATTTGAAGAAATAACCAAGGTTATGTCATAAAACTTGTCATGATCATTAAAGAGAGATCCATATTACTAAGAAGATATTGAAAGAGGATGATGACTAGCTTGTGAAGGAGGAGACTAGCATGCACAACTGTAAGAATGTCGACGTGGTCTTGCCTTTGGCCTATACACATGAAATGACAACGAGGTGGCAAAGTATGAGGAACATGAGCAATTTTGTACAACACCTTACCCCAATAGTCCAAAAGAGTTTGGAGATGGGTCACCTCCAAATCAAACCTTTTGTCCTAAAGCTAAATCTATAGAAAAATATCAGAGATAACCATAGCTTTGGTATATAAATAGGAATTTGCTTTTCAATAGAATTATTTACAAATAAAATAAAGTTTTTATCTTTCCAAATAGAAAAAGGATCTCCACCTAGAAAGGATGTCAATTTTTAATAAAATTTACAAAAATCCTAGGAGCATCCCCAAAAAAATATTGAGCATTTATCAAATCTAATTAAACTTTGTGGCAAGCCTAGATCCATCCCCAAAATACTAATGTGCCAAGTAAATGAATTGTGTTTAAAAGGTTTTAAGAAGTCATGAATCCATGACTAAGCCAACTAAGCTCTAGTGCACAACCAAAATAAATATTTACTAGTCTCAAATTGACAACTAAAATGGAACTTAAGTTTTGAAACTCCCAAATGAACCACATATCAACAAGTATTAGTAAATAATACACTGGACAAAGTGGTTGAGCTTGAGTTCCAAAATGACATTACAAATGATTTAAAATCTTTTATTCCAAGTCTTAGAAGAGGAATAGAGAGATCATCTCTAATTCATCTTTTGTATCATAGGCAAATGGAGAGAGGGAAATTTATAATTTTTATTAGGTGATGAATTACAAAAAGGGATATCCACATACCATTTCCAATCATTCAACAAAGTTTGATTATATTGGGTAGTAATTTTTTGTTGCATATATGTGGAGTCACAATCTCCAATTTTTCCTAAAAAGACTCAATCATTATTGTTTAAATTATACTTGGCTTGGTGGCAAGGACAATTGAAATAAGTAAAATTGGAAAATAGATCTTAATTACCCGACACTAGATGTTTCATCTAAAAAACTTGAGGGATGAATAAAAAACAACTTAGCTAATAAAACATCACAAAAGGCTCTCTATAAAGTTTAATACTTTCAAAATTCTAATAATATCAATTTTTTATTGTCTAGTTTTGTTATTTTTATTATAATTACATTCGAAAGAGAAAAATATAAAAAATAATATACCTTAAAATAAAGGACTAGGTCTACAATTGATCATATTTTGGAATCTAATCATATTCTTATCATTGGTTTAGAGTACTTACTAAAATTTCCTAAGAAATATGTCTTATCTCACCTAGAGGAAATATGCTACCATATTTTTAATCTGTCTTAATATTATTAGTCCTTGCCTTATAGGCGGAGACTAATGTGATCGGTGGGTAGTTTTTTGAATTAAAGCTTTTTCGGGAATGGGGTAAATGGTTTTAACCTATGGTGTTATTGAATTTTACTATTAAAGTGTCGCTTTTGTTATTTTCTCTAAATTTTTTGATTAGCTGGTGAGATTTTTGTTGGGGTTTTAGCTTTTATCATTTATAAATTTAAAAGAGTCACCAATCAAAAGTGAGCAAAAGAAAAAATTAAAATCACTTGTAATGTTTGAGATGGTCCAGTGATGGGGGGAAGAGGGTATCCATGTGTCTTGGTGAGCAGGTGGCATTGTTGAGAGCAGTTCATGTGGCTTGTTTTTGCAATGGAAATTAGGGTTAGGTGGAATTTTTCATGGCTAGTATGACTAGTATCTATCTTGCTTCATTTAGCTCAGGCCTACACGAAGCCCCACTCTAAAGCCTCCACCCCAACGCCAGGAGCCATCGACTTGTGTTCATGTACCTCGACTTAGACTCATGGTTAAGGTTTTGAAGCCATTTTCAGTCGTCTTCTTTGAGGTAGCAAGTATTTGATGGTCTCTTTAATGTAATATTTGTAGATGTCATTTCTGGTAATTTACTATATGCAACTTGACTTATTCATTTGATGATCTCTTTTTTTATGAATTTTCATTCTTTATTCAACCAATATCTATATATTGAAAAATTTAATGAAACAACCAAACCCATGAGACCAGATTTCTTTGATGCATTTTTCCAAACATTTTACTGCCTTGTCTATGCTATTTCTCACTATTTTTCTTAGATAGATTTCTTTCAACCATCCATAGCTTGTTTGAAAGCATCTATTTTAGGTTTTAGCAATGGTAGCAAGGCGCTAAACTATTTGATAAAATGCTTTGGTAGAGATTTATAAAAAATGTGGTAGCATAGACAAAACAATGAGTTGTTTGGGAAAATGTCTCAAGTAAATGTTGTCTTGGTGATGGAATGCCATGGCAAGCCATACAATGCATTCACACAATTTTCTGTGATACCCAATAATTTCTTTTCTAGGACTGGCAGTCTTAAAGGCAGTAAGTAAAAAGTTCACTTGTTTTGTTTTACTATAGTATTGAAGGATTTTCTAAAGTAAAATTCAAAGCATGGACATTTTGTCTCAAGTAGAACACCATGTAGTGCCATTCGGTCTCTAGTAGTCCATCATCAAGTGCCATTCTATCTTTGTAAAACGAATATGTCTCATATCTCTCAAATAGTAATATTTTCCTTGTCCCAAAAATATATCTCAAATCATTGTATTTCTCTGCTCAAAGGTTCACATTATTTTTTGCTCTTATTCATTTACAGATTTCATTTATTATATATTTCTATTTAGATTTCTAGTTTTTGTTCTACATGTATCTTTTTTATTTTGCAGGCTACAACATCCTTGTTGCGTAATTTTATGTGCCTATATGACTCCTAAATTTCTTATGTTTTGCAATGTTTCAAATTTCTTGAATTGATTTTCTAAATTTTTATTGGTCTGTGCTTTTTCACCTGGGAGTTTTTCATTTTTCTGTTTAGAAATAGAGGAGAAAAAAATGTGGCCAATACTCGCTAGAAAGTTTAACCTAAGGTTTTTATTATTTTCCCCTGATAGACAACTAGCACATGGAGTGTAGGGAACGTGTTTCTTGTAGGCATGAATGCATCTAGAGGTGGTATTCTTACAAACATTTCATGTGACTTGTCTATTCTTTGACATTTTGCATACATGTTTACCACAGTAGTTGCAACTGCAACATTTCATGGGTCATATGGGCTCTCTAAGAGGTTAACTGATTCTTCTTATCATAGCATGAATTTTTATTTTTTTCTATACAATAATTCATATTCAATGAAGCAAGAGAAGCTTTATGGTAGCTAATTTTTTTTGAGTTTGAAGTTTTCTTCCTTGTTGAGAGGGTGGTTGTCCGTTGATACAATAAAAGGTGTCAAATGATTGGTTCTATTGCTAGCAACCATGCTATTCTGGAAATTGAACAATACAAAGATGTTTCTCCCTTTTACTATTTTATTCATGTTATTTAATTTTAGAGCTAGTTGGGTTATTAGTTATTCTATTGCAGCTATGGATTGTTGGTGTTCAATAGTAGAATTTGTAGAGTATACCCTAGTGCATGTCATTTCTTTTTCTAGCTTCTAACATTATTTGTAACCTTAGGGCTCAAGGAAGAGATTAAAAATTATAAATGAAAATATTGAACAAGTTCTATTTTTATTTCTTGAAGAATCCGAGATAAAAAAAAATGATTACTATGCCTATTCTGAATAACACACCACTTTCTATTGTAGTTGTTTCCATTTTTGAGTTTGAAGATTTATTCTTTGTTGAGAGGGTGGTAATCGGTTGATAAAATAAAAGGTGTCAAATGATTGGTTCTATTGCTGGAAACCATGCTATTCTTAAAATTGACCAATACATCTATGTTTCTCCCTTTTACTATTTTATTTGTGCTATTTAATTTTAGAGCCAGTTGGGTTATTAGTTATTCTATTGCAACTATGGATTGTTGGTGTTCAATAGTAGAATTTGTGAATACCCTAGTGCATGTCATTTATTTTTCTAGCTTCTAACATTCTTTGTAACCTTAGGGATTGAGGAAGAGATTACAACTTGTAAATGAAAACATTGAACAAGTTCTATTTTTATTTCTTATGTTTTTTAGAAGATTTATGCACTACAAAGTCTACATTTAGAATGTCACTTGAATATATCTTCTCAAATACCATTATTGACAAACAACTCAAGTACATTTCAAAAATTATTTTCCAATGGATCAACATGACCTAGTCCAAAACTCCAAGTTATGAAGAGTCTCTAGTATTTCTTTGTTGGCAATAATTTTTATCATGGTTGTTTGAATTGTTAAAGGTGAGCTTAATATACTTTAGACTTATCAAAAACTATGTTTTTGGTAAGAAATAGATTTTATTGCAACTCTTGTATGATACCCTCTTTTGCATTTGATGATTGTCTTGGTGTATAGGAGTGAATTTGCACCCCTCAAAAATTCCCTTGAAAACCCCCTACTTTAGAAAAATCAAACCTGACTAAACAATTCCACATCACATACCTGCTTTCCATCCACTTAGCACTTGTCTCTTGTGTCGGTGGGGGAATTTTTGTCAGGGACACATGCATGGTGCACAAACGTCTACACGACACACTACCATCCCTGACAGATTCCTGCCTCTAGAATCTATAGAGATGTTACGTTCTCCATTGGTGATGAAGCGTAATGACTCTACGCCTTCCAATCGACCCGAGAACCACTCTTTCCCTCCAAATGCTTCTTGAAATGCCTATCTTTCTCATTCACTTCATCTCTTTGGCACTTATACACACTAGTTGGATCTTTTGAGCTCCTATACACCATCTCTACGTCTTGTTGCACTTTTTCCACCATTGGAATTGTAACTTGGTGTCCCGAGGGACCGATTCTTCGTTGTTGTGACAATGTAGACCATACCAATTTTGCATCTTCTACGTGCTTGAGGGCACCTCGATTGAGAAGGTGATATTGTTTGTTGATTTATGTAGCATAGTGCCATTACTATTGTTTGGTTTATTTCCATTGCTTTCTTTATCATATTTCATATCTCATGGCTTTTCTAGCTATCTATGGAGGTGGAAACACCAAAGCGAGGGTTTTACTGAGGCAAACCCCTATATAGCCCCAACATTTTTCCTCTCTTGGCTATGTGTAGGTACACATACATGTGGAGCTTGTTGGAAAACTGGAATCATAGTGAGTTAATCTTCATCACTTTTACTTTCATCATCTTCTTCATCATATTTTTAGTTATCTAGCTCATTCTGTTATTTATTGTTCCATTTAGTATGTTAAAATCCATTTGCTAAACTGATTAGTAGATTTCTAGCATTTTCACTGTTCTCTTGTACTTTCTGGTCATACGGATGCCAATGCCCCAGAGAGACGCCAATGCATTGTGCTATCATCCCCGACCTGCACTATTGTCCTTAGACAGAGAGCTACTTGAGGTACGGTTTGGGTTCCAAAAATCAACTCATTTAGCTTTGTTCAACCTCTCGGGTTAGTAGAGTGACAAAGGCACCTGAGAGTGCTCTTCATTCTCTATCCTTGACCTAAGAACTCCTATCTATCTTGAGGTAGATTAGGGCAACCTTCTTCTCTCATATTTTCTTGACCTGGAGCCTTGGTGTGGTTGGCCCCCCTCTTCTACATTTTGGTGAACTTGACGTGAACAACGTCTATCTATTTCTTTACGTCAATTTTTTTTCCCACGCACTCAGTAACTGAATTAGAATTGGGTGTTGTGAGGTTTTATTAGCATCACAACCTAGTCTACAACCTTTGGGTATGTTGTTAGGAGAAGTCTACAACACTTACCAATGGAAAAGATAAAGGTCACTTCTAGCTTTACGGTTGGTTTTTCCATAGGTTTTATAGATGAGATGGGTTTCATTGATGAGACCACTCGTGTACCCACTCCTCCAAAATCCCCTATATATTTGTTTGTGGATGAGGATGATGTTCATATTCCTGCAAAAAATGTTTTAGCACTAGACAGGAGGTTGTTAGACCTCATGAATCATTTGGAGAAAGCACCAAATATGGTGAGAGCTGCTAAGCTTCCTAGCGAGGTGAGATACATGTTAGGTAAGGATCAGATAGGTATAGATTTCCTACGTGGCCTCACTGATCTAACCAAAGCATAAATCCCTTTGTATAGCACTAGATTAGGTACTACCTGAGGGGAGGTGCTTGATACCTATGAGAAACAAATGGGTGTCCAAATTCCTACCATGTCTGTATGCATGGTTGAAATGAACTTCTCAATTAGTGTTTCCTCTACTTCTTAAAAGCCTTACACTATCAAGGCAAGTAGGATACCCCTTGGTTTCAGTTTCACCCTTCCTACCACCCTTGGTGGTGGGGGATCCAATGGGATGAGTGGTGGTGGCATTGGAAGAGGTTACGATGGTGGCTCTAGTGGGGGTCACACTAGTGGTTTTGATGGTGGCTCTAGCAGTGGTCACAACGGTGGCTTCGAAGGTGGCTCCGGAGGTGGTTTTGGTGGTAGTGGTTCTAGGGGAGGTTCCACTAGGCCTTTGTCATCCTTTGACCCTGTTTTGAATGCTCTTCTTTAGAACATGGTTCAGATGCAAAACCAGTTGGCAAGCCTTTCCTAAGCCTTCATCAAACCTATCTTCCAACCTTTTTTCTAACATTGCCCACTTTCGGTGATGATTTTGAGCACTTCTTTCCCCTAGGGAATGGAGATTCCTAAATTCAAAAAATATGGTGGTAAGGGAGATCCAAAAACACATGCATTAGCATTTAATGCTATGTACATAGATTTATTCCACCATGATTCTCTAATGGCTAAGCTTTTCCCTTGATCTCTTAAGGATACAACACTTGATTGGTACTATTCCTTTCCTGATAATTATTCTATATTCTCATTTGAGCATCTCATAAATTAGTTTCTCTGTCAATTCCAAGCTAACATCGGTTCAAAGATGACCTTCTCAGATCTTGTCCAATGTAAGCAGGGAGAACACAAGAAGATAACTGACTTCATAACGTGATACCGAGTGCTCTTTTCACAAATTTCATAGCCGTTGCCCGACTTGGATGTGCAAAAGGTATTCATAGGCAACCTATAGCGAGCCTACCAGGAGAAATTTTCCTTAATGAAATACCCTTCCTTTGCACATCTATGTGCTGCGTTGCAGGAGTACCTGCAAATGATGGTTCAGTTTGGGGGATCCTCCTCGTGCTCCCATTTAGAAGGAAAATCTATTGTGTCTATTTTAGGAAAAGGAAAAGCTGTTGCAAATGTAGTTGCTGTGACTAAATATTACGTCCTTAGATGCAGAAAGTTTATGAAGTTAGCTGAATCTTATTCTTCTATTTTACAAAATTTATTGAAGGATAGATCATAACTTTGGAAAACCTCAACCTTTGAAGGATATTTATCCTGATTGGTATGATGGGAATTATTTTTGTCAGTACCATCATGTCAACTGACATGATATTAAGCGTTGCATGCGCTTGCATCATGAGATACAAGATCACATCCATGATGATACCATTCATCTCGATGGGAAGGAGAAAAACATAAACAAATTAGTAGTGAAGGCCAATAGCGAGTTGCAGATTTACACAAACCCAATTCCATCCCATTTTGTAAAATTGATTATTGACCCCACTGATGCTTCTCCCAAACCTTCGGTGTATGTTAATATGGTTTCGATTACTCCTCCCCCACAACATGCGACTAGTTCACCAGATATGAATTTCACCTCACAGGACTTGCCTCTAAATAACAAGGCCTCTTCCCTATACATTCCTGCTCACCTCAATGAAAAAATCATGACAAGATTCCTAGTCGACCCTGTGAGCCGAGTGAATATTATTATGAAGGATATATTATGGTTAAATTCATTATAGAGGGAGGAATATGAGAAAAAAAATATTATACGTACACACGATGATCTCTCTCTTGCGCCATATGGTTCTATAACTCTTTCCATCCTAGTTGGACCTAGGGCTATGGATACAACTTTCAATGTCATTCCAGAATCTGATCTGTTGAAAATAAAGTTGGGCATCCCGTGGCTAGCTTCCATGAATGGAATTGCTTATGTTATTCATAAATATTTAAAGTTCTCCCACAAGGGTATTGTGCAACTTGTGCATGACAATGGATATGAACCATTGGTATCCTATGGGTACTATTCTTTGGATCACTTTTGGTCTGCCCTGATTGGTCCGCTTCCTCCTAGAACATACCTACTTTACCAAAATTATGTAAAGTATAAAACTAGGGCCAAAGGACAACTGAAAGTGACTCAATCGATAGCACAACAACAAGTTTCCTCTTCCTCTCGAAAGGGAGAGAAGAAACCTGCTTGTACTTAGGGTGCTACCTCTGCCTCCCTTCCTGAAGAGGAGCTTTGGGTTACTACTCTTGACTTTCACATAAGAAGTTCGATGATACCTACTTTGCGCAAAGCTAAGATCTGGGTATCTGACCTTCCTACTTTACCCATGATGCCTCATCCCATTTGATATGGTAAGGGGAAAGGTTCTCGTGGGGAGTCCTTTATGTCTTAGCCTTTGCGGCCTCTTACCGCTCCTCCCCCCAAGGAAGTGAATGGGAAAAGGCCTATCATTGAGGTGTTAGAGCCGACTCCCCTCGCTATGGTTCCAACCTCATCTCAACCTCTCCCTTCATCAAAAATGGTTGTGATGGACACTTTGATGGTCAAATATGAGTTGTTTGTTCCATATCAGCTTTCGACCTCTAGCTCCTGAAGTCATAGGAACTACCTTATGTGTGAGCGCAAGAGTTTCTAAAAGGCTCTTGCCGCTGAGTAGGCTGCCCTGTAGAGGAAGGAAGGGGAGTCAAAATTTTCTGCTCTAGCACCTTTTGTTGTATCTTCCTCTCCCATCCCCTCTGCTTTAGTTCCATCAACTTTAGTGTTGCTTTCAGCTCTTGCTATGAGTGTAAACATTCCTAACCCAAAGAGGGTGCAAGTGTTTATTACTCCTTTGTTTGAGCCATCCCTCTTGATGTCCCTCCCAGACATCCCACCATTTTCAAAGCCCGTGGACATGGCGAATACCTCAGTGGTGTCAGTTGCGGTTTTCTCCTCTTCCTCCATGCCTTCTACCTTGTCTATGGGGATCTTGCATCCTTCGATGAAGTGGAAGATGGAGGATGAACTTGCTAGTAATGGGGGTCAAAAGAGGGGTCCACCTTTTTCAGAGGGTGGTTCTGCATTAGCATGTGTCATCCTGGTGATGGAGGAAGTCCCGACGTCCCCAAAGTTTTTCACCACTCCCGAGTCACTCGATGAGCCTAGCAATGAATATCAAGTGTCACCTCCCTCATCCGTTGAGTTAACACATGGAACTCTAGTGAAGGTAATGCTTTATTCTTTGGATGAGGTCCCATCCCTATCAACAATCTTTGCAAAGTTGTTGACTTTCACCCCACAAGAAGCCGAGAAGACCCTGAGGGGCCTTCTTCCTTGGCTCTTGTTGCGGGAGGGTCGGAGGGTTCCCCTTTTATATTCTATCCTTGTAGGCTCATTCACCTTCCCCTTATAATGATCTAGATTGGGAGGTTGATGACCTCTTGGTTGATGAGGAATGGGTGGGCACCTCTTCTTTATCTGTAGATTAGATTATGTGTGTATATGTTTGTGTTCCCCCTGTGCTTGCATTATGTGTTCTTGGATGACCCTTTTCAACCTCATAGGTGCTTGGATACAAGAGTGTTTATGTGTCATAAAACTTCCTCTATTTGTTACATCATTCTTCCTCTGTTATGTGTATTGATTTTCAACAATTGGGGATGATGCAAAGTGTTGGGGGCATTTAGGCTTCCCTTCCATGTTGACGTAATTTTTTATTTTTATTTTGTCTTCTCATGCATTCTTCATATAGTCTGATATAGTAGGGGGTTGATGACAGTTCATTAATATACTATTATACTTATTTATCTATATTTATGAGAAGCTTTGACCCCAAAATATCATATCACCCTCGTGTCTCTTGTTCATAAGGTTTTTGTTCCTTTTTGCATTTTTCATCTTCTTATCTTTCATGCTTGCTTTGTGATGTTGTGGTTCTCATGTGTTGTCACTCATGTGTGTGACAACATTACCACAATTACACCTCGCTATGTTTTATGGTCTACAACATCATTTTTTCATTCTTGATTTTCTCTCCTTAGGATGCCACATGCCTTTGAGTTCAAGACACACCAACCTAAGGGGGGGCTATCATGTCACTTCAATTTTCACAAAACACATTCAATGGCCAATGAATCTTTTCTCAAAAATCCCTTCAATGTTTTTTTTCAAAAAATCACATTCCTCAACAAGGACCCCTAGCGGAATACTTTTCATTCATCATGGGTTCACAAAGAAATAATTTGAAAAACCTTCCTATGAGGAGGGAGTACCTTCTCCTACAGGTGAAGCCTAACCTTCCCCTTGTGAGGGGACCTTCTTCCTTTCAAATTCCTTGATGAAGTGAACATCTTTCAAAAGGATTCCTTGATGTTGAATTGATTTGTGAAAATCTCTTACACTTTCAATTTGAGCGTCCCTTGAGTGGACACCTTTTCTTTTGAAGGGTTGCCAAGGGACCCCTTTGAAATTTCTTCCTTCAATTTCTTTTTGATTTTCTACTTGCTTTCCTGTGTGGCTAATTTTTATTTTCTAACATGTTTTATTTGTGGATTAACAGGTTGCTTTGTAGGTGTGCCTATGAAGCTGCTTTCCAATTCGACTCTATGGAGTCCCCTCACATCAGTCTTCCTTCTATGGAGTACCTGGGGGACGCCTTCTTTGCAGTTATGAGGATCTATGAAGCACTTGCATCCTGCAAGATTTGTGCATTGTTGGTCTACAGGCCTTCGATGCACTTTGATCAACTTTGTAGCCCTGAGGATCTACAAAGTCCTTTGTTCAAACCTCCTTAGGAGAGAGTACCTATGGAGTTATTTGCATGCCCTGTGCTTTCGAGCTTGCCAAATTGTGGTTTGCTTCCTCGATGGTTTAGGTATAAATTTCTAAACTATTCAATCTACTTTATCGAACATTCATTGGCACTCATACTTGCTTAAGTGAGGGAAAAATGTATATGAGTGAATTTGCACCCCTCTCACAAATTCCCCTTTTACACCACCTACTCTAGAAAAATTAAACCCAACAAAAAAATTCCACATCACATACCTATTTTCCATCCAATTGGCGCTTGTCTCTTGTGTCGGTGGGGGATTTTTTATCGAGGATGCACACACGGTGCATGAACATTTGCATGGTGTGCTGCCATCCCTGATAGATTCCTGCATTTGGAATCTGTAGAGATGTTACATTCTCCATTGGCGATGAAGTGTAATGCCTCTATGCCTTCCAGTCAACCCGAGAATGGCTCTTTCCCTCCAAATGCTTCTTGAAATGCCTATCTTTCTCATACACTTCATCTCTTTGGAACTTCTACACACTAGTTGGATCTTTTGAGCAATTCTCAAGCTTCCTCACAGTTTCATACATTGATTTGATCTTTCTCTTAAGCTCCTATGCAACATCTCTACATCTTGTTACACTTTTTCCACCATTAGAATTGTAACTTGATGTCTTGAGGGACTACTTCATTGTTGTGGCAATGTAGACCTTACCAAGTTTGCATCTTCTTCTACATGCTTGAGGGAACCTCGATTGAGAAGGTGATATTGTTTGTTGATTTATGTAGCATAGTTTCGTTGCTATTGTTCGATTTCTTTCCATTGCTTTCTTTATCATATTTCATATATTGTGGCTTTTCTGGCTGTCCATGGAGGTGGAAACACAAAACGGGGTTTTGACTAAGGCAAACCACAATTCAACCCCAACATTTTTCCTCTCTTAGTTGTGTGTAGGTACATGTATGTGTGGAGCTTGCTAGTGAACTAGACTCATAGTGAGTTATCTTCATCACTTTCATCTTCATTACTTTTACTTTCATCATCTTCTTCATCATCCTTTTAGTTATCTAGCTCATTTTTTTATTTATTATTTTGTTTAGTATGTTAAACTCTGTTTGCTAAACCAATTAGTAGATTTCTGGCATTTTCATTATGCTCTTGTACTTTCTGGTCGTACGAATGCCAGTGCCCCAAAGAGACACCAACATGTCGTGCTGTCATCCCTTACTTGCACTACTGTCCTTGGGAAAATAGCTACTTGAGGTACGGTTTGGGTTCTAGAAATTGGCTCGTTTAGCTCTGTTCAACTTCTCGGGTTAGTAGAGTGACAAAAGCACCTGAGAGTGCTCTTAATTTTCTATCCTTGACCTAAGAAATCCTATCCAGCTTGAGGTAGATTAGGGAAGCCTTCTACTCTCGACTCTTCATGACCTGGAGCCTTGGTGTGGTTGGTCCCCCTCTTCCACACTTGGCTTGTTCCACTTATAGCATGAATATAGTAACCTACTCTTTTGAAAGGATCTCACTACCCCTTACAATATTCACTATGCTCTTTGCATGAATTTTAGGGACAACTTCCTTTTGATGGAACTGTCATGCAAATTTAATCTTTGAAGACTAACTTATACACAACTGTTAAAGTCAGTTCATTTAGAATTCTCTAATTGGGTGAATGTTGACTGCCTTTTAATTGACTGTACAATCTTTCATATGTTGCTCACTATGAAACTGCAATGTATTTCTTGTCAAGTATTTTCAAAAACACATTGGTAAAAATGAGTTTAGGATAAAAATTTGATAAGGTCCTTGCATGCACCATCCCTTCTCATTTCTTAGTGATTGTTCTTTCACACTATTTTGCCTTTAAGATTGTCATCATTATTTGTCTCTAGGTAATTCATACTCCTATTGGTTTAATTGGTTGTCTTATTCATTGTAAATTGTCCTTATTTGATGATTGTGTTAGGGGAGTATTTCTTCGTATTTCAGTATAGGAAGTGAAGAAATTATGCTCTCTTCATCAACATGTTCATTATTACTATGATCATCCCATCATATTTCAGGTCTGAATCCTTGTTCGTTATCTTTGAATCTTTCACATAACTACCTCATTGAGATTGGTGTGCAAGCTTTGAAAGAATAAAAGTGGCTGGCTTTCCTTTCAATTTGGTTTGAAAGGATTTTCCTCCTCTTCTTAAGGTGACCCCTTGCATGGTGATTGTTTTCATGGTCATGAGTGTTGTCATTAAATGGATGCTCCAATGCATTAGATTTTTTTTTGAGTTTCCTATGTGTTGTCATTTGATAAGTATGCCCATGAATATCAAACTTTGGTCTCTCTTTTGGAACTTTAATTTGTTCATAACTCTTGACAATTCTTCATGTTGACTACTCTCTTCATTTGATTGCTCTCTTTACCACAAAGGATTACCAAATTTTTAGATGACTACATTCATACAACCATTGGTTCTCTTGATGTCTTTCGACTTTGCTTTGAACAGTCACAACACCTTTCAAAAATCCTATTGTTGTGACGTGGTCACCTACAAATGTGTAGGGTCTATTTGTTAGAGTAAATGTTTTAACTTAATTGTGTTAATTAAGTTACCTTTATTCCCTTCTTAAGATTTCACTTTAGTTTGCATAAAGTGACATTTAATAATTATATTAATTATTAAATGTTTTCCTATTAAGGTTTCTTTTAGGGTTTGCATGATCTCCTTCTTAAGGATTGATCCATTGTATATTTCATAAATCCTTTTTGTTCTGATAAGATAATTTCTCCATTTTTCAGAGCTTCAAACCCTTGTTTGTTTTCTCCATCCATTCTCTTCCTCGTGACAGGTATTCATTTGCATGCAAGTGTTCTTGGAGTCTTAAGTTGGTTTTGACAACTTCTACATGGTATCAGAGCTTTCCTGCTGCATGCCTGTTCTTGTTTGAAGAATTTGGAGCTTTTTGGAGCTACAAGGGTTGGATCAGGCATTCACAATTTTGGGGTTTATTTTTTTGATCCAGGGAATCACCTGCAATTTCAAAGCATTTTGAGTCCAAACGGACCTCACCGTTGGATCCACAGTGGTCCAAAACCCCTAAATCGACTGTTCATTCGTCCATTTTAGACAAAGTTGATTTGAGGGGCAAATTTTTTTACTCGTACGACCGTTCGTCTGCCTGGTAAAAAATAAAAATAAAATTTCTTTAGAATTTTTATTTTCGTCAGTTTTTAAAAAAAAAAAAAAGTTTTTTTAAAGAAAATAAAAAAAGGAGCCTTTTCAAGGCTTGCTCGGGCCTAGTCTAGGTACCACCTTGGCAGGTAGGTGACCCCCATGCGGGCCCCTACTTTTTTTTATTATTTAAAAAAAAAAAAAACAATTTTTGTAATAAACCCTATTGAAGAAATGCGGTGACGGTCATTTGCCCATGAAATTTAGACCCGTATTTTTGCTGTGACGACCGTACGACTATCAAATTTAATGCAGCACTGGTTTTTTCCCCCTTTGGAGCTATTTTTTTCCAGAGGTCATAACTTGGGCATACAATATCATTTTTTGGCAAACGAGATATCGTTGGAAAGCTGGTTCTGTCAACTTTCTAGTGGTGTGGTTCTCATTACTTCATTTTTCTGTTGGTGCATTCTACAACTAGTTGAAGTCAAAGGAGCTGCTTTCAGTCCCGAGCTCATAACCTTTGACCCGTTTCTCTATTTTTCACGATCTCAGTGGTGTTGGAACCATATTTCAGAGCTCTTCAGTTCCATCCATGCCATTTTTCTAGATTTCACTCTAGGTATATTTTATTCAATTTTTTGTGTTTTCACACTCTGGTGAATTACTTGGACATATTTGCTCTTGGGAACTTCTCGTTTGCATGGGATGCTTCATTTTTTGGCCATTCTTTGTGTATTTCCACTTTTTTGTCCTTTGTGGGCATTTTGAGCATCATTTGTAAGCAACATCTTTTATGTAAACGCACTAAGATAAAGTGCCACGCTATTATACATGTATTTTTTGGGGATTTTGCACATAAGGTTGTGCCATATTTTGTACTCGCACTGTATTATAAAGTGCCATGGGGGGTTGTGTAGTGCCTTTGTTTTTCCATCACACCTTTGTTCGGTGAGTGTCCCTCCATGACGACAGTGGATCCATATGATTCCAGCCTCATGCATGTGTGTTTTGTTTTGCACACCACTTTTTCAGTTGCAGGTGATTTCTTGTGCACTTTCAGATGTTGTATCTTCTCCTTCATGCACTATAGGGTGTTACACACCATTTCAATGGATCTGTTAGGCTCTCCCAGTTCAGGATTATGGGGGGGTTATTATACTGTTCATGCTAATGCTTCCTTGGTTTCACCTTGGAAGGAATCTTCCATTCTCAGTTGATCAGTGTTTTTTAGACTATTGGTACTTGTGCCATTTGTATCTTCGTTCTAGGTGTTTGCCATCTAATTCGAGTAGTGTCATTTGGGGCACTCATGCAAATTGTTGTCTTCTTGATCCTGATCATCCTATCTTCAGAGGAGGTTCTTCAACACCATAACAATCATCTTTTGACAGTTGTTTGCAGCTTCTTCTGCTTCAGTGATGTTCTTCATGGCTTTCTACATCTCTTTTTGGAGTAGAGCTTTTCCCATGAGGTTTTCTCTATTTCTCCACTTTACAGAGATTTGGTTGTATTTGGGTACCTAATCTGGTCTAGTTGTCGGGACCCATGTTTACCTTTTCTTTCTTGCACATGTTTGTAGCTGCACTCTTGCTCATCTTAAGGGGGGGTGTTAGAGTAAAGGTTTTAACTTAATTGTGTTAATTAAGTTACCTTTATTCCCTTCTTAAGATTTTACTTTAGTTTGCATAAAGTGACATTTAATAATTATATTAATTATTAAATTTTTTCCTATTAGGGTTTCTTTTAGGGTTTGCATGATCTCCTTCTTAAGGATTGATCCATTGTATATTTCATAATTCCTTTTTGTTCTGATAAGATAATTTCTCCATTTTTCAGAGCTTCAAACCCTCGTTTGTTTTCTCCATCCATTCTCTTCCTTGTGACAGGTATCCATTTGCATGCAGGTGTTCTTGGAGTCTAAAGTTGGTTTTGACAACTTGTACACTACTGAATATACTTTATGGACTATCTAATGTTGGTCATAACTGTGATGTCATAGGGAAATTTCATTCACAAAATTCTATCTCCTATCACATCCCTTTAAAACTTTGGATCCTTCTTTCAATTATTGTGTTCCCTTTTTTTAGATTTTTAAATGACTATTGATTGTCCTCCTATATAACATATGGCTTCCCTTTGTGTCTTCATCATGCCTGTTATCTTCACAATCTTGTAACCTCCTTTGTATGCTCTTATGGTTGCATCCTTTATCATATTTCATGGTCATTGTCTAGTCCTTTGAATGTTACTTCCTCAACTTATTTGCACAATACTATTATTTCTTTCATTCTTTGATGGCACTATGCATCTTGGACTATGAACTATCGTATGGGATCTTCACTACCCTTTAATGATCATGATGACTGTCCTTTAGATTTCATGGTTTGTCCCTTTTTTCTTCAAAGCCCTATTCTTCTTTTCAAAACACAATCCCCTTGTGTCTCTGACCATGCTTATTGAGGGGAAGGAAATAGAGCTATTTATTAACCTTCATAGGTCTGCAACCTTAATCTTTTATTTTCTTTCCATAACAGAATGGTTGGCCATCATGCCTTCACAATAACTATTATAGACTTTTAATGGTGTTCCAGGTCTTAGGATTTTTTGTATCCCTGAGTATACTTCACAATACTACCATTGGATGACTAGCTATCATTTCAATAGTTCTCTTCTAAATGTCTTCAACTTGACCACTTCACAAAGCTGTTATCTTTTAGCAAAGACACTATTCCAATAATATTTATTTTGTCTTCTATTCATTTAACCTTTGTTATGACCTTCTCTAGACATTGTCACCTTGAATGGTCACCATTATCATAGAAAATTGTACATGCATTTTCCTAGAATGTCCCTTAACACAAGGTAGAATTTGACACAAAATGTAAGACTAAAAGGTGAACGTGCATCTTATCTCTTATGGGATTGCATTCTTATTAATGACTACCATGGTATGCTCATAAGATGTGAATATTTCAGAGGAATATATGACAACTTTCAGACCTCATCATGGCTAGAGAAACTAATCAAACCTAAAACCCTCAACAGCATATGGTGAGCTTAGAGGCATACCTGGAAGTTGGAAATTTGGTGTACATTATCCTCTAGCAAGAAATTATGTTCTCTTTAATGTAATATTTGTAGATGTCATTTTTGGTAAAATAAAAATAGTAAGCAATAATATAGACAAGGCATTGAACTTTTCCAAAAAATTCCTCAAAGAAATGTGGTCTAATGGTGATGGAATGCCATGAAAAGCCATGGAAAAGGCATCGAACTATTTGGAAAAATGCCTTAGAGAAATGTGGCCTCATGGTGATGGAATGCTATGACAATCCATATAGAATTCCATCACCATGAGAAGACATGGACAAGGCATTGAACTGTTTGGAAATATGCCTCATGTTGTCTCATGGTGATGGAATGCTATGAAAATCCATATACAATTCCATCACCATGAGACCAAATTTCTTTGAGGCAATTTCCCAAATAAATCACTGCCTTATCTATGCTACAAATTTTTCATACATGCCTACCAAAGGATTTATCAAATAGTTCATTGTGACCAAAATGCATGTAGTTTGGATAAAAATTGGACTCATTCCTTATTAGAAAACCCCAAACTGTAATGTTACATAAGATAAATAACTATTAACTAGGAGAATATGCCGATTGCATTTGCTTGCTATGGAATTCCATGAGACCACATTTTTTAAGGCATTTTCCCAAACAATTCACTACCTTGTCTATGCTACCACATTTTTCATACATGTATACCAAAGCATTTTATCAAACAATTCATCCATAACAAGTGTTGTTTGTGAATTAGAATGTGTGAGAGTTTTTGAATTAAAAAATGTTGCAAAGTCTAATGCAAAAACAACATTGATATATATTATAGCTTATGGAGATCTCCACACCACTTGATCTAAGAAAATTGTGCACTTGATGCTACAATCATAGCACTAACCTGCAATAGGAACAACAAAATTTTAAAGCTTACCTATCATTTTACACATTTGTTCTTTCTTTTTCAATATAATGCTCTCATTGTAGTATTAAGAGACATTCATATATATATGCAAATTATATATGTTGGCAATTGTCAATTATTAGGCTAGCTTAGAAATATTTCCAAATGAAACATTGAATCTATAACTTAGAAGGATCAACAATAAATTACATGTTTTTTCATGATTATTTCTATATATGATGTGTATTCTTTGTTTTGCAATGTTGAGGGTTTTACCAACTATAAATGTTTTTGGGACAATCCAATCAACATTCTTGGCTCATGTCCTAGTGCTGCCCCCATCTTGCCCATGAATGCAAAATGTGTTAGCAGAGGCGAAGCACGTGAACTCCATGAATAATGCTACCTGTAGACACTTAAAAATGTCCTGAAGGATATCATGCATTCAAATTAGGTATACTAACATCGTTTCATCCTCAAACCCATCCTCTTTTCGCTTAATTAATTAAATAGCCCAACTATTTAATTAATTATGTCATTTTCATCTATTAATCTAATTGACCTAATTAGGTTAATTCACCCCCTTTCATGCTAACATTTCATCCTATTAAATTAAATACATCAAGTTATTTAATTTAATCCCCTAAGTCCTCTTATTTAATTAAATAACCCTAAGTTATTTAATTTAATATCATATCACTATCCCTCTTTTCATTAAATCATTTATTTAATGAATATCATTTAGTTCCCCTAATTTGCATAATTAAAACCTTATTTAGTTATCGAATTACTAATAAATCTAATTCCCCTCCCACTTGCAAGGGAATATTCCTCCTTTGCACATTCCACCAAAAGAAATATTCTCATGGAATATTCCTTCCCTTTTTGCACATTAAAACTTTGTTTTAATTTGCTAAATATCTAATTTTCCTCATCCATGAGGATATTCTAAGGAATATTATTCCTTTTAAAAAACTTACAAGACTTCATGTGCAAGTTAACTTACAAGACTTCTTGTGTAAGTCTTGAAAGTGTGTTTGTTTGGATAAATTTGAGTCCTTGATTAAATATCATCTTGCATTTTCAGCCCTTGATGGGAATCCATGATCCATGCCTCCATCTTCCTTCCTTTTTGACCATTGATTAACCTTTCTGATCTCAACCCTCCATTTCTCATTTGCTCTCCTATAAATAGGTCACTATTTGGAGACAAATGTATCCATCTTTTTCAAAACAAACTTATGCTATTAAAATCACTGGCACTCACATTTTACATCGTTTTAGCTTAATTTACTTGCATATTAGCTTGGCTTCCATTAATGGCTTCCATGATAACATAGATGCATACATTTAGCTTATTGGTTAATTAGGGTTTGAATATTTTAAGCTTAAAATCCATTTAAATTAGCTTTGCACCCACCCATATCAATCATTTTAGCATACATGTTAAAATAGCTTGCATTATGTTCATTTAGCTTTAAATCATGTTTCATCACACATCTATCATCAGTTTTGTTGATTCTCTTCAATAGAATTGATTGAAACAAGCTCATTTATCCATGGGATTGGGAAAGGGTCGCCATTCCACATCAATGTGACACCACTCCCCCAATAGGATAAGTTTCAATGGATTAGAATAGGTGTTTTTGAAGCTTTCATAGTTTAGTATGTTAAGTTTTAATGGATTCCTAATTTAATGTTTATTGATTGATCTTATTGGGATTAAAGTTTAGTGGCATAACTATACTTCGTATATTCATGGAGCAAGTGTATTTGGCCCATACTAATCCTTCAGTCACATTTTGGCACTAGAAGGAGGGCACAAACTAACTAATTTGATGATTTTCTTGTCAAATCTTTGTTTTCCTTGTGTTTTCAGGTACAACAATGCTATTGATTATCCATAGACGCATTTGATGATGCGTCACTATACAACGATGCACTTAAAATTTCATTTTAGCAACACAATTAAATAGCGATGTATAATTAATTTTATCACCGCAAATTAATTTAGCGACGTTATTGCCATTTTTTAACGCAGAATGAATTTTAATATGGTGACACAATCAATTTGGTGACACAATTGACCTCACTATTTTCTGTAGAGTGACGCTTTTGAATTTTCAATATAATAATGCATATCCTATACAATGATGCTATTGATGGCTTTCAGCGACACAATTGATTTTAGCGTCATGAATTATTGTTAAATGAAACTAAGCTTGGTTTTTTGACATGTTTTTGAATTTATTTTTTGATTTATCTGATCTCTAACATGTCTCTAACTTCTTGTTTTGGTTTTTAGGCTAACTGGGTTTTGCAGGTTTGGACAATATAACTTGGAGAAAAGAAGCATACTATTATCATTTGAACTATAATTGTAACAACTGATGCGACACTTTTGGGGCAATTATAACCCATTAATGCTACTTTTTATTTCACGTTTTAGGACCAAACTAAATTTATTTTGGGCTTTAAAATGAACGTTCAAATTGGTTAAAACTGAACCTTCACATCATTTTTCTTGTTGGATTAAAATTGAACAATACAACTTTCACACTTCAAATTGGTGTTTAAAATGAAGTCATTTTGCTATGATGGATTAAAATGAACATGTGTTTGATTTGACTATGTATTCTTGTTGTGTGTATCCAATCCCCTTGCACTTCGTGTGATCTTGGGTGAAGAGAAACATACAAGTCTATTTTTATTGCTTGAAAGCGTTTATCCTCTCCCCTTGCGCCTATTGGAAATCTTAGGTGACAAAAATATTTTTATGCTTCAAACATGAGTCACCTTTAGAAAGGGCTTGCCTCCCAACTTGTGAGAGGGAATGAATCAGAGCGGTGCTTTCATTTTGGATCGATATATAAAAAAAATTGGTTGTCATGAAAGTCACTTACTGAGCTGGTTGTGGTTGTCCCATACTGATGAATGTTTCCCTTAGTATCCTTGTGATGCGTTAAAACCATTAGATATTTTTAAGGGTTGGGAGGCCTCTTCATTGAGTGGAATCACCGTGTGTATGACACCAGTTTATCTTGGATATGGTCATTAAAATCCTTGTTTATAGTGTCTAATCAATTCCAATTTCCAAAACATATTTTAAGGTAGTGCATTGGAGTAGCATCGCTCCAAGAAGTTACTTACCATGTTTTTTTTTTATTGAGGCAATAAATAAAATTGGGAAGGGACTCCTTTCCTTAGTGTTTCAAGATGTTACATTTCCTTTACATGCCTATTTGTCCACTTCATCTTCTCATATTAATGATCTCTTTCAATGGTTGGTAAGCCTACTAAGAAATATGTACCTGATCTATCTAGGATTGTAAATGCTTGAGAGTTAGTTTAACACTTGCTTGATTCCAAAACAATTGCAAACAAACATCAACAAAGTCTTTTCAAAATTTCAAACCCTTTGGTCTAAGTATGGATACCCTTTGACAAAACCTTGATATTGATGATTTTCCTCAGGATTTATTCTTAGATACTTCTAAATATTTTGGTTTACATCTCAATCCATACTTCCCAAAGTTAACCTAGGTAACTATTCCCTTGACTTCATCCTTTTCAAAAAATGGACTTTGTAGAATTGATGATGTTTTTGACATAGACATTTAGTTTGAACTTAAGAAAGACAAGTGTTTTTGATAAAAAGAAACTCATTTAAGCAAGATTACTTGACCAAATTGAACCCCACATGACCATTTGGCATCCGATTATGCGAGTTGAACAACCCAACCTTATGCCCGCTATCATTCAACCAAAATTTGAACTCATCGAAGGAGAACTAACTGATATAATTAGTAGATTGAGAAACTTCACTTTTGAAAAAAAGGAAACACCAACCCAATGGAGAAACACAACATATATCATAGACGAAGAAGAGGAACAAGCTGATATTATGGCTAGACAGCCCATATTACCACCACCCACATGACAATAAATATCCTCTTTTCCATAATCTTAGACTTCCCTAAATGATCTCTCACAAAATTAAAATTCCCAAGAGAAGGTCTACATTATGTCACTTTAAACTTAGGCATCATAGTCCCAAAGCTATCAAAAGACACCCTGCAGCTCTTTATCGCAACATAAACATTTTGGTAAGAATTTTTTATAAACGTGCTTTAATAAATAATCCAGACTTGTATGCCCTATTTGAAAGTTAAAAAGTTGGCCTTTTCCATGATCTTGAACCTCTCTAAATGATCTCATGCAAAATCAAAATCCCAAGGAGAAGGTCTACTTGCCGCTATTTCAAACTTAGACATCATAGTTCAAAGTACATTAGAAGATGCATCCTAAGACAGTACCACAATAGGAACAAGTTGGTAATGAGGTTTTATAGGCTTATTTTTTTTGAACAATCTAGACATGTATGCTCAATATGAACCCCTCATTTAAGTCAAACATTGGTCTTTTGGATTTTAACACTTTAGAGGTCTAGCATCTTTCTCACTTCCTTGGTCTTGGAATTCAAAATGTTCATTCTAGGTCAACATTGGGTCAAACATTTCATCCATCCCTTCATCAAAAATCATCCTTCACTTCACCAAAATTTGCAAAAATTTCAAATACACCAACACTTTTTGACTTAAACATATATCAAATCAATCCCTAACTTAGCTACTTTGTATGTGAAATAAATCCTTTTCCATGCATTTAGTTAAGTTGGTTATCACATTTGAAGTGGTTTATCTTGAAGGTCATGATTCCACCCTAAAGATAAACAAGTTCATAAACATCCTTTATCCAAACATCAAACATCAAACTCTTAAGTCAAAAGTGTTGTCCCAAAAAGTTTGCAAAGATCACTCTCCACATCATTCGCCTTTTCATCTCCCATTATATTCATTTCTCCCAAAAGACTTAGAGCATCTCTTCCACCTAGATTTGAGTCAACTAGAGAGTTCAAACACTATAAATCTCAACACAACTCTCCCATAGGTGACCCAAAATTCATGGTAAAAACAAGATCACAACACAAGAGAATTATGGAGAAAACCAAAGTCAAATTCACCTCAATTGATCCCAATCCTTTAGAATTTGATCCATGAAGTTAAGTTACCCCATCACAACAACCCTCGTCTCCATCAGGGGCATATGAGATAGAAGACATCATGAACAACCCATTTGAACTTACTAAGGAAGAAACCATGGAGTACAAACAAGAACATCAAGCCTTAGAAAATGTTGCTGTGATTTCCCCATATTTTGTTGTGCAATCATTGGCACAAGGCTTGAATTCAACCACCTTGCAAACAAATCCATTGCTAAATCAAACATCCATTCCTAGTATTGCAACTAGTTTTGCTAAAGAATTTGGACACACTCTTCCATTTGAAAGTAACACACTTGTGGGTACTCTCAACAACAATCCATCCACCACTTGGACACCAAAATTTGACACTTCTACTACCATTCCCAAAAATCCCTTACATCAAAATCAACCACTTACACTTCATGAGTGCACAATTACCTCAACATATCGAGGGTACCCATCTTCATCCATCCCCACAAGTACCACAAGTGTGCCCAACATCCCACAAGGAAGTATGGGCCAAGTGTCTCAAATCGACCCACAAGGGCATGCCAAAATCCTAACATAAAATCAACCCTTAATGCAAATAGGGACATCTCTATCCAATCCCCAAACTGATTCATCCACACCATTAGTTTCACAAAACACATCCATCCCATCCATCATCAAACTAAATCAAAAAAATCCCTTGGTCACCAACCCCATCAACCAAGGTAATACATTGTCCACATCCCTAGCGCAAGGAAATCCCCAAGACATTGGACAAGGGAACATTTTTAATTAATGGACTCAAGGTCCTAGTATGTAATTACCATCACAAAATCTAATGGCACCATCCTCATCTTTCCCCACGGTCCCTTTCACCATGAAAAATCAAATGGTACCTCAAACTTACATTCCTCCATCTCAATCCACCATCTTACAAGGAATATTAAACCAAGGGAACCCCCAAACTTTCATCAACAATTTTCTACCCACTCAAAACATCAACACCCAAAATCCATCACAAATGTTCCAACAACCAACTAATACTAAATTGCAAGCACAACAAGCTTATCAACAAGCCATTCAATAGAAACAACAATAGAGAGCTTCCCTAGCAGCACAACAACAACAACATCAACAATCAACCCTAGTAGCACAACACAACATCAACAACAACAAGCAGCCCTAACAACACAATAAAAACAATAATAGCAAGCAGCCCTAGCAACACAACAACAACAACAAGCAACCCTAGGAACACAACAACAATAGCAACAACAACAATAGCAACAATAAAAAACAACCTTAGCAACCCAATAAACAACCTTAGCACAACAAAAAAATCAAGCCCATCAAGTAACCTTAGTAGCACAACAATTGTAGAAAGCCCAACAAGCAACCCTTGTGGCTAAACATCATCAATCCTTACTAGCTCAAAAGTATGCTCAACAACAACAACAACAACAAAAAAGTTCCTAAGTTATAACCCTCAATAGAACATCGTAAACCCGAACACATTAGGAACATATACATCAACACCTCAATCACCTTCATAAAATATCACACCACCATACACACCATACAACACCTTATCATATCAGAATCCCATGTACAACCCATCTTCCATCTCACAATATGCAAAATATGTTCCTCCACCAAACCTGCAAGATGATCTAGCATCATAACTTTAGGTGTTATCACAAGAAATGGACAATCTCCGAATGGGAAAGATGAAGAAGCCCCACACAAAGAACTTATGTCCATGTCCACTCAATTGAAACATCACAATGGTACCATTCCCTCTTGGATTTGAAATCCCTAAATTTGATAAATACAAAGGGAGAGGAAGTCCCGTGGACCATGTCAAAGAGTTTAATGTCATGTGTATTGAGGTCGCCTACAATGATTCTTATTTAATGCACCTCTTCCCTCAAAGTTTAACATGTCCTACCATGGATTGGTTTTCTCAACTACCTCCCGATATCAATTTTTTTCAAGAAATCACTAATAAATTCATAGATCACTTCTCCTTTAACCTTGACATGGACGTAAGCTTAGAAGAGTTATATACTCAAACAAAAAATAGGATAATATTTTGCCAATTTCTTGCAACGGTGGAGACAAAGAGCTAGTAAGATGAAGTAGCCCATTCTCGATGAACAACAAGTGGGAATCATCATAGAAAATCTAGATGCAGATCTATCCTTCCACTTGAAAATGTAGTACATTACCTCTTATGATGAGATTTTCCCTAGAGCCTTTAATATCAAGAGAGCTCTAATATCACAAGGAAATACTCAAGCTTACAAAGACAATCACCCATCAACTAGTTCGAATGATAAGCCTCGTGTCTGGGCTAAGAATAAGAACATGAAAAATGATGGCATGGTTGATGCTAAGGTGGTCCTAAGTGCTCCTAGGCCAAACAACAATCAAATAGCTAATGTTAAACCAACTATGCAAGAAACAACCCAATACCAAAACAATCAGATCAACAACATCGATAAACAACAATGATGAACCCCTAACAAGTATAACTATTTGAAACACAAGTACACATAGTTGTCAAAACCAATTGAGACTATCATGAAAAATTTGGTAGAGTCAAACTTGATAAAACTTCATAGCATTGAAAACTACCAAGAACCACATGATAAACTATCCTGGTACAACGAGAACGATCTTTGTGAATTTCATAAAATCAAAGGACACAAAACAACAAACTACATGAGGCTCAAAATATTATCCAAGAACTTATAGAGAGCGACACCATATCTATTGAGGTACCAACTAGTAACCAGGATCTTAAGATATATAAGAACCCTATGCCAAATCATAGCAAAGGAAATAACATTGGAAAAGCTAAGGATTACAAAAATGTGCAACATACCTATTCCAACATAGTAGCTTCCTATTATAGTGTCATCACTGTTGTCACCATCAAAGGGCCTAGTGCAAAATGTGGAATCACCACATGACATGGAAAAGCCACCATCCAAGGAGTCCCATCTCAATCTAGGGCACAACCTACTTTGCCAACATGAAATCCTAGCAAGTACAATCTCCTAGATCATCTTAAGACGACCCTAGTGTAGATCTCTATCTTAGAACTATTGAGGCTATCCCCCGCACATAGGGAAATCTTAGAGGAAGCTTTATCTTCATCATCTATCCTTGAGGATATTGATATAGAAAATTTTCAAGCTATGGTAGGTGAAAATAGGAAAATGGGTGATTTATAACCTAGGTCATAAAACACCACTTTTCTCCTATTATCATTTAATAATGTCCTAGGAATCCTAATTGGATTGACTAACAACCTCACAAGGTGAGTCAATTCACAATGAGGAGAACCTAGGAAGGGGGAGCTTTTAGATTTTAAGGGTTCACCACCAAGAAAATTCTTGGAAAAGACAATTGAACATTTGACCTACAAAATCAAGCAATACAAGCTAAATAACGAGATCAAATGATGAAATTAAGGTACACCAAGTTAGGGTATGTGTACCTGGGAAGTTTGGAGATGCAATGAGGATTCTGGGAATGCAAAGAAGATATCAAAAAGTGTCTTGGAGGACTAAGACACCCAAGGTGGTGTATTAGTCCCGTTGTTATTTTTTGAGGCAAATGCAGAGTCTTTAGATGCTAAAACAAAATCTCAAAGAATCTCTAAAAAATACCCTATGGAGGACTAAGACGCCTAAGCTGGCGTATTAGTCCCATTCTAAATTTTTGAAATCCCTAAATGCAGTCCTGAGCTCTAGGGTCTACACCCGCTTCTCCCCAGATCTGAGGTCTTGAAACTTCTAAATCTGACCTATAGGTGAGTTTCCATGAAGATGACAAATTTGGAAATGCAACTTTTGCAACTTTTCAATCTTGCACTCCAAATGATATTCAACTCTTTAACCTAGATCTATAAATACAAACAAACAAGAGAGGGAAAACTTGTTGATTGTTAGTGAATGGTGGTTTTCCTTGGTCAAAATCCTTGTAGGTAATTAAACCAAATGACGAAATGAATGAAATGAAGCATGATGCATGAAATATGTAAATGATATCACCTTGGATGATACCTTGTGAAGCAAATCTAAAATCTACCTTATAGTGGCCATGAATAATGTAGATCTAGGATCCTTGGATTTGATGTGAACAATGGTTTTAGATAGATCTTCAATGCTACATCCACAATATTGGCTCAATAACATGAATAGATGCACTAAACCCTTAACATGATGCTTGAATCTTGATGATGGCTCCAAATGTTTGATGAGTTGCTCTTGAATGCTCTTGTGGACTCAATTTTATTAGAATAGATGCTCTCACAACTTGCTTAGATGAAAATGAGTGAAGTAACATTGTATTTATATTAATTCATGCTTAACATCCTGAAATTACACCACAACAAGCCGACATATGAAATCATTAATTAAAGGCCCAGGCTAAATCCTACCCAAATTTGAAATTAGACCCCAAAAAATAAGCCAAGGAGGACTAAGATGCCCTTGGTGGCGTCTTAGTCCCAATGCTCAAATCTTGGGGCATAGACTCTAAAAAGGTACCTAATTGAGAGGTTTCAAAATTAGAGTCCCAAGACCCATGGAGGACAAAGATGCCCTAGGTGGAGTTTTAGTCCCAGTCCACAAATCAGGGACACACACACAAAAAACATTAAATGATCATTTATCTTTTGATGTTTTTCAGGATTTTCCATAAAAATATATAGTTCATAGGGCTTGTGGGTGCAAAATAGGACCAATTAAGCCATAAATGAGGATAAATATAAAGCAAGGTGGACCCAAAAAAGTGTGAAAATTCAAGGGTATTCTTTTTACTACAATACAATAGGGCATATCACTGATCTTTTCCCACCTCAGAAAAACACCTATCGTCACAGCCATATCACAACCGTGCTTTGCACCTTGAGGTTATCATTCATAAGAAAAAGGTTAAAAGAGTCTTAGTAGATGGAGGTGTTGTTCTAAAAATTTGTACCCTTTAGTTGATCAAGAACCTAGGCTATTTAGAGGATACTATTGAGAAAGAAAAGAGTACCACCATCAGAGCATATGATGATCAAGAGCGAGTATCACAAGGAATCATTGTATTACCTATCCAAGTGGGAACCATCATTGCAGAGAATACATGCCAAGTATTAGACCTTGATCTCCCCTACAACATCTTGCTTGGTTGACCATGGATCCATGCCCTAAAAGATGTAGCTTTGACGTACCATCAATGTGTAAAGTTTCCTTTTGAGGGCCGATAAATTACCATCCATGGAGATATTGAGCCTTTTTAATATTGCAAGAACCTTGAGGCCAAGTTTTTCAAGATACCCAAATCCCTAAAAATGATGAAGGGCCTATAACATCTTCCTCATTTGTTGACCCATCATCCCTTGCATCTACTTCAGAAATGAAAACACACATTGTACAGAACATTCCTGATATCAAAGCAGTGATCCAGGATGATGGATGTGGAAACTATAAACTAATGAAGGACACTTTTGTATTGGGGGAGCTACCTCTTTCTATCAAGTCTCACAAATATCCCACAACTGGTAGCAAAGCACTTGAAACAATCAAGATGGAAGCTACCACCTTCACCAAGTGGGGGGATTTGAACAAAGAAGATGTCAATGAGGAAGATGTCTCTAACCTCCTCTATTAGGATGAACAACCTATCCATGTTATTCCTATGGAAGATGATAGCAAAGGATTACAACTAATGAAGAGTTGAGGATACAACAAGAATGAGAAACTAGGACAAAGTAAGAATGGTTTTCTAGAACCCATCATTCCTGAGAAACAACCAAAGAATCTTAGCTTAGGATGTACTACTAGCAAGGTTACCCTTATTGGCAAAGGTACTTCCGCTAAATGAGTTGAGGCTTCCTCTGTGTTACCAAAATCCCATGATATGACCTTAGATGAATTCCCCCTTGATGTTTCTGACCTATTTGAGAATAAATCTCTTTTCATGATATCCATAACATCCTTCATTCTGAGCAATCAACCAACTAAAATAAGCCTAGTATACCCACAACTCATTGAATTGGACTAACAAGGACCACTGATTCTAGATTTATTCAAAAATGATGAAGTGACCTCAGAATTCATGGAAATCCATGACAATTTACCATGGGTAGATCACAAATCTAGATTTGACATAGAGCTAGACACAAGGGCATACTATGGAGAGACAACTGAATCCTTCAATTGCAAAATTGATGAAATGCAACTAAAATGTAGATCCCTAAATGAAAACCACATGGTGGCACTTTTTGATCCTAAAATAGTAAAAATAAAGGATGCATTTGAGAGTGAAAACCTCTTTGAGGTGCCCAAGGATGAGGGATTCAATCTCCCACTTAGTGCGATGCACCCAGAGAAGTCAATAGTTCTAGCAGAAAAGGCTACTCTAGTCAATGTTAGAAATGATGAAGCACCTAAGATCACTATCTATGTTGAATCCCTATTGGATGAAGAACATAAAAACCTAGCAACATTCCTGAAAGAGTGAAGAACCAACTTTGCATGGTCATACATATATATTTGAGGGCTCGATCCATAAGTGGTTGTGCATCACTTAGCAGTCTATCCTAAATCCAAGCCAATGAAGAAAAAATTAAGGAAGGGGCACCCTTAGATAACAATATTGTTGAAACTTGAGTTACAAAAGATTCTTGACATTGGATTTATCCAACCAATAGATCATCCTGAGTGGGTTTCAAACTTGGTACCAGTCTCCAAACCCACAGGGGGCATCAAAATATGCATGAATTTTAGAGACTTAAACAAGGAATGCTCGAAGGATGATTTTTCTCTTCCTAACATCGACCTAATAGTGGATTTAATAGCAGAGCATGAAATTCTATCACTCATGGATATTTTTTCAGGATACAATCAAATCATGATCACCAAGAAGGATCAACACAAAACTGCATTCACTTGTCCATGGAGAACATGCTATTGGAACATGATGCCATTCAAGCTAAATAATGTAGGATAAACCTATCAAAGAGCAATGACCCTAATATTTCATGACATGATCCAAAAAATAGTTGAAGACTATGTGTATGATATTCTAGCTAAGTCAAGAAAAAAGAGTGACTGAAGTCTTAGGACCCATCTTTGACAGACTCAAAGAGTACAAAGTATGACTAAATCCAAAAAAGTGTGTCTTTGGGGTTACATCAATGAAGCTTCTTGGCTATATCGTCTAACCAAGAGAGATAGAAATTGATCCAAAAAAAGTTAAAGCCACCCTAGACATGGAACCACCACAAACATTGAAACAACTAATAGGGTTACAAGGGAGATTATAGTCCATCAAAAGGTTCATAGCACAACTATTATACAAATTCACCCTTTCTCACATCTTCTCCATAAATGAATAACTTATAAGTGGGATGATAAGTGAGATAAAGCTTTCCAATAGATCAAGGACTACTTATTAACACCTCTAGTTCTCATTTTGTCAATACCGAACAAACCACTGATCTTGTATATCTCAACAATATCAACAACATTGGGTGCTCTTCTAGCACAACATGATGAAAACATAAAGGAGAGAGCCATCTATTACATCAACAGAACCTTGGTGGGCTATGAAATTAACTATTCATCCATTGAGAAAGCATGCTTAGTAGTGGCTTTTTCTTCACAAAAGTTTAGACATTACATGTTTTCACATCAAACCGAGCTTATTGCAAAGATTAACCCCTTAAAATACCTATTATCCAAAGCTACTCTAATAGGGTGAATGGCCAAATGGGTAATGATCTTGACTGAATTTGACATAGAGTACATGGAGCACAAGGTAATCAAAGGACAAGTGATCACAAACAAACTAGCAAAAGCATCTATCTATGTAGACAATTCATTAATATCTGAATTCCTTAATGAATCAACGTTCCTTGTCAATGCAAAAGATCAATGGAAGATGTATTTTGATGGATCATACACCCAACATGGATTAGGGGTAGGTATTATTTTTATCACCCCTCAAGGTGATTGTATTCCAAAGTCATACCGGCTATTGTTTTCTTGTACTGACAACATTGCTGAGTACAAAGCCCTAATCATAGGTCGAAAGATAGTAGTTCAATGGGATTTAAAAGAGATGAAAGTCTATGGAGACTTAGCTGGTTATCAACCAAGTCAATGAAAACTACCAAACTAAGGATGACAAGCTTACTACTTATAAGAAGATGGTAGAGAGTCTCAAGGAAATTTTTATTGATATAGATTTTGAGCAGATTCCTCACATGAACAACCGAGTAGTAGATGCTATGGAAATCATTGGGTCATTGTTAGACATTCCGCATAACGTCCTTCAATGTGAATTCTTAGTAGAACAACTTCTCATATTGAATTTTAAAATCCTTGAATCTGAATTTGCATGTGTCATTGTTGGTCTTGGATCCCCTTGGTATGATGACATATTCATCTAGCTTAGTAGAGGAATCCTCCCATCCGATATCACCTCCAACCTTAAAAAGACCTTTGTAAAGAAGGCATCTTGATTCATGATCCTAGGTGATACCTTATACCTTCAAAGCATTGAAGGGACATTACTATGATGTCTTAACCAACATAAATCCTTGACCACCTTAACAAAAGTACTCAATGGCATATGTGGTTCCCATTCTAGTGGCATGACTTTAGCTAAGAAACCATTGAGAATTGGGTACTACTGGACAACCATGGAAGGTGAAGCCCATCAGTATGTGCATAAGTGTGTCCAGTGTCAACAACATGGAGATCTGATTCATGCTCCAACTTAGGAGTTGCAACGAATGATCACACCTTGGCCTTTCTCACAGTGGGGGCTTGACCTCATAGGGATAATCACTCCAACCTCATCTAACAGCCACAATTTTATCATAACAACCACAAAGTACTTTACCAAGTGCATCGAAGCCATTCCTATGACCTACATAATGAGGAAGAAAATTTCCAAATTTATCTTGAATTACCTTATTTGTCATTATGGTGTTCTAAAAACCCTTATCTTAGACAATGGAACACCCTTCAAGAATGATGATAGTCACGGTAGGAGGGTCCTCAAAGAGAACAATCCGGGCCGTGGAACTAGATTAACACAAAAAAAGCAACACAAAGTCTAGAGGCAAATGCATCTTATAACATTCTTATTATCATGGAATTCAATTACATATAGTTGGCCACATCCTGGCATATAGATTCGGTTCATAGGCCTTCTTACAACATGCTCAAAATAAAGTGCTCATACATGCGAGCAAAAATATTATAGATCGAATTCTATATACATCCTAATCTACTTGATATTTTTTTTGTTGTCATTCTCATGATTCATAACAAGCTTTATATCATATCCACGGGTCAAGAAACACCCACATCGGCCAAAGGTCATTACAATCTCTGATAAAGGAAACGTAACGTGTGCAAGAATAGGTCGGCCTCAAATCTGAATTTCTTCCACAGTAGATATGCCAGTTCCAAAACTATCACTCAATCTGAAAGTGATAACTTGCCAGAAAAACATCCAATCGAGCTAAAAACTTGGAATAAGGCAATAGAGAATGTCCACGATGAAACCATAAGTACATGAGATCTGGTGAGCAAACACGAAGAAATACCGGATCTACCAACTTGGACAAGAACAAGAAAAGAACAAGAATAAAATTGAATGAAAATTATTTTTGGTTGATGCAAGATTGCCAAGAACCAAGGATGCTCCTGCATCAGAGGTCTGAGGTTAATGAAAAGTGAGTCCCTTACTTTGTTAGGGACAAAGGAAAACCAAGACGGTCTACCTTAGCCTGAGAAATCCAAGAAGAATCCTCCATTTGTCTACCTTTCCATTTCACCAGATATTCTTTGTATTGACTACCACAAGTCTTTCTCCCATCTGTGACATCCAAAATCTCTTTTATCCCATCTGCTTGTTGTTTAGGAAGCTATTCTTCCAATTTTTCTTTATTGTCTTCACTGAATTCTACTTCATGGTATAGATGTAGATTTCCAATATTGAATATAGGTGATACACCCATGTCATCAGGTAACTCCACTTCATATGCATTTCCTGAATCAAAATTCTTCAAAATCCCACAAGGTCCAAACTTCCTCATCTTGAGCTTACTGTATGTGCCAACTGGGAATCTTTCCTTCCTCAAATATACCACTATGTCATCTCCAACTTCAAACTCCTTATGTCTCCTTTTTTCATCTTCTCGCTCCTTATACTTTCAGTTCATATCTTCCAAATGTTGTTTCACTTGATTATGCAGTTTCTTCATATGTTCTACAAATTCCTTTGCTTCTGAACTTCTTTTATCTTCTATGCTGATGTCTCACAATTCTGATATACCTCTAGGATGAACTCCAGTGACAATTTCAAAAGGTGTCTTTCCTGTACTCCTAGTCACTGAATTATTGTAGGTGAACTCTACTCGTGCAAGGGCTAAATCCTAACTTCTGGTCTTCTCTCCAACCAAACATCTCAACAAATTTCCCAAACTCCTATTCACTACCTCTATCTATCCATCAGTCTGTGGGTGAAAAGTAGAACTAAACTTCAAATCTATCTTCAACTTCTTCCAAAGGGTCCTCCAAAAGTAACCAACAAACTTTGTATCTCTGTCTAAAACAATACTCCTAGGTAATCCATGCAATCTGACCACTTCTCTGAAAAACAAGCCTGCTACATGAACTGCATCTATTTTCTTCTTACAGGGTATGAAATGTGCCATTTTAGAAAATTTGTCTGCCACCACAAATATAGAATCATTACCTCTCCATGTCTTCAGAAAACCAAGTATGAAATCCATGCTGATATCCTCCCAAGGTCTTTTTGGAACTGTCAAAGGTTTGTATAACCCAAAATTCTGACTACTCCCTTTTGCAACTTGAAAAACTCTGCAACTCTGTACAAATTTCTGAACATCCTTGTGAATCTGGGGCCAAAATTAGTTCTCACTTACCAATGCTACTGTCTTATCAACTCCAAAGTGTCCTCCCAATCCTCCATTATGTTTCTCTTTTACCAAGTTTCCCTCATTAAATTATGGGGTATACACAACTGATTTCTTTTGAACAACATATCCCCCTGAATGAAATAATCCAACCACTGACTTCTATCCTCCAAAACTAGTTCTTTACATGCTCTCCAAGGTTCTACAAAATTTGGGTCTTCCTCATACAATTTCTTCCATTCACCAAAGCCTAATACCTCCACTTTCATTTGTGTCAGTAAATTTCTTCTCCTACTCAAAGCATCAACAACTCTATTTGAATTTCCACTCCTATGTTTCAAAACAAAAGTATAACTCTGCAAGAATTCCACCCATCTCATGTGTTTCTGATTTAGCTTACTTTGAATGTTCAAGTATTGCAAATCCTAATGATCTGTATACAAAAAAACCTCCTTAGTCAACAATTAATGTCTCCACTTCTTCAAGGCTTGAATTATGGCATATAACTCTTGATCATACACTGAATACCTTTTCCTTGTATCAATTAACTTCTCACTGAAATAAGCTACTAGTCTTCTTTCTTGACTTAACACTACTCCAATTGAATTTCCACTTGCATCACAGTCTACCTAAAATACCTTACTAAAGTATGGTAAAGCGAACACAAGTTGCTTAGTCACCTTCCTTTTTGACAACCCAAAACTTCTGTCTGCTCCAGATGTCCATCTAAAATCCTTCCTATGTCCCCTCATTGTCTCTGTCATAGGGCTGCAAAAAGAATTGAAATTCCTAATGGACTTTCAATAGAAACTAGCCAATCCATGAAATGATCTTACCTCTCCAATGCTTTCAGGTGTAGGCCATTCAACAATTGCTCTTACCTTCTCAGGATCCATCTTCAATCCATTCACAGATATCACAAATCCTAGATATACCAATTCTTCCTTCATGAAACTACACTTCTTGATGTTTATCAACAACTACTCTTCCCTCAACTTTTGCAAAACTTGTCTTATATGCAACAAATTTTATTCCCTAGTCTTACTAAAAATCAATATGTCATCCAAATAGACAATTACAAACCTACCCAAGAATTTCTTCAATACCTCATTCATCAACCTCATGAAAGAACTTGATGTATTTGTCAGTCTAAAAGGCATCACCAACCACTCATACAATCCTTCATTTTTCTTGAATTCTATTTTCCATTCATCCCCTTTTCTGATTTTGATCAGATGATATCCACTCTTCAAATCTATCTTTGTAAAGTACTTAGCTCCACTCAAACAATCCATAATGTCATCTATCCGGGGAAAAGGAAATCTATACTTCACTGTGATCTCGTTTATGGTTCTAGAGTTTGTACACATCCTCCATTCACCATCCTTCTTAGGTGCTAGCACTGCAGGTATTGCACAAGGGCTTAAGATTTCCCTGATCAAACCTTTTCTCAACAAATCTTGCACTTGTTTGTTCAATTATTCATTCTCTACTGGTGTCATCCAGTGTGCTGCTTTATTAGGTAAACTAGCTCCAGGAATCAGATCCATGCAATGACTAATGCTCCTTACAGGTGGCAATCCATCAGGTACATTATCTGAAATAATAGATTCATATTTTGCCAGCAATTCCTTTATCTCCGTAGGTTTCTCTTCTACATGCTTCAGGTCTTCCAACTTCTTGGGTACCAAGGCATAACACATGTTCTCATGTCTCAGTCCATCCAAAAATATCCTTCTATCAACCAAACAAATTCTAGTAGTCATGCAAACCTCAAATTTAGGAACATCCTCCAAGGGTAACAAGGTATGTTTCATTCCATTAGCAACAATAGTGTATATGTTCTTCTTTCCATCATGAATAGCCTGCATATCATACTGCCAAGGTCTTCCTAACAAAATATGGCATACATCCATAGGCATGATATCACACAAAACTTCATCCTGATAATTTTCTATCTTCAATTTCACCAAACATTGTTCACTTACCAATATCTTATGCTCATCTTTAATCCAAGCTATCTGATAGGGCTTCAAGTGTTTCAATCTTTCCAACTTCAATTTGGTCACCATTTCTTTAGAAGCTAGGTTCTCTGAGCTTCCACTATCAATGATTACTTTACAATATTTATCAGCTACCTTGTATCTAGTCCGAAACAAATTCTTTCTCTATAGTGATTCCTTTTCGAATTCACTTTGACACAATAGTCTCCTATTCACCAACAATTCTTCTTCTGGTTGATTAGGTGATCCAACATGATTTTCCTCAATAAAGGCTGGTCTTGTATTGTTATCAATCTTTCTGCTTGTCTCTCCTTGTTTTCATTCAAAGGCTCTATGTCCTTCTCCACCACATTTGAAACAAGTTCCCCTGAACAACCTTTTCTCCTATCCTCTATCATCTTTTCTATATCCTTCATTTCGGTAACTACTATATCCTCCTCTTCGGTAAGAGTTTCCATCATCTCTTCGGTATGAATTCTCATTCTTACTAACCTCCTTATCCTTGTTCTGATCTAGAAAAGATCCTCTTCCTCCTCTAGTAAAATTTCTTCCTCTCTGAAGTCTTCCACCTATTCCTCTCTGTCTCTGTCTCTACTCATGTCTTTTGTTTAGCTTCTCTTCTACTTTTAGGGCACATTGATATCTTTCTTCCATACTCAAAAAATTAATCAAAATAATCTCATCTTGTATAGATGACCTCAAACTATTTACATATCTGGCTACTTGCTCAATCTCATCCTTTGAATGTCCAGATCTGATGTTCAACTTATAGAACTCCTTAGTATACTTTGTCACACTTGATTCCTTCTATTTTAGATTCTGCAACTTCTTAAACAAATTGATCTGATAGTCAACAAGCATGAATTTTGTGTTCAACTTATTCACCGTCTGATCCCATGATCTTAGCTTCTTATTTCCTTATCTTTGCTTATCTATCTGCAAATGTTCCCATCAAAGGAATGCATGTCCTCTTAAATTTCTACAAGAAAATTTCACCTTCTTATCTTTTGGGGTACCTTCAAAATCAAATTAATTTTCCATCTCTGTTATCCAATCTAGCAGTTCATCTGAATCCAACTTGCCATTATAATTTGGTGGATTGAAATGTGGTTTAGTGTTTACTCTAGTTAGGGCTCTGATAAACCTTTCTTCTCCCTGATCAAGACCAGGTTGCTCTTCTCTTGCAACATCTTCCTGTTCTTCTACTTCTTCATCACTCACATCATCAACTGGTTGACCTCTCCTCTGGGTCATTTCAACTACTTCCAATCTAGCAACAATTCCTCTCAACATCTCCATTACAACTGGGTCTTCATTTCCATGCACTCCATTTCCTCTACCATTCCTTCTTCCCGCCATATTTACACAAGTCTTCTACAACTGTAGGTCAGATCCTCAGTCTACCAACCCACAACAAATCTTCAATAAGATTTTGCAAACTTTGATGATCTCACAAGGAACAAATCTCGCTCTGATACCAATTTGATGGCAGTCACAGTAGGAGGGTCCTCAAAGAGAACAATTCGGTCCGTACAACTAGAGTAATACAACAAAAGCAACAAAATTTTTGGAGGCAAATGCAGATTAGAACATTCTTATTATCATGGAATTCGATTACATATAGTCGGCCACATCCAGGCATACAGATTTGGCTCATAGGCTTGCTTACAACATGCTCAAAATAAAGTGCTCATACATGCAAGAAAAAAAATTGTAGATCAAATTCTATATATATCCTGATCTACTTGATCTTTTTTTCGCTATCATTCTCATGATTCATTACAAGCTTTATATCATATCCGCAGGTCAAGAAACATCCACATCAACCAAAGGTCATTACAATCTCTGATGAAGGAAACATAACGTGTACAAGAACAAGTCAGCCTCAAATCTAAATTTCTTCCACAATAGATGCACATGATGAAGTGTGGACCTAAGATTAAGGTTGGGGACACTCCACAAAACAAATCGAAACAAACCGTGAGGATCTGCAAGTTACGGGAAGGATCTGTGATCGATCAAACTAGCCGTTATGTTTTGAAATTATTCTGGGTCTAGTTCCAAAACTGTCACTCAATCCGAAAGTGATAACTTGCCAGAAAAAGATCCAATTGAGCTGAAAACTTGGAATAAGGAAATAGAGAATATCCATGATAAAACCATAGGTACGCAAGATCTGGTGAGCAAACATGAAGAAATACTGAATCTAGCAACTTGAACAAGAATAAAACTAAATGAAAATTATTTTTGGTTGATGCAAGATTGCTAAGAACAAAGGATGCTCCTACATCAAAGAATCAGGATGTGAAAGAGGTATGCCAAAGATTCAACATCCAACATTGATTCTCTACCCCATATTACCCACAGAGCAATAGTCAAGCTGAGGCTACAAACAAGAGCATTCTAAAAATCGTAAAGAAAATTGTCAATGAAGCTAGTCATGACTGACATCTTCAATTAAATACCACTCTTTGGGCCTATCGAACCAACATCCACACATCTATAGGTGCAACCCATTTCTCCTTGATCTATAGATCATAAGCCATCTTTCCTATTGAGGTTGAGCTTCCATCACTGTGAGTGTCACTACAAAAATTAATCACTGATGAGGAATGCAGTGTATCCCGACTGAATGAACTAGAATTCTTGAATGATTGTCATCTTGATACTCTCAATCATTTGCAAGTATACCGAAACTGACTAAAATAGAGCTATAACAAAAATATCAATGGTGCAGGAGCACCCCAAAGTTCATCTAGGAGAGTTAACTAGAAGGTCAAGAATTGGAAATTTATGTAGGCCAAATGTAGCAAACTCCTTCCATTTTTTGAGTTTGTGCCTTAGAGGCATTTGGGAACAGGTATTATGTTAATAAAAGTCATGTTGACCATTTGCTAGATTGGGGTTTGGCTACAAGGATGATCTAAGACCTTTGTAGACCTTCCTAGGTGTTAGTTTTCTTTAAAATTTTGCAAATAAGGCCTATTGAAAGCCACAAGTGGCCATGGACCAGTTAGGTCCGAGCTTAACTGATTTAGAGAACCTATATATGATGTGCTTCGACCTGAAAGGAAGGTTGGAAGCTTTTGCAATATTGTAAATTCACGAATACAAGTGAGGACAGTGAGAAGGTTGTGTAAATTCTATGTTTTGTTTTGAATTTGTGTGATCAAGAGCGATCATGGCACTGTGAATTGTTAGAGAATGAAGTGTAGTTGTGCTTAAAGCTTTGTGTGGTATAATTTAGTGAGTGTGTTCAATTTTTAGGCGTGCTTTATAGTTAGTTTATTTCTTTTGAGTTACTATTCTGACTGGTAGACTGTAAATAATGGAGATTTAGTTAAATTCCCACTGTACTTTATGTACGGGCCATTGGGAACTATGACTCGGCTCCATGTTTGTAAATAGGTTAGGGTTAGGAGTGGATAAGAGTCAAGGAATCATGGAGAAAGTCTTCTCCTAGGCGAGCTTTACAGTGCCCGACTAGGAAAGACAGGGAGTGCAAAGCACTTAGTTTGTAGGGGTTACCTTTCCCTGCCAAGTCACAGTGTGGAGAGGTAGATAGATGCCTTGCAAAGACTTGGCATGAAGGAGGAGGCTTCATCAGTCCATTTTGAGGGAGAACAAGCTGATAGTTTGCTGTGTGGTCAGGAAATTGCTTAAAAAAGGCCTAATTTGCTAAATTAAGGGTTAGGCTTGTGTACGGTCAGATGAGGATGAAGACCTCCAGAATCTTTGAGGGATGCGCATAAGGACCAAGAAGCCAAAGGAAAAATTCTGAGTTCTTTGGAAGATTTAGGTGAGCTAACCTGTTTCCTCGGAGAAGAAGACCTAATTGGAAAGCCTAGAACTAGTGGACTAAAACCCTAGATGAGGGTTTGGTGAAAGCGATGGCCAAAGGAAGTAAGGTGGACTCCCTAGAACCATATTGGAATGATGTGAACCTATTGGAAGCATTCCCACACCCCTACAAAGATAAAATTGAGTGTTGAGATCAGGTTAGCCTTTAAGGAAGATTAAGGGCTAAGGAAGAGTTAGAGGCATAGCACCAAGATTGACTTGGTAGGTTGAATTGTGATAGTAGTGGGGTTGGCAAGGTGAAACAGGGGAGCCTAAGCAAGCATTAGGTGCTATAGGTTAAGGTGGTGGAGAGTGACACCATAAGGATCTTCCAGGTGAGACCCAGAGCATGGAACAATGATTGTTCCATCCAACCCTACCCTATCATATTGGTATTAGAGCAAGTTAAAGATTTGGGATAGAATCTTGTACGTCAGACCTTGAATCCAGTGGTTCCACAACCATGGTGAAAAAAATTGAGTTGGCAAAGAAGGTCGAAGATCAGGAGGAAGATAATAGGAGGTTGAGAGAAAGATTAGTTCAACTTGAGCAAGCATTGAGCAATGTGCAAATCAAGGCCGATGAGGTCAGTGATAGATTGGAGGGTAGGGAACCAAAGAGTGAAGAGGTTGCAGAGGAAGACAAGACCCCTAAACCTGACCCTATTCTACAAGAGGAGCCTTTCTTGAAGGCATTGAAAGCTTTGAGTGGAAAAGCACTTGAAGGCATACCAGTGTTTAGTGGCAAGTTGGAAGCTGATCTAGTCTTGGATTGGATAAAAGGCATGGAGAACCATTTTGAATGTGATGGAGTGGCTGAAGCACAAAAGGTGAAGGTGGCCAAATCAGGATTGAGAGGATCTGCCTTGACATGGTGGAAATTCATTCAAACAGAGAGGGAAAAGGAAGGCGAGAAGCCTATTTTAACTTGGAAGGGTATGGTGGAAAAAGTGAGAGAAGCATACATACCGGATGATTATGAGATTCAGTTACATAAGAAGAGACAAAGCTTGAGGCAAAGAGACCAAGATGTGAACACTTATACCGAGGAGTTCCAAAAACTTTGTATGAGGTCTAATGTTTCTGAAGATGAAAGTCTCAAGGTGGCTAGGTATCTTAACGTCTTGAAGTGGAACATTCAAGAGGAGATGACTCTTCTAAGTCCTAATACAGTACACCAATGCTACCAATTAGCTATTAAGATAGAGGAAAGAAGCAAGAGGAAGCATGATCAAGCTTCTAAGAGTAGAGGCAAAGGCAAAGATCAAAGAGGACATAGAGGTGGCTACTAAGGTAGAGGAAATGAACAAAGAAACCAAGGAGAGTCTAAACTCACTGAGCATGGAAGTGAAGCACCTTCTAGAGGAGGTTATGGAAGAGGTAGAGGATCTCAAGGGGGATCAAATAGAGGAAGAGGAGTAGGTAGGAGCAATTCATATTTTTCTAATATGAAGTGTTACCATTGTGGTCAAGTAGGCCATCCAGCTTATAGGTGCCCGGAGAAAGTATCTTCATCAAATACTGAGAAGAGAGTGGCATATGCTCAAGAGGACACCATGAGTACTAAATCACCAGAGGTTAGTCACATTGAATCTGAAATGGGGGAGAATCTGATGTTTAGGAGAGTTTTGATTAGACAACCGGTTAAGGAAGAGCCAAAACAAAGAAGAGCTTTATTTAGAGTGAGATGAAAAATACTTGAGAAAGTATGTAAGGTTATTGTGGATTCGAGTTCAACAAATAAAATCATCTCAGAAGAGGCAGTAAGGAAGTTGAAATTGGAGAAGGTACGCAACACTAACTCCTACAAAGTAAGATGGGTAAACAAAGGGCAGAGTGTTCTTGTCAATGAGCAAGTAACGATGGAGTTTTCCATTGGAGGGTACAAGGATAAGCTGATTTGTGATGTGTTACCCATGGATGCATGTCATCTACTATTGGGTAGACCATGGCAGTATGACATAAGTGCCATGTATGATGGGAAAGAGAATACCATTTCTTTCAAAAAGGATGGGAAGACATTTAAATTGCAGTCATTGTCAGAAGAGGAAGAAGGACAGTCAAAGACACCTAGTGTCTTGTTGAGCAGTGGTAAAGAGTTCCTTAACAACCTACATCAAGGGGGTGAAGGATAGGTGGTTATGTTGCAACCTAAAGAAGAAGACAAGGCTAAAAAAATAGTCATACCCAGAGCAATCCAAGAGTTGTTAGAGCAGTTGAAAGATATAGTCAGTGATGGGACACCTGCAACTTTACCTCCAAAGAGAGCCATTAGTCATCAGATTGAATTCATAAAAGGGGCTTCATTGCCAAATAAAGCAACTTATAAGCTTATACTGGATCAAAATCTAGAGGTAGCTAGACAAGTGCAGGGGTCATTGGATCAAGGATTGATTAGGAAGAGCATCAACCCATGTGTAGTGCCAGTGGTCTTAGCAACCAAGAAAGGAGGCAAGTGGAGATTATGCACTGATTCTAGAGCAATAAATAGAATCAAAATCAGGTATAGGTTCCCTATTCTTAGAATTGAGGACTTGATGGATTGTCTTGGAGGAGCTCAGTACTTCACCAAGTTGGTTCTCAAGAGTGGATACCATCAGATCAGAATCAAGGATGGAGATGAGTGGAAGACAACATTGAAGACAACAGATGGGTTGTATGAGTGGAGAGTTATGCCATTTGTCCTCTCTAATGCCCCTAGCACATTCATGAGGCTCATGAATGAAGTGCTCAAGGATTTTACAGGCATATTTGTGGTGGTATATCTTGATGATATACTCATCTTTAGCAAGACAATAGAAGAACACCTAAAGCATGTGGAGTTGGTTCTTAGAAGATTGCAAGAGGAGAAGTTAGCCATCAACCTAGAGAAGTGTGAGTTCTTTAAATAGGAGCTTGTGTATTTGGGGTTTTTAGTATCCCAAGGATCATTGAATATGGATCCAAGCAAGGTGGAAGCTATCTTAAATTGGCCTACACCAACCACAGGGTCAGAGGTAAGAAGTTTTCATGGATTGACTCAATTTTATAGGAAATTCATAAGGAACTTTAGTGGCATATGTGCACTAGTCCTAGATACAATCAAAGGTGGTTTAAATACTAAGTTTAAGTGGAATCAAGAAGCTGAGAAAGGTTTTGAGAAACTGAAACAAGAAGTGGCAACTCAACCTATACTTCTATTACCTAGCTTTGAAAAGTTGTTTACTGTGGAATGTGATGCTAGTGGAGTTGTAGTAGGAGGAGTGCTAAGTCAAGAAGGTAGGCCTATAAATTTCTTTAGTGAAAATCTCGATGAAGCTAAGAATAAGTATTCTACCTATGACCTAGAACTTTATGATTTAGTTCAGTCACTTAGGAAGTGGAGGCATTACCTTCTACCCAAGGAGTTTGTAGTCTTTACTGACAATCAGACACTTAGTTATATCAACACCCAAGAGAAGTTAAGCAATAGACATTTGAAATGGATGGAGTACAGCCAAGCTTTGACTTTCACCATCAAGCACAAGAAGGGGCAGTTGAACAAGGTAGCAGATGCACTAAGCAGGAGATTGCTGACAGTGCAAGAGATATAGATCAAGAGCATTGGAATAGAGAGTTTCAAGGATCTCTATGGTGAAGATGAAGACTTTTCGGAGGCCTACAAGGTGTGTTCTGACTTTGAGAATCATTTTCATAGCCAATGCTCAGAGTATACATTTCAAAGTGGATTGTTATTTAAAAGGAATCAGTTATGTGTTCCAAAAGGATCAATGAGAGAAAACCTCATCCAGGAGAAGCACAATGGTAGTCTTAGTGGATATTTTGGCATCAACAAAACATTGGAACTAGTGCAAAGGTTCTACTATTGGCCTAAGTTGTCAAGGGATGTCAGGAGGTATGTGGAGAAATGTGTAGTGTGTATGAAAGCTAAGGGAGGAGCTAGTAATGTTGGTCTATATCAACCCCTACCTATTCCTAACAGACCATGGGAGTGTGTTAGCATGGACTTTGTGGTAGGACTCCCTAAGACTAGGACAGGGTTTGATAGTGTCTACGTAGTGGTGGACAGATTCAGTAAGATGAGTCACTTTATCCCTTGCCAAACCACTCATGATGATAGCTATAAGCTCACCTTTTCTTCAAGGAAATTGTAAGGATCCATGGATTTCCTTTGAGCATTGTTTCAGACAGGGATGTGAAGTTCATGAGTCACTTTTGGAAGACTCTATGGAGCAGATTAGGTACCAACCTATCTTTTGGATTAGCTTACCATCCTCAGACTGATGGTCAAATAGAGGTGGTTAATAGAGTGTTAGGTAACCTTCTAAGGTTCCTAACCAAAGAGTATTGACAAACATGGGACATGGTTATCTCACAGGCTGAGTATGCATATAATGATAGTTTGAACCGGACCACAGGGAAGAGTCCTTTTGAGATTGTGTATGGAATGCACCCATGAGGTATATGTGAGTGCAGGGATCTAGGAACTATGGAACATAGGAGTGGACATGCATAGGACTTCACTCAGACCATGAAAGAGATTCAGGAGCAAGTAAAGAGGACAGTCACCGAGGCTACACAAAAGTTGAAGGATAAGGTAGATATGTCAAGAAAAGACTTGCAATTTGCAGTAGGAGACTATGTCATGGTACACCTTAACAAATCTAGGTTGTAGAAGGGTACATCAACCAAATTGTAGATGAAAAGAGTGGGACCATGCAAGGTGTTAGCCAAGTATGGGAAGAATGCATACAAGGTGGAGTTACCTGCAGATATAGGGATTTCACCAGTGTTCAATGTAGCTGATTTGATTAGGTATAAGGGATCAGTCAGTGACATGGATCAAAATAGCAGGGATATCTTCAAGGATGTAAGCAACATACCCTTACCTACTCAAGACAAGCTTTAGGTAGAAAGGATCTTGGAGTCTAGGGTGAAGAAATATACAAGGCATAAAGTGTACATGGAGCATCTTGTTAAGTGGAAGAACAAACATGAATCTGAGGCTACATGGGTGGATGAAGCCCAGTTCAAGAAGCAGGGAATTGAACCATCTCTAATCTCTCCCCACTTTCCTTAATGTTTGTGCAGAGGGGGAGAATGGTGCAGGAGCACCCCAAAGTTCATCTAGGAGAGTTAACTAGAAGGTCAAGAATTGGAAATTTGTGTAGGCCAAATGTAGCAAACTCCTTCCATTTCTTGAGTTTGTGCCTTAGAGGCATTTGGGAACAGGTATTATGTTAATAAAGGTCATGTTGACCATTTTCTAGATTGGGGTTTGGCTACAAGGATGATCTAAGACCTTTGTAGACCTTCCTAGGTGTTAGTTTTCTTTAAAATTTTGCAAATAAGGCCTATTGAAAGCCACAAGTGGCCATGGAGCAGATAGGTCCAAGCTTAAATGATTTAGAGAACCTATATATGATGTGCTTCGACCTAAAAGGAAGGTTGGAAGCTTTTGCAATATTTTAAATTCATGAATACAAGTGAGGACAGTGAGAAGGTTGTGTAAATTCTGTGTTTTGTTTTGAACTTGTGTGATCAGGAGTGATCATGGCACTGTGAATTAGAGAATGAAGTGTAGTTGTGCTTAAAGCTGTGTATGGTAGAATTTAGTGAGTGTGTTCAATTTTCAGGCGTGCTTTGTAGTTAATTTGTTTCTTTTGAGTTACTGTTGTGACTGGCAGACTATAAATAATGGAGATTTAGTTATATTCCCACTGTACTTTGTGTACGAGCCCTTGGAATTGTGACTAGGCTCCATGTATATAAATAGGTTAGGGTTAGGAGTGGATAGGAGTTAAGGAATCATGGAGAAAGTATTCTCCTAGGCGAGCTTGACAATGCCTGGCTAGGAAAGACAGGGAGTGCAAAGCACTTGGTTTGCAGGGGTTACCTTTCCCTACCAAGTCATGGTGTGGAGAGGTAGATAGATGCCTTGCAAAGACTTGGAATGAAGGAGGAGGCTTCATCAGTCCATTTTGAGGGAGAACAAGCTGACAGTTTGCTGTGTGGTTAGGAAATGGCTTAAAAAATGCCTAATTTGCTAAATTAAGGGTTAGGCTTGTGTATGGTCAGATGAGGATGAAGACCTCCTGAATCTTTGAGGGATGGGCATAAGGACCAAGAATCCAAAGGAAAACTTATGAATTCTTTGGAATATTTAGGTGAGCTAACCTGTTTCCTCGGAGAAGAAGACCTAATTGCAAAGCCTAGAACTAGTGGACTAAAACCCTAGATGAGGGTTTGGTGAAAGCGATGGCCAAAGGAAGTAAGGTGGACTCCCTAGAACCATATTGGAATGATGTGAACCTATAATTGAGTGTTGAGATTAGGTTAGCCTTTAGGGAAGATTAAGGGCTAAGGAAGAGTTAGAGGCATAGCACCAAGATTGACTTGGTAGGTTGAATTGTGATAGTAGTGGGGTTGGCAAGGTGAAACAGGGGAACCTAAGCAAGCATTAGGTCCTATAGGTTAAGGTGGTGGAGAGTGACACCATAAGGATCTTCCAGGTGAGACCCAGAGCATGGAACAATGATTGTTCCATCCAACCCTACCCTATCAATCAAGAGTGGAGATTTTGTTCTAAAGTTGAATTAGAAAAATCTTCTAGATCAAGACAACAACAAAAAGTTTTAGCCTAACTAGTTGGGTCCCTTTTTCATCACAACAAGCTATGGAGTAGGAGAATACAAACTATCTACACTTGAAGGTGAACCCTTGTAGGAACCAACCTAAAATTTACATCTTAAAGAGTTTTATGCCTAGTCTTGAAGGGTGTAAATCTGAAAAAAAATAAAAATAAAAAATGATCAAAAATCCAAAAAAGAAATAAATAGGATTGAAAATAGTAAAGAAAAACAATCATCCTCTACTGAAAACCTAGCAAACAGACACCTTGCATAAATAAAGCAACTCCATCTATCTATGGCTCTTTATCCTATCATCCTTTGCATCACGTCCATCCATCGCATCATTCATCCTATTTATTCCATCACCCATCCGTGATCGTCTCATAGCTTGATCTTGTGAAGTATCGTATCCCCTTTAGTACTACTTGGCATATTCCTAAGGTCAGTTTGTCTTGCCTATATCGAGGTAGTCTATTGCATCACACTGGGGTAATTCATTGTGGATTAGATCGAGTTCTTGTATATCTTAAGGTTATTGGAAATCTCATCAAAAATCCCAAAAACATTAATTAAACTTCATCAAAATCCAAAAACACTTGCAAAATTAGAAATTCCAAAAACATCCAAAAATCTTATACAACTAAAATCCAGAACATTCGTAAAGTTGTAAAGTCAAAATCCAAAACATATCAAAATCCCTAAAAAGGTCAAAACATCAAAAATCCAAAACATACATTGTCGAACTATGAGTCTCTGAGCTTGAACATAGGCAAGTCAAATCTTTGATCAACCCCTGAGACACCCTAGGTTAGTCCTTTAGGAGTCTATCATAATAAATTGACAATCTATCAACTGTCCATCTCTCATCATTAATAAGTCAAGTCAGTTGAACTACGTGGTCTCTGCGTGTATAACATAGGAAAGGCTAATCTTTGATAAGCTCCCAAGGCCCCTAGGATATTATTGTAGGTTAGGTTCTTGGTTGGAAAACTTTGAAAATCCCTAAACACTTGGAAATCTCGAAAAATCCAAAAAAAATCAAATATTGGAAAACCCCTAATTAGCCTCAAATAATCGAAAACCAAAACATCCACGTAAACGTTAAAAAAGACCTTAACATCCTCAAATTTTTCAAAATACCAAAAACATTGAAATATTTAGAAAATCCAAAACCACCCATCCCATTTCCCTATCACCCAGAATAAAAATTCATCCATAATAAATTGATCATCACCTTCAACCTTTGGTAAAACAAGTAGAAAGCAAGTGTCGCAAGTCGTAAAGAGAGAACCTAAGTATCAAAATTTAAATTCTAGATCATAGGTAAATGAGTCAGTGAAGTTTGTATCAATGGCTTATCACACCTCTCATCATAATCAAAACACCTAGTCAACATGTCCTAGGATGTATCCTTCCTGCAATGGACATCAACATTAGAAATCACCTTAGCTATATTTAAACTGGCAAGAGATATAGCTAACATTGACTGTTTGATTTTGATCTTTCTTATGATTTATCTTAGTGACCCATTTTGAGGACCTCTCAATAATGCCCCAATGATTTAGAGAGATATGAATGGGGCATCGATCATTATCTTTCGTTTGCTGTGCTTGTGGGTATTCTTTTAAAACAATTTTGGCGCATACTTGCTTAGTTGTGTGTAGGGAGGTTGTTTGGAGTAGATTGTTGACTGTTGCATATGATTTGGTTTGAGATATTCTAAACTACTAAACTATATTTTGATGAGGTTTTTGTATGTCAAGGTGTGAACAAGAACTATATTATCTATTTATAGAGTCAACATATATTACACTAGATACAAAGCCATCTTGGTTCTCAATACCTTGATACATTGTGTCTATGTGTTATATCAAAAATAAGGAATGAAAAAAAATCCCAATCCCAAGATATGAGTAAATTATCATCATGCACCTCTCATCACCATCTCTAATAAAGTCCTGGTGGATCATGGACTTTTTGGACTTTTTGAATCTATCTCAAAATCAATGGTCAAATCATTCTTTATTCTTCTATCTTCTTTCTGCACTAACTTGGTATCATGTAGTCAACAAAAGCATCATTGATGCATCCATCCTACATCCAAAACTCATCAACATGCATACATCTTGTATTATCACAACATATCATAATTCAAAAAACATATTTCACTACTGCATCATTATCATTTAAGTTGTGATGAATAATATAGATTTGTTATTCTAAGCATCTTAAATCATTGCATTATCATAGCATAGGTACAAACATCTTCATAAGCATACATATCATGAACATTCATAGCATCCATATGCATCCATTATCATCTCATAAATTGCATAGAAAGGTATACGTAAAAATAAATGAATCCATATCATTTGCATAAGCATAACATCTGCTTATCATAGCATCCATCCCATAACATGTCATAAAAAGGTACTTAAAAAGAAGTGCAGTCATCCATTGTATTACATTACATCACATATCACACAATACATAAATAAAAGAAGTACATAATATCACATCATAGTCATCCATACAATCATACATTCATGAAATAAAGAACACATCACATTGAATATGGATCATCTCATATATATATATATATATATCAAAAAATGGTGACTGCCATAATACAACATCTGAATCAGTGTCTATATATCAATCAAAAATATAATATCCATGAGGTTATCAAAAAGGATCCCATGAATGTATATCCATATAAAGAATCAGACAATAATAAAAAAAAATTCTACAAGTGGGCTAGCCCTGGTGGCCACTCGTCTAACCCCTAATTGATGGTTGACCCTTAGATCTAGGTGGTGCTCCAATCCATTGTGAGAAATTAGGCTGTCACATCCCCTGAGGAATGTCACAATCATAGTGCATGTAGATGTAGGATACCTGAGTGAATACCTCTCTAAACAACCGTGCAGATACAGTCCTGCCCTGTGATGTTGTAGTCACTACCTCCAACTATTGTCTCTGCCCAATCTCTTGGGCTAGCTGCATGTCTAGTTGCTGACACAACTGAACCTCATAGTCTCTCTATGTAGTCATGGTCTGCAGGTGTTGCTGTAGTTGATTCTGCTCTTCCTATAATTAGTCCCTCTCAGCAGTGAGCACTTGAATTTGTGCTTGAGCCTATGCATCTGGCTGTATAGGTGGAGGAGGCAATGGTTCCCCTAGAACCTATCCATCATGACCACCCTGCTACCTTGGAACCTATGCCTAATTTGGTTGCTACTAGTGCCCATCCCCTAGCACCTGGTCCCTATCCTGCTCTTGATCTTGGCCTCTACCTCGGCCACCATCCCTACCACCATCCCTACCTCCATCTTAGCCCCGACCTTTGCCTTTTCCTCTACCTCTACCTCTAGGGTATCCCCCCACTAGATCTATTAGGAATGTAGGTGGCCTAAACCACACATCATAGGCTGGGGTGGTGCCTACATCTGGAAGGCCCCGATCAAATTCCCATGACTGTGGGATGAGCTGCCTAAAATCATTAATCGCCATAGTGGGATCAATAATGGCTCCGCACTATACCTCTCTCTACAATCTGGAAAAAATGATAATACAATTATCTACAGGCACATCCTATACCTCCCCAAACTATTGAGCAACATGGTCTAGGAGGTATCGCTTGATAATCATGTGCTCTTAGCCCTATATGTACCAAGTCTATCAAGAAAAATCCAACTGTTGCAAATCATCGTACCACTGTGGATGCTGTAGCCATGACCTCCATATGAACACTATCATGTCATCAAAAACATGACTTCAATATGGTAAAATTGTGGGGCTCATGTGCTACAATGTCACTGGTACCCTCTACCAAAAAATGACAGGCTCATCCTCATGGATATTGGCTAGAACAACCAATAGCCTCAGTACTGTAATGTGCTCATATGCCCATATGTGAAGCAAAGTCACCCTTGGTCTGATGCTCCTGCCCTCTGGGTAGATGACCTTGTGCATATCATGATACAAGGAGGCAAGGAGAACTGAACCCCAGACATACATAATATCTCTTTGGATCATACCCTCCCATGCCAAGCCCCATCTAGGACTGAAATCTCTACCCCATCAGTTTGGGGCAATGACGCCATAAATTAGAGCTACAATGAACAATCTGAATGTGTCTACCTGACCATGGTAAAAATCTAGATCAATCTAGAAGCTAATCAAAATGATTGATCATCTGTGTAGAAGGGAGAGACATGTATCTCTCCTAACATCTGGGTCATAAATCACATGCTCTCCATGAATGGGCAATCACAAAATGTGCCACACTTCCTTAAGTGTGATGGTCGCCACTCCAGTAGGCAAATGAAAGGGCGAGGTCTCACTGTGCCATCTCTCGACCAGTGCATTCATTGTGACAAGATGGGTCCTGACACTAGGCAAGAAAAAAATAAAGCCTAATACTAGTCTCCCCATCCACTTCACCTCTACGTCATTGAAATATCTTGTAGATGCTAAAAGGTTAGATCAATGCTCCCATGACATTAGTGGTGGAGGACCCTCCTGCACGAATCACAAACACATCATCAATTTTCCAAAAAGTTGAAAAATTGATCAAAATTTAAGACTTTGCATCCAAAACATCAATCACGTTGTAAAAATCAATAGCATCACTATTTTTTGGGTGCATCGCTATATTAAATTTATGGGTGCATCACCAATTTGGTGATGTGCATCGCTACACTCAATAGCGAATCGATATTTGGGTGCATCACTATAAAAAAATCATGGTGCATCGCCATTTGTTACATGTGTCACCTACCGCTTTCTAGTGTTACTGAATTAAAAAAATCCCATGTGTCACTATATTACCCCCACAACCCTATAATCATATGCGTCACTAAATTATAAAATTGGGGTGCGTTGCTAAACAGAGAATGCATCACTAAAAAATCAATAGCAACGCTGTTGTCGCTTCAAAAGCATCGCTATATAGTGACACACCTATCGACTTAACTTTGACACCCTATTAAATGCACCTAAAAGAAAAAATATAGAGAGGTTTTGAATCACGTACCCGAGGTCTTGTGTTTGCAAGGTGTTGGTACTCTCAAACCTACTCTGAAAGGTGAAGAGGGTGTGCACAGTGAGCCATTTTGCCAAGGTATCAGAGCTCAAACTGCAAGAATTATCTAAGGTGTGAATACACAAATTAATTGAAACTGACCCTTCATCACCTACTTAAGCCTAAAATTAGGGTTTTTTGCATCCTAGAACCTTTTCGGACCCCTAGGGCAACATTTTACCTTTGTTGAGAAATCAACCCAAAATTCAAAATTTCCACTTGATTTCTTGAGGGGGCAAGGAACTAGCTTATTCCTTCTGCTGGGCCAATAGTGGGGCATCCAAAATTATAATTTTTTTGATTTTTTGATTTAAGCAACAATTTTTAATCTAAAGGGCGTCAGTCTTTGAGCCACAGTAACAGGTATCTCGCTTCAAAGAGGGGAAAATTGTAGGCACTTAAAAATGTCCTAAAGGGTATCATGCACTCAAATCAGGTATACTAACACCATTTCATCCTCAAATCCATCCTCTTTTTGCTTAATTGATCAAATTAGCCTAGCTATTTAATTAATTATGTCATTTTCATCTATTAATCTAATTGACCTAATTAGGTTAATTCACCCCCTTTCATGCTAACATTTCATCCTATTAAATTAAATATATCAAATTATTTAATTCAATCTCCTAAGTCCTTTTATTTAATTAAATAACATTAAGCTATTTAATTAAATATCATATCACTATCCACCTTTTCATTAAATCATTTATTTAATGAATATCATTTAATTCCCCTAATTTGCATAATTAAAACTTTATTTAGTTATAAATTACTAATAAGTCTAATTCCCCTCCCACTTGCAAGGGAAAATTCCAAGGGCATATTCCTCCTTTGCACATTCCTCCAAAATGAATATTCTCATGAAATATTCCTTCCCCTTTTGCACATTAAAACTTTGTTTTAATTTGCGAAATATCTAATTTTCCTCACCCATGAGGATATTCTAAGGAAAATTATTCCTTTTAACAAACTTACAAGACTTAATATGCAAGTTAGCTTACAATAATTCTTTTGGAAGTCTTGAAAGTGTGTTGTTTTGGATAAATGTGAGCCCCTAATTAAATATCATCTTGAATTTTCAGCCCTTGGTGGGAATCCATGATCCATGCCTCCATCTTCCTTCCTTTTTGACCATTAATTAACCTTTTTGATCTAAACCCTCCTCATTTGTTCTCCTATAAATAGGTCACTATTTGGATACAAATGGATCCATATTTTTCAAAAAAAACTTATGCTATTAAAATCACTTGCACTTGCACTCACATTTTACATCATTTTAGCTTAATTTACTTGCATATTAGCTTAGCTTCCATTATTGGCTTGCATGATAACAAAGATGCATACATTTAGCTTATTGGTTATTTAGGGTTTGAATCTTTTTAGATTAAAATCCATTTAGATTAGCTTTGCACCCACCCATATCAATCATTTTAGCATACATCATGTTAAAATAGCTTGCATCATGTTCATTTAGCTTTAAATCATGTTTCATCACACATTTATCACTGGTTTTGTGAATTATTTTCAATAGAATCGATTAAAACAAGCTCATTTATCGACGGGATTGGGAAAGGGTCGCCATTCCACATCAATGCAACACCACTCCCCCAATAGGATAAGTTTCAATGGATTAGAATAGATGTTTTTGAATCTTTCATAGTTTAGTATGTTAAATTTTAATGGATTCCTAATTTAATGTTTATTGATTGATCTTATTAGGATTGATGTTTAGTGGCATAACTATACATTGTATCCTCATGGATCAAGTGTAGTTAGTCCATACTAATTCGTCGATCACACTACCTAACCCTCACTACTCTGAAGCTTGATTTAGTCCATGTATACAAAATGTGGTATCAGAAACAAGCCGCATCAATGAATTTCAACAATGCCACTTGCTCACCAGGATCCTCACAACAAAGACATCAAGCACGTGGATACTTTGTTCCCCCACTTCGATGGACCATGTCAAACATTACAATTGATTTTAATTTTTTTTTTTGCTCACTTCTGATTGGTGATTCTTTTAAATTTATAAATGATAAAAGCCAAAACCCCAACAAAACTCTCACCAACCAATCAGTGAATTTAGAGAAAATAACGGAAACAACACTTTAATAGCTAAATTCAATAGCAACATAGGTTAAATGCTTTTACCCCGTTCCCAAGAAAGCATTAATTAAAAAAATTGCCCATCAAAGATTCAATGTTTCATTTAGAAATACTTTTAAGCTAGATTAATAATTGACAATTGTTAGCATATATAATGTGCATATATATACGAATGACTCTTAATACTATAATCATAGCATTGAATTGAAAGAGAAAGAACAAATGTGTAAAATGATAGGTAAGCTTCAAACATTTTTTGTTCCTATTGCAGGTTAGTACTCTGATTGTAGTATCAAGTGCACAATTTGCATAATTTTCTTAGATTGAGAGGTGTTCAGATCTCCATAAGCTATAATATATATCAATGTTGTTTTTGCATTGGATTGTGTAATAGCTTTTAATTTAAAAACTCTCATACAGTCTAATTTAGAAACAACACTTGGTATAGATAGTGACCATCACACTTCATGCTACAATCAAAGCACTAAGCTCCAGTAGGAAAATAGGAACAATAGCTATTTGAACCTTAGTTGTCATTTTACACAATTACTCCTCCCTTTTTAAGTTAATGTTCTGATTGTAGTATTAAGAGTCATTCCTATATATATATGCACATAATAGATATTGAGAGTTCAAAGGCCTTTCAAAGGTAATACAAGTGTATGTTATATGTTATTAGTGTTATAGAGGTCTATGTATAAATACAGTTCCAACTGTTCCATAACATATTGGCTTTGACATTTATAGTAATAGATACATGCTAGGCTTTGGTCAATTATTCATAATTCTATTTGACAACTACCTCTATTTTTCCAACTTCCTTTGCATGTGTGTTCTGTATTTGTCTATTGTTTAGAATTTGTACCCACATAGAAGACCTATTATAATTAATTTATGGACCAAATTACGAACAATGATAAAACACTTCAATCGTAGCCTCTAACATATTGAGCTATTAGTATATTCTTGAGCTATGCACAAGGTAAAAATGTATGTTTAGAGCCTTAAGACTTCTACAAAACATATAATCAAAGTTATAAAATATTTACCAACATCTTAGGTGAGTTGATAGTTGTAGTTTTGGAGAAGGCAAAGAATTTGCCTCAATTGACCAAAGCCTAGGGTGTATCTATTACTATATATGTCCAAGCCAATATGTTATGGAATAGCTAGAACTATATTTATACATAGATATTTGTAACCCTAATAACATATAACATACACTTTGCTTACCTATGAGAGGCCTTTGAACTCTCAATATCTGTTATGTGAATATATATAGGAATGAGTCTTAATACTACAATCAAAACATTAACTTAAAAAGGGAGAAATAATTGTGTAAAATGACATCTAAGGTTGAAACATCTATTGTTCCTATATTCCTATTGTAGCTTAGTGATTTGATTAAAGCATGAAGTGTGATGGTCACTATCTATAGCAAGTGTTATTTCTGAATTAGACTATGTGACAGTTTTTGAATTAAAAATTGTTGCACAGTCTAATGCAAAAAAATATAGCTTATGAAGATTGGAACACCACTTGATCTAAGAAAATTATGCACTTGATGCTACAATCTGAGTACTAACCTATAATAGGAACAAAAAACATTTGAAGAAACTGTCATTGTATAGATTTGTTCTTTCCTTCTCAATTCAATGCTTTGATTTTTGCTAGGGTTTTGTCTTTTATCATTTACAAATTTAAAAGAGTCACCAATCAAAAGTGAGTTGAAGAAAAAATTAAAAAAAATTATGATTTTTGACATGGTCCAATGAACACGATACCCTCGTGCTAGATGTATTTGTTGCAAGGTTCCTGGTGAGTAGGTGACATTGTTGAAAGTGGTTTATGTGGCTTGTTTTTGCTACCACATTTTGCATACATGTGCTAAATCAAGCTTCAAGGCAGTGAGGGTTGGGTGGAATTCTTCGTGAAGTTCACGTGTCTCACCTCTGCTAACACATTTTGCATTCATGTGTAAGAATGCAAGTCCTAGTCAATAATATTTGAAAGAATTTTTTTAAGGCTTCTAGCCATGGCAACAAGGCACTGAACTATTTGATAAAATGATTTGGTAGAGATGTATGAAAAATGTGGTAGCATAGACAGAGCAATGAACTGTTTGTGAAAATGTCTCCCTTCCTTATAGGTGGAGACTATTGTAATTAGTGGGTAGTTTTCCAAATTAGTGCTTTCTTGGGAATGGGGTAAAAGAGTTTAACCTATGGTGCTATTGAATTTTTCTATTAAAGTGTTGTTTCTGTTATTTTCTCTAAATTCATTGATTGGCTGGTGAGATTTTTTCCAAGGTTTTGGATTATCATTTATAAATTTAAAAGTCACCAATCAGAAGTAAGTAGAAGAAATAACTAAAATCAATTGTAATGTTTGAGATGGTCTAGTGATGGGGGGAAGAGGGTATTTGTGTGTCCTGGTGAGCAAGTGGCATTGTTGAAAGCGGTTAATGTGGCTTGTTTCTCTAATGAAGCTACACAAAAATCAGGGTTAGGTGGCATTCTTCATGGCCAGTATGGCCACTATCTTCCCTACTTCATTCATCCTAGGCCTGTACGAAACCTCACTCTAAAGCCTCCACCCCAACGACAAAAACCATCGACTTGGAATATGCTTGGACTATGCCGTGTTTGAATAAAATGAATAATGAAAGAAAATGAAAGACAAAGTAGTTCTTATGATTTATCCAAACATGATCAGGGGCACCCCCTACCCCTACTAAGTTGTTGGCATTTTATGTATAGAATCTCTCGCTCCAAAACTACCCCATTAGAAGTCGTAGGCATGTGAGTCCATCTGAGTTTTCCCTGGCTTGAAATCACTGGTTCTTGAAGAGTGGTCAGTGGGGGGGAGAGTGGTGACTAGGGGGGAGTGGGAGGTGCCTCCCCTTTTTTTCGACAAGCCATAGAGTGCATTTTCATAATTTTTTGTGATACCCAATAATTTCATTTTTGGTACTAAAAAGTTGAGGACTAGGTTCTTAGGGTTTTGGCTTTAGAATACTTTTAAAGAAGAAGCTATTCAGATTCTCAGGAGTTTTAATGGATTTGTATAAATAGAAAACAAATACTTTATTCAAACTAACTTCATTATAAGAGTTCAATGTTAACCACTAGTGCTCTAAGAGTGGTGAGTGGCGGGGAGAGTGGTGACTGGGGGGAGTGGGAGGTGGCCCCCCCTTTTTTGTCGATCAAATCGACCATTTTGTAGTTGCATCAAGATCAACCAGAACATACAAAAATCGGGATGATGGGTGGGAGAGGTAGTGCTAATCAAATCAGTAACTATAGAACCCCATATAATTGTAGGGTGAGTAATTAATTCAAGAATTGCTTAGGAAAATGTCTCAAGTAAATTTGGTCTCCTTTAATTTCAACCTTGTCACTAATGTAAAATATCATGATATTCAACTTATGCACAAAAGAAGCTATCCAAAAATTCTCATTTTCTATTTATTAATACATGAGATATTTCAAAACCTACCAATCTTTTGACCCGGATCTATTTAAATACAACTTGGAACATTCAACAATACTTGTAAGAAAAAGTAAAAAAATGATAGTCTTTGTAAAATCTATAGATTTTAATTACCTTCTCCACCCCTAATGCATTTCCATTTGTTGTGAATAGGAACAAATATTTTAGTAATGACTTGAACTTATCAATATCCTCAACTATCGTGCTATCCCCATCTTGGGGACCTGCCTCTTGAGAATATGCTTGGGCGATCACACAAACCAAATTTGATAGTGTATATTACTTCTTGAATTCTAGCTTTCATCTACAAATAATCATCTTGCAATTGCAATTTGGCATCCAAAATTAAATAATGTCCAAGGTCAACACAATCAATCACATGGTATATGTGTGTTGTTGCTTAACCAATTTAACTAACTAAAATTATAATTTGTCAAATATAGCATATACAATATACTAATAATTGTAATTAGCATTTTAAATAAAAATATCATTTGGGGTTTTCGATTGAACCTAATTTCTTTTGCAAAAATAAGAATTTGATTGAAATTTGTCTTCCTATCCAAAGTGTCCCCCTATGCTTCACCCATATAGAAACGTGTGTTGCCTCTATTTTTTTCCTATAAGTAGAAATTAAGATCAATAACACAAGGAAATGCCATAAGACTATCTCTTCTTTTCATTGGGGCTATTGTTACATTGGTATCAAAACCTAAAGCTGGACATTAGGACCTAGGTTCTCTCTCTTTCATTGCACTAATTTGAGTGTTTGGTATTGACAGTCATGGGTCGTGGGAAAAAAGGAAAAGGGAAGAAGCTCTCAAGAAATAATCCCCTCAACAAAAGAAACTAGAAGGATGGAAAGCCTTTGTTACCATAGAGCTAGACACAACAGCTAAAAAAATATCTGACACTGAGCCATTGGCTAAAATGATCAAATGAACAAAAATCCAAAAGGGAAAGGAGTTGGCTAAACCTGAAAAGGATCATGAACCAGCAAAGAAATTCCCTCAACCAACTGCCAAATCTAGGCCCTCAACTGTTTGACATTTCCCATTTGGTTGTGGACGCAATGCTCCTATTCTCACTAAGGAAGAAATTGTAGAGTATAATCATGTCCATATTGCTATGACTGTAAATACAATAAACTTAGATGAGGAAGAACTTGAAGAGGATTAGACTCCTACTTGTAACCAAAGCTATGTACTGGACAATGAACTAGTACTAAATAAACATCCTCCCACTTTTGTAAAAGTTCCCTACTATTAATAAGATGTGTGAAACAAATATATTTTCTCATTGGATTTCATCCATAAACTCTTCACTTCTTTCTTGGTTTACCTAGATTTCTTATAACTTCCGGTTCTTCAAAAAACCATCTTATTCAATTCTTGTTTTCCTAAGTGCATTTCAACCAGTCCTACATTTTGTCAAACAGTTCACTTGCACTGTCTATGCTTCCACATTTTACATATAAAATGATGCAATGATGGGTAACTTGAACCTACTAAACAAAGTGTTTTTGGTGGGATGATTTTAGTATTAAGGATTCTCAAAACTGGCACTAGACGATGATATATTTATTTATCCTATGGTATGTGGTATTTATTTTATTAAAGTAGAATTTCTGGGTAGTTTTTCCAAATTTTTGATTGGCTCACATGGTTTTTGCCTGTGGTTTTTTGTTTTTTATTGAGAAATTATCATTCCAATGAATCAGAAATGGAAGGAGGATTTTTTTGGGTCAGTTTCTAGTATTTTTGTTGTGTGAACATGTCTTTGTCATGAGGTTCTTATGAGCAAGTGGCATTGTTGAAAGCAGGTAATGTGGCTTGTTTTTGCTATCTCATAAATTTCATACATGGGCTTGATTCTTTCTTTCTAGATGCATTTTAACTAGTGTTGCATTTTGTCAAATAGTCAGCCCCATTGTCTAAGCTTCTGCATTTTTCATATAAATGATGCAATGATAAGTAATTTTAACCTACTAAAGAGAGTGATGCTGTGCCATAAGTTTACAAAATAAGTAATGTATAATCCTATTTTTACAATGGCAACAACTCATTCTTCTAAGAAGATTCAGTTTGCTAATCACTGCAAGAATGAAAGAATACACATATATCATGGATAAATCAACAACTATTATGGCCATGGAGTGACAAGAAAATAGCTTTGCTAACCAAAAGTCTATAGAAAAAACTGACAATGGTATACAAATTTTCCCCTCTCATTTTGCAAGTTTTTGGTGAATTAGCATATTAAAATATATTTGATAATTTCAACTCACCTATTTTGTTTTGTGTTTGTCCCACCGCCTTTGCTTTGATGGTGTTCAATAAATTTGTTATAAATTGTAGAAGAGAATGAAAGAGTAGGTAGATTTCATGGACAAATCAAAAAAATATTATGGGCATAGACTGAGAAGAAAATAGCTTCACTATGCAAAAGTCTACACACAGAATTGACAATGATATACAAATTTTCCCCTCTCACTTTGCATGTTTTTTTTGAATCAACATATAAAATAAATTTGAAAATTTCAACTTACTTGTTTTGTTTGGTGTTTTCCATATGGCCTTTGTTTTGATACAAATTAATATGTCAATTGATATTTTCACAAGGAAGTTTTCTTCTCTTTATAGCTTTTTCCATCCAATATTTGAATTTTATACACACTTAAATTATTAGAGTAGATGTATGTACTCCCACAACTCCATGAATCACCTGCAACGATAAACCTATCACACTATGAAGAAACAAGCAAGATATTATTGCTATACAAATCAGATTTGATGAAAATACCAATTTGCATTATGTGAACAACTGCCACATTGAATATGCTACCGTAGAGAATGAATCAATATACAATGAGATCAATACTTAAGAAAGGAGATCAAAGCCCTAAAAGGAAACCCTAGTGTTCACACTTAATAATTAATAAATAAATAATTATTAATGTGCCTAAGTTTAGCTCAAGTAAACCTAAAGTGATAAGTGACTTAATTAATTAACCAATATGATTAAATTAATTAACCAAAATGACTTATTACTCTAACACCCCCCCTTAATATGAACTTAGGGAGTAGCTAAAAAACTAAGGGAAAGATGCATAAAAGCAAAGATGGGTCCCGAAAACAAGGCTTGATCAGGTACCCATGTACAAATACAATGCAAACTAAACCAAACGGGGTAAAGGAGAAAACCCAGTGGGAACAAAACTCCTCCCCAAAATAGGATGCAAAGAAAAGAATGTAATGCACTAATAGAAGAAGGATAGAAGGTGGATTAAATGATACCCCCCATAGACAACTTATATAATATAAGTAAAAAATATGTTCCCCCATAGGAGAGAGAAAAAGAGGATATGAATCCCCCCACAAAGAAATAGCTCCTGTATCACTGGAAAACATCTGAAGACAAAAACATGATCCACTACCTACAAATTTTTTTTCTCCCCTTAGGAAGAAATAGGCCAATTAATGAAAATTGAAGCGAATCCAAAAACATGGGTGAATCTAGAATCCAAATCCAAATGGCAGGTGTCTCTGAAAACTGCTCAAGCGTCCTCAAGTCGGGAAGAGAAAATGCCAATCTTGAAACCTATGAAGACTGATGAAGCACATTCTCCAAAGATGATGAATATGATGGGCCAACAATGGTGATGTGGCTGTCAACAAAGAGGAGATTATTGTCCTCAAAATAATCCTCCAAATCTGCAATATAGGACTCCACAAACAAGAAATATATGTCTGTAACATAAGAGTCCAAAGTAGCTATGTTTGGAAGATGAATGACAGCCTGCTGCATTGAATCAAGAACAACAGGAGATGCTAATTAAGTCTCAATCTAAAGAGTGGGAACATGAATACAAGTCTCTGAACCATTGACACATGCAAAACCTATGATATACTCAAGCTCCTCTAGAGTACGGTTATCATAGGGTATGAAATCTACATCTGCAAGAGGGATGAGACAATCTGCAGCGGGATCCTTTGGGAATGGAGAGATATTAGAGTCTCCAAAAATATCCCAAAGATGTTGCCAAAGTGTGCAAGGACAACAAATGTCAGATAAAGCACATAAAAAGTCAAAATCAACACTACAACCAATAACCCCTACAATATGATCTCGAATAATAACTCATGCTGATAAACTCCTTGATGTGTCTGGTGTAGGTATGAGTCCATATAAATGAGGAAAAATACCAAGCCACCTGAGATGTGTTAGGATGCCAATATGGCAAGACTCATAGTTGTCCTTATCTAGCTTGATCACATAAGGGTGAGTAGAAAAACCCATGATACTCACTCAAATAAAAAAATCAGATACTGAAACTCTCAGCAATGATAAATTAGATCAACATAACCCATCCAACGCAAACAGATCCAAAGTAGGTGCCAGAACATCCAAGTAATTAAGAAAAGTGTAAAAAAACACAAAGCTAAATAAAATGTACCTAGTAATTTATCTGATCAAACCAGCTGCAGATCTAGAAAGAGCGTAAAACCACCTTTCCAATGCTTATTCATTTTTGAAAAACGGAGTTCAGATGCAAAAGTTACGCCCCTAGAGTGCAAAAAGAATGTTCTATCTTCTACTGGAGAAAAAGACATAAAAAATAAAAAATAAAAAAATCAGACCATTGGATTGGGCTTGGAACCAGCTTTCTGACGATATTTCATTTTCAAAAAACCAAGTTCGTATGCAAAAGTTATGGCCAAAATACCAAAACTGCTCCAAGAGGGTTTTGGGGGAAAGCTTGGCGGTTAGACTAATTGCTAGCATTAATCGCTAGCGGTTTACTGACGGTGATGCCCATTTAACACTATTTTTTAATTTATTTTTTCTCGAGTTACGTGCCGTACCAAGCCGTACGACCCATAAATGATTTTTTTTTTGCCTCTCGGAGTCCCTGTGTTCGATTTTGACGATTTGATAGTCGATTTAGGGGTTTTTGGGTGCTCTGAATGCGACGGTGAGGTCCATTTGGGCTGAAAACACTCCAAAATTTTAGGTACGCTTTGGATCTGGAAACCCTCATAAACTTCAAATCCTCGCAGATCTGACAAATGGAGGTCTTTTTTGACAAAACGAAAGGCAAATCTAACTATTATGATAGCTTTGGATTCAATGGAATGCTCAAAATTTGACCACATATCACATATATTAATGCATGAGTTATTTTCTTCAAAAAAAGTGGACAAGGCGACTGCAGATCTGGTGCTTTGATACCATGTTAGAGTAGATGTATGTACTCCCACAACTCCATGAATCACCTGCAACGATAAACCTATCACACTAAGAAGAAAAAAGAAAGATATTGTTGCTATACAACTCAGATTTGATGAAATTACCAATTTGCATTATGTGAACAACTACCGCATTGAATATGCTGCCATAGAGAATGAATCAATATACAATGAGATCAATCCTTAAGAAAGGACATCGAAACCCTAGTGTGCACACTTAATAATTAATAAATAAATAATTATTAATGTGCCTAAGTTTAGCTTAAGTAAATCTAAAGTGATAAGTGACTTAATTAATTAACCAATATGATTAAATTAATTAAGTGAAATGACTTATTACTCTAACATTATGGGCATAGACTGAGAAGAAAATAGCTTCACTATGCAAAAGTCTACACACAAAATTGACAACGATATACAAATTTTCCCCTCTCACTTTGCATGTTTTTTCTGAATCAACATATAAAAATACATTTGAAAATTTCAACTTACCTATTTTGTTTGGTGTTTGCCATACAACCTTTGTTTTGATGAAAATTAATATGTGAATTGATATTTTCACAAGGAAGTTTTCTTCTCTTTATAGCTTTTTCCATCCAATATTTGAATTTTGTACACACTTGAATTATTACAAACACTTGTTTCTATTTGAAAAGAGTTTTTAGAAGCTTTGGATCAATACATCTAAAACTAGCATCCTGCATGGAGGACTAAAGCTACTAGGATCAATCTTCAGACTAGCTTTGCACTTGTTATGTTAGATCATGCATTATTTCCAGAAGGTATAATTGTATAGAAATGCAAAAACAGTTAGTAGTAACAATTCCAGGTTAATGCTTTTCTTAGGATTGTCCATTACATGCATAATGGAAGGAAATTGTTTGCAAATTAGTCACTAAATTTTAACTTCCTCCCATGCTGTAGGATACATTGCAACGAGAAACAATACATAAACTACAAAAGGCCTTCTACTTATAATTTACCTTTATAATTGCTATATATTATAATTCTTATATATTAGGTCATCTATAATTAATGACTGTCTTGTTGCGGTTACAAATATTCTGTGTTCCAATGCATGATGGTCTTGAAACCGAATTTTTATTGCTAGTTACAAATTGATAAAGGAGGATTCCCTTGGATCTCACAAGGTTAGTGCGGCTTACAAATTGATGAAGAAAAAATTTCTTTGCATATATATATAGATATATAAGCTAAATTTATTTTGACTAGATCTTGTTAACATGGATGCTATACTTATGACTAGCAAATTTTTTCTCAATTTGCAAACAATTATTTGCATGCAAGAATCATGCAAATACTCAACATGTTGAACAAAGTATGTTGGCTACATCATTGCCATAAAAATAGAAAGAATTGCAAATACTCTTTAACAACCAAAGTTTTACTATTACACATTTGCTAACTATTAGCCCCTCCATTCCATTTATTGGTCACTTTAAATTTATTCTATTTCTTTCCCCAAATATATAGTTAGATGTATTGATAATGAAAATTTTCTTTTTTCTATAGGATCTAGGGTATGTAGAAACTCTGAATTAAGCAATAATCTAACAACTTCCACATCATTTTTTTCATTGAGGTGAGTAATGAATGATCATGACTATCTATATTGCAGCTCAGAAAAAACTTTATTGGTGAATCTTTGCCAATTGGCAAATTATAGAAATCAGCCAAGTTGAAATTGGTGAATTAGTCACACCCAACAAGGTGTCCAAATTGCCCAAATTTTATGAATTATTGATCCAATCCATGTCCATTCACTGGCGATTTTTTTTTTATGAGGCATATTTAAGAACCAAATTCGCCATACCAAACTATGTGTTTCAAATGGACTAATTAATATTTTTTCCTGGAATCCCAGAAGCATGTAATAAAATACCTACATATTCTCCAATACTATTAAAACAATATTGTATCAGGACCATTTCACCAATTAAAATTTATAAATAGTTGCTTGTGAAGACCCATTTCGCCAATTAAAATTTACAAATAGTTGCTTATGAGGACCCATTTTGCCAATAACATTAAAAAATAATTACATTTGAGGACACATTTTGCCAATTGTCATGACACCTCCATGCTAATCGTAGGGCCATAATCGCCTTGAAACTTACAACGTATCATTGTATAAGCATGCGGGATTCACTAAATTTTTAATATACCATTTAAAAATCCCACATAATTTTCCAAATATGGATTGATATAAATCCAATTGAAACTATCATTTATTCTTACACATTTTGTTCAATTCTCGATTTGAAAGTTGGACTTGGAACCTTGAAGTGGATCATAGGCAAGTTACAAACTTACAACAAAGGCATTTTTGCATAACCAATAGCAAGTCAATGTAACCCTAAACTTAAAGGTGAGTGATCATTTCTTCATAGTGTTATCAGATTTCTTTATCTCTTTTCCATTCTTGCTTCAACCTTGAAGATGATATTGAGTAGGGAATGAGATCTATATTCTCTACCCTTCTTAAACAAGAAGACATTTTTTTCTAGCTTTTATTTGAAGTGAGAGATCAATATGTTGAGCAACAAGAGTAAGACTCCTCAGGGTGGTGAAGGGATTGAGAGGCCATCAAAACACTCAAAATGTAGAGGTACCATACAGTCTTACTTTGGAATTGGCAATGCTTTTGATCCATCAAATCAAGATGGAGCTACACCATCAACTCTTCCACCAAATATTAATGAAGAAGGCATTCATAATACCTCATTTCCACCAAAAGGTCAAGGTGACTGTGAGATTGTAATTGAGGTAAATGTGTCAAATGAGGATGGCAATACTGTAGAAGATGTTCCAAGGGATACTTTGGTTAGCCAAAATGAGATAATTGACTTGGATTGGGATGATGTTGGTAGCAAGAAAAGAAAAGGAAAATAAAAAATGGGGCACGAGTGAAAATTGACAAGGAATTTTCAACTTGGTTGGTTGTTAAAGTACCCATTCATTGTACTAGTGGGAAAAGCAAACAATGTTGAAACTCCAGTAGAATGCATGTGTATGATTTGTAGTTGGAAATATAAAAGAGACAAGAAGTTTTTAGCTAAAGCTTGACACTATAGAAAAGCATATCGGTAAAGTTTAAAAGTTTATGAAAAACAAATCATAGATGGAAAGGAACAACCGGTCATACGATGGAAATCAAAGGAATAATTTCTTCATGTTAAGTATGCCATAGAATATGAAGAGAATAAGCAAATAATGTCAAAGCTTGCTGCATGTGAAGGTACACTTGAGGCTCAATTTGGAAAAGCAATGGAAGGATAAAATCTATCAAAAACTGTTCAGATGAGTGTTATTTTTCATATTTTGTCTAGAGGGTGTCCTATGATAGACTACCTAGAATATTTTAATTTATTATCTTTTTTGGGTGTTCCTCACTTTTCTTTCTCACATTGGTCAATAAACGCTAGAGGGGAATGGGCAAACTGTCTTGTTGGAGTGGAAAAGCAAGATTTAAAGGAGAAAGTAAAAGAGTCAACTTTCATTGCATTATGTTTAGATGAAGTTATTGTGGTAAAAAATACTTCTTTGGTCTATATGCATGTGTATACTATAAAAATAACATGTCCACCAAGCTCATCTTCTCTATTTTCATAAAATGAAGGAAAATTCAACATCAAAATTTATTTAAAATAGTCAAGAAATATTTGAATGAAATTGCAGGTATGGATGAATTGGCAATTGCCAAAAAGTTGGTGTGTGTAGGAGTTGATGGAGCTGCAATGATGAGAGGTCAAAAGAGCGATGTTTGCACAAAGTTGAAAAATACTTGTGCACCATATATGCTTGGCATTAACTGTATGGCCTACAAAATGAATTCAACATTCAAAATTGTAAGCAAGTTTCCTACTATATCAAAAGTTGAAAATCTAATCCGTGAGATCTACACATACATCTGTTGAAGTCTTGAATGTTTCACAGAATTTCAAAATTTTTCTAAGGGAAGAACAACAGGAAGCAAGCTTCTCAATGATGTTGATAACAGATGGATCTCCCTACATGGACTAGCGTAACAATTTCTTTTAGAATATCAATCCTTGATTGGAGTAATGTATGAGCATTACATCACAGTAGACAAAGCTCGTGACCTCTTACATAGGTTAAGCGATATAGAGACACTCTTGACTTTAGTTAGTCTTCTCCCCATGCTGAATGAAAGCCCAATACATAACTATGTATATTTATGAATATGCCAAACTATATAGACATACATGCATGGTCCTCGATCATCTATATCTAGATCTAACACAAGAAAGCCCAAATTATTTCATGTGGTAAAAAATTACTGACTTGAATAAGCCTAATAATTATTTACAATTTAATGCAAGTGGGCACTTATGTATCTGTGTACGCGGATATGAGATACCAATATACCATTGTAAGACAGCTAGGCGCTCTAGCAGAGAAGCACTTGTTAAAGAGGAATATTTTAACGATATTGTTAAATTTATTAGTGATAATTTGAAGGAAATTGCAAAATCTCTTTCCTCAGAGATACATGAAAGATTCTCTCGAAATGAAATACTTGAAGCCATTGGTATTGTGTCTCCTCAATTTTGGGTAGACTGAGATAACCCAAAATATTTTCATCATAAAGTAAATATCTTGATTGAACAGTTTTTGAAAAGTGTAACATACAATGAGAAGACAATAAAAGGAATTTTAAATGTAGAAAAGCTTAGAAAATAATGTAAGAATCTTGCAATAACTATGAGGGACCGGTATGATTCCATGGGCATGGAGAAGGCCTTTGAACCAAGATAAATAACAAAGCTTTGGAAAAACTTAGGTCAGAGTGTAATATTGCATGATAAGATATCAAAATATTTCAAACTTGCTAATTTATGTCAAACAATGATATTGGGGTTGGTGGAGGATGAGAGAGTTTTTAGTTCATTGGCGCTTTTGAAATCAAAGTTAAGAAACAAACTAGACAAGAATTTGGAAAATTGTATGAGGATGAAAGGAACTATGTATAATGTCAAAACATTTCCTTTTGAAAGGGCACTCACAATCTGGAGGTCCGCATGCGAAAGAAAAGGGACCGGGTTGTGCAACACTCCAATTGAAAATGCTAGTACTGGTGGTAGTGGGACAAATGATAGTGACACAATGAATGCTGAATTTGAGATGTAGGTGAAAGAAAATGAAGAGCAGACTCATAATCAAGACAACTCTTTTATTTTATCTCAAGTTGAACGTCATTTTGAGGAACCCACCTCCATTTGGGAAATGGAAGTGAATTAGTAGCTTTTAGGTATTTATACTGCACTTCATGAATAAATTTCCATTGTTCCAAACTATAGCTGATGAATTTTATATTGTATTCCATGAAATTATGAATCATTGCACTTCATGATATTTTATTTTATATTGCACTTCATGAATCATATTTCAAACTATAGTTGATGATATTTAATATTATATTCCATGATTGTGATATTTTATATTTTATATTGTATTCCATGGTATTGAATTTGATATGTGATTTTGCATTATTTTTAAAGAACAACACTTATCACACTACTTATAAATTCCTATTGCATTACCATTCACACAATCTTTGATAAATAAGCTAATCCTTGATCATATTACTCATAATTCATGAAACAAGTACATAGGAGAGAAATGGTTTTGAATTTGAACCATTTTGTATTCAATTTCTAGTATTGTTATCAAAATTACATATGCAGACTAATTGACTCAAAACTTAAGACCAAAATCCCTTTATAAAATTCTCTATGATCAATACAAAACAATGAACCAATACTTCTAGCCTTGAATTCCTTCTTATAGAAACAAAGGAGAAAAATGAGCTTTGGGCCATAAATTACACACGTCCCTTCTCAATTGGACTGATACAAAATACATTCTTTTTTTAGTTATATTTGCATTTCCAAATGGAGGGAAATGTTACATGAGACGAAAACCATTTTCATTTTTCGATGGAGATTATATTTTGCCTTCCAAAAGGTATCTTCAAGCTGATGTAGCAATATCCATGTGCTCCAAAATTGTGTCCACATACACCAAACATAAAAGAGAGAAAAACATAAAGGGTAGAAAAATAGAAGAGACAAAAGATCTTCCACGTCTGCATCCTTGTCACCAAATTTAAACTGGGGAGAAAATAATATTTTATCCATACTTTAGCAAAAGCCTAGTCTGTATCGTTTCCAGGCTATGCATTGTATTTATCCCATCCATTACTCACCATATTTGTAGACTTAAGACCCAAAACTGTATTTCCCAATCCACATTACCACACTTATCATCAATTTTTTTTGATAGTTAAATAGCTACCATATGGGGCAACACCCTGTATTAATCAAAAAAGGTTTTTACAATTCTTGGATAATATCAGACCCTTGAACCAAATGCTAGGGACACATCCCATCAAAATTCAGCAAGAAGCCCACATCTACAAAAAATTGAGACCCATACATAGAACATATTGACCTTTGACACCAATGTGAACTATTCATAGACCCACCACAAAAAAAGGTTGGTGATTCATTTGATCATTGGAAACACACAAACCCACCACACCATTGCACAAGACTAGGCATTGCTTCATCCAACCTCATTGGTCTGGTTGGATTTGGTTGCATTCTAGATAATCGAGCAATCACCTTCGTAGGCACTGTGAGCAAGATAGTTCTCTCACTCCTCCCAACTCCTGGTATCATTCACAACCCATTCTTCTCCAACACTGAGCTCCCAGTCCTCCTCGTATGAGGACCACCTCTTCCCATCAAGATCCTTCACCACCACAAATGCCTTCACCCATCCCTTCGACCGGTCTTTGAGAATACCTGCTGCACATAGGAGGAAGTCAATGCACTTGTCTATCTCACCCCAATGATTTTTGAGAATTGTGTGGTTCAATGAGCGTACCAAAGGGAATTTTGGTACCAACCATTCATTCCCATGAACCTTGTAGTAGTGTAGCGGTAGAGGGGTCATGAAGTTGCTATCAATGTTGTCCAATGCTATATTAATATTTTGTAGAAGTGAATGCTGAAATATCATTTGGAATAACTTATTCCCTTGAGGTTTCTACACACCCATGTACATGAGCATTGCCAAAAACATGGTGGTGATTTCTGAATTCGCCTTGAGATTTTGAGTTTCTTGCATAAATTCTAGACCTAGAATCCCCTTCACTGCCTGGAGCACCAGTGGGTGCTTGGACACCATTATCCCCTTCAACCACTTCTCAGTGAATTTTCCATGGAATGCGTTGAACTGCTTCATGGAATTAAGAAAGAGTGGAGTCTCCATCACCCCTTAAGAGAGTGTCGAGAGCACAAAAACAATTGGGAAAAATGATCTCTGCCACCCCTATTTCAAGCAAAACCCTGTGTAGCCATATGGAGACCATACCAAGTATTAAAGGCCTTCATGTTTCATAACTTCAATGCTCATATATTTTTGAGATCCTACCTCGATCTTCCCCATTCGAGTGAGCCTGGAATTTAATGTGAAATGCAACAACTGTCATTTCACCAAATCACCAATCTCAACCTTAAGTGCATTCTCATTTTTGATGCCCATCACCTTATAAAATAATTGAATCCCTAGACCAAAGTAATGAAGGAAATATGTGCGATGGGTAAATAGGGAACTCTAACCACTAGGGGCCGGTAAAAAAATAAACCCAAAGGCATAAGATATAACTGAGACAACTTGGAACTGGCCATAATAGGTTAATAGAGGATTAGACCAAAAGAAAAGGGTTTAGACAAGGGGAAAATATACTAAGTAAAAACCCACCCCTAACATAAAACCCTAAACCCTATCTTTGTAATTTAGACCAAAAGCCACCAAAGTAAGGCATATTAGATCAGTGGAACAAGATATTTTGAGGGTTCGACTAGTGATTCATCACTTAAATCAACGCTTAATAACATATTAACAATAGTAGAATATACAACAATGAACATCAACAATCTTTTAATGTGTGTCTAGTAGTTGAAACCAAAATTTTTCTTCAAATGATAAAATAAATAAATAATAATATAGACAATTGAACATCAACACATTACTGAATTTGAGTTTTTTTTATCGATTTTCACATGAAGGAATACATAGAGGCATTGACAATGTAAAATATTGCTCAAAGACATCTCTACACAAAGTTGAGTTGGAACTTGGAAACTCATATTATCAAATATCAAATCATTGTATCACCTTTTCTAGCAACTTCCACTGTTCAGGTGTTGGAATTGTCATTTTTTCTAATTGATGTTGTTTGACTTGAAGATTTGTTAACATTTCATGATTGAAATTGGATCCTGTCTTGAATTCTTTAGTCAATTTTGCATTCAAGGTTATTAGTACTTTGATGGAATCCAAATAGTTTACCACATCTGGGTTATGAGGAAATTGGTCCAAATCAATCTTCCTTGCACCCTCAATCTTATTTCTAAAATTATCCTTTCCAATGAATCACTCATTTGTGTCAAAAGCCTATGGAAAACCAAGCTCTATGAAGTTTCGTACCTTTTCATTCACCTTCTTCATCTTTTCTATAGCCAAATGCAAATATTCCTTTGTTTCATGCATTCTCAATCACTTTTCAATGATAGATGACAATGTCATTGAGGTAGAAAGCTTATTATTAATACCTTTTGATTTCAATAATTGTCATTGGCTTTGTAGACTATTTGTTGAACTTTATTTGCAGATTTCTCTAATGCCAACACATTTTTGTTGTCCACTAAATATTTGTTGAGCTTCTTATAATGTAGTTTGATAGCATCAATCAATTGAAACATGTCACACAAATGATCAATCCTCTACATTATTTCATCTCATATATTTTGTTTCATATGCCTCATTGTTTCTCTATAAAATGTAGATAACTTATTTTGACAAGAGTTAATTTCATGTTTTTCTTCCATCAGCTCTGCTTCCAATCCTTCATTTCTTTTTCTCTCTTTCTCCAATTTTTGCTCCCACTGTGCATTTCCATTCACAATGCTTTGTCTTAATTTTTTTGAAGTGGATATTTCCTCATCATATTTCTTATTTCTCTCATCTATCCTTTGCTTCAGTTCATTCACTTCTCTCCCATTTTTTTTATCCTCTTTGCTTGTTGATGTAGAGGCAATTTTTTTTATTCTCTTTTCTAATTCATTACTCTTGTTATCTAGTGCTTTCCTCTTTGCTTTCTCATTTTCTAGGTCTACCTGTAACTTTTCTATTTGAGTCTATTTTTTTTTTTTTCTGTCTATCTTGCTTTAGCAATGATGTGTACACCAATTTATTGTTATTCTTTGATACATCAATCTTGTCAGTATCTTTGAGTCTAGAAAAATCTAATTGAAAACTACTCACCTGGAATTTAGATCGATCCATTTGTTTTGTTGGTTTATTTTGAACTGTGGGAACAAAAAATGTGTAATCCATGATTTATTTATTTGTGTAAAATGTGGGTAATACCATGGATGTTGCAGGGTTTGAAATTACAATAGAAACACTCTCCCTTAGTTGCTTCTTTTATTTTTTATACAAGTTTGATTTCTTTTTAAACTCTTCAATGTAATCAAAACCTAGGGACGTAGGAACAATGGAATGCTTGAATGGTGAAGGAATAAGAGTACTTGTAGTTGCTAATGATGTTGCAACCACACTAATTGGTAGTGGGGGAGTATCTGGAAATAAATCCTTTGTGATGGATGGACTGGTAGTGTGACTTGGACTTGTCAAAATCCTTTGCCTCTTCTGTATGCCTTGATCACCTGGTGTTTGTGTGGTATCTTGTATTGTTGTCCTCTTGTGTGTAATTTTTTGTTGTAGCACATGTTTACCACTACTAGTATCGCTATCCATACCATAGCCACTAGTGGTAGTGCCAGTTGCACTAAGCTCTCTACCATGGGCATGCCCTAGTTGTGATTACATTTGACCATGAGGATGAGGATTTGAAGCTCTAACAAATTGACTCGTATGCCCTTGGTCTACTTTTCACCTCCAAGCCTAGGGCCAGATTTATCAACTGGTTTTCTATGCTCTACATCTATTACCATCCAAGGGCCTTGTCTTTGGGACCCCGAAGGACCACCTTCATAACCCATTTTTTAGCTATGTCTGCTCCTGAAGTATATGCTTCTTTTGTGGCCTCACTTAAACCAGGTTTGAAATTGACATGTATTTGTTTTTACCTATCATCATTACATTCATCATCAGTTTCTTTATCTTCATGTTCATTGAGATGCTCTATATTCCAAATTTTTCTAAACTCACAATCTTCTTTGTTATCTCCATACTCCGCAAGAGCTCTTGGATCACCTAACTCCTTCCTCATAGACTGAAAGGTAGTAATTGTTGATCGTGACCAATTTTTATCTCTAACTTCCTTATCTAGAGAATCTGGTATTTTTACTCTACTAGATGGTTTATCACTTTTTTCATAAAAAATATTGTACCTCTTGATTGTCTTTCGATGCAATGCCATAATTTTTGCTAACAATTGTTCAAAAGAAATAACTTTCTCAGCAACACTTTTCTCCATTGCTATTTTGACCTCATCCCAAGAATCCTTGTTTCTCAAGTTTTCAAGCAAGGGTTTACTTTGATGTTGAATTCTACTTGCAACATTCTTATTGGACACAATCATTGATTTAATGGTGTCACATGGATCATACTGCCAGTGACAAACAACATCAAAATTAAAAAATTTCAAAAGATCACGTGCCACACTAAATGCTTTTCTCTCGAATGTGAACTCTCCACATTAAAAAGGTAAAGAAGGAAATAAGGTCTTCTTCTACTGATTGACAAAGTGTAGTTCATCAATACTCTTCAATTGCCTCACATATTCCGATGCAAAAACCCTTTTTGTCACAAATATTGGAAGTTTGTATGGCTCTATTGTTGATCCAAAAAATCTTAGCACAATATATTCTTCCATTAAGTACCAATCAACCAATTGTATTTATTTTCCTTGTTGAATATAATTTTTAAAAGACATAGGCAATCTAGGAATTGGACTGTTTGTAATTGCTTGATACAATGGATCCAAAAAGTAGTCTACAAAATGACCATAGTTCCTTTGAGAGTTATGCATCCTTATCTCAGTGGTCCAATAATTTACTGGAGTCATTTGATTTTCCTCAGCATGACTATAGGGCTAAATCTGAATCTTGTTGGTTTGACACATTCTTCTAAATTTGAATAGGAAAAGATAGCACAAGTAGGTTATGAACCTAAATGTCTTGGTGGAACCTCCTCTAATCGTTAAAAATTGTTCATGCATGGATTCTACAATGTGCTCAATAAAGTTATATTTGACATGTGGAACACCATAATGGATATTATATACCATTTCAATGAGGCTTGCACCCATTTCCCAATTGCTATCCAGTTTGAAGAAAAATGCTAGCACATAAATAGTATCTTGAACCCATGGTCTAAAAATATCAAAATCATAAGGAGGCTTATGATTAACTTTCAATTTGTTTCTAACTTCTTTGGTATCTAGAACTATTTTATTTATGAAATATTTTTTCTCCCTTTCATCCACTACTTCATAATTACTAGCAAGATTTTCTAGGTCAATGTGGACATTTCCAAATTCTTCGGTTGTAAACCACAACACTTTTCCAAGTTCTTATGCATTAATGGATAACAATTCTTCTTTGCTATCTTTATTAATAATTTATCCTTTTTATCATCATAATTTTGGGCATAGACCATGATAAATTATGGGTAAGGGAAAACCTCATGTAACATCATGTGCCCTAATCCAGTTACCCATGGTGCACTAATACTATTAACTTGTATTTGCTTTGCAGCCTTATTCTGAGATGAAAATCTAAGTTCTAAGGTACACCTACCATAGATTTTAGGATCATAAATACCATGGTATTCATTAGTGAAACCTGGGGTTTAAGACAATCCAGCATAATGTATTTTTTTATCCGACATTGCTCTAGTGGTAGAAATGCTTATACAATGTGAAATTGTGAATTCCTTATTAGTCCTCCTTAATTTTTCTTAACTCTTAAGTCTCTCAAGGCTAAACCCAAACTTCAAAGTTTGACAAAATAAGATTTTAAGAAACGTCAAATGATGAAACATAGCTGCAAGAATTCTCATTACCCATATTTTGATTCTTGAAAAGATTAATGCTGACAGTCGTGGAAATTGGAAAGAATTTGTTGGATGTGGAATCTAGAATATCCCTGGCGCATTGTTATGAGCAATCTGAAATCTCCTCGTGTACTGACCCTCTCACTTAAAAATAAAATCACTTAGCACTTAGCAGTAGAAATTTTTCTTTTTTTCGAACAGTAAAGTGAATGAAACATTGAAACATCAATGTGTTTCTTTTGGACTACACAATTAGTACATGGATGTCTTGCATTGACAAAAAATTCTAAAGTTAAACCATTGATATTTATAATTCTAACGGTTATAGGGTGATTTCGAAGGTTTAAGTTTGGAAGCCTAGCGCTCTGTGCATTTCATTACGGAATGCAACTACAACCATACATGAAATGTTCATCAAATGGTTAATAATTTATGATATAAACAATACAAATCTGTTTTAAAGTTGTTTTAAAATTCAATGCACTAGGATCGACATCAAGGCCAAGGGGCCAGTAACTTAATGTTGCAAAGGAATTAATAAAATGAATAATGATATCGGGAACCAGGGGAGAATGCCAATGAAAAATTAGAAATCAATAACATTTAGATAAACCCTAACAAGAGTGAAATTTTTTAGTCTTTATAAATTTTTTTGTAGTGTTAATTTGATGGCAATTGGAAGAGATCAGGCTACTTTAGAGTGAAAAATCATCTTGTCTCTCTGATAGAATACATTATGGAAAAACTTTGATATTCTAAGGATGTTGAATCATTTTTGATATTCAGGAAACAAAAAAACATCTCTCGGACATAAATGATTACTATTCAATAAGTGATGAATAGTTGTCAAAGTGAGGCAAGCATAAACATGATACAATTTTGAAGAGACTAAGCTACTTTAGAGTGAAAAATAATCTTGTCTCTCTGACATATTACAATACAATTTTTTTGATATTCTAAGGATGCTGAATCAATTTTGGAATTCAAGAAACAAAAAAACATCTCTCAGACATAAATGATTACTATCCAATAAGTAATATTTTGAAGAGACCAGGCTACTTCAGAGTGAAAAATCATCTTGTCTCTCTGACAGATTACAGTACATAAAAACTTTGATATTCTAAGGATGCTGAATCATTTTTGGTATTCAAGAAACAAAAAAAATATCTCGAGACTTAGAGACATAAATGATTACTATCCAATAAGTGATGAATAGTTGTCAAAGCGAGGCAAGCATAGACATGATATAATTTTGAAGAGACATCAATCTATCGGGCTAAGAAATGAAGAAGTCCCTTCGACACCACTAAAACAGTTAAAAAGAAATGTCAAGGAGACAAGCTTATGTCAATAGGATGTGGAAAAAAGTATCTTTGATCCCCCAACAATAGGAACATGTTAGTAAGGAAATACTTTCAAAGAGACTATGGGACATCGAAGAGAGGTAAGGGCAATCTCTTCAAAACTCTGAAACTACGAAATGAAAAATAAGAGATATCAGAGAGAGAGATACTCGTATCAAGAAGACATGACTAAAAGTCTCTTTGAAGCGCTGAAAATATAAGAATATTGGTATGTCAAAGAGACAGGCTTATTGAAGGGAGATGACCATAGGTCTCACTGAAATCCTGATAATGAAGATGGAAAGAAAGAAGAGCAGTGAAATCCCAAGGTATAGTTATTGGAAAGACTTTACAATGTCAAATAAAAACACTCAAATGTCTCTTCAAAACTTTGAAAAGGAATGAAAGGTGAAAACATATTGGGGGAGAACATGATATCAGTGATAGTGTAATCATCAAAATCTCTTCAATGTAATGAAATAATTTCTCACCCGGTTGATGTGACTGGTGAGGCTTTTGAAGAGATAACTGACATTAATGCTATGATTGATTGGAAAGGAAGTGCAAGTGTCATTTATGAACTAGAGTTGATGGAAGCGAGCCAAATCTTGCTATATACGCTCTTAAGATCTTGAAATATCAATGAATTATAGCTTAAAATTGAGAACATGGGGTTGAGCGATAGCAAGCAGTTCAAAAATGAAGACATTGATTCAAGTAAGTATTCAAGACTTGGCTGAAGATATTTTATCAAAGCTTGTTTGAATTACAGTGAATATAGGGTTTTAAACATGGAAATAACACCAAAGAAACCAAAAGTGAAAAGACAGAAAATTGCGACTAGGCCACTAAATCATGATCTATTTAAAAAAATTCCCTAGTTCTGGGTCGAAGTCCAAGAGGACAACCCAATTGAACCCCTCATATGAGAAGTTGGAAGATAAATATAAGAACCTAGGAGATGTGTGGACTCCGTAGTGAGGGTACAACGTGTTTATATACCTTTATAGGAAGAAATATAGGCACAAACCCATATCAAACCCATGGAACATGAACTTAGCAAAGCTTGTGATGGCCAATGTATTTGTCAATGTGGAGTTGATTAAGGCGTTAGCTAAAAACTATACCCTAAGACAAGGTCAATTCATTCTCATGATGGCTCGCAGTTTATCCTCATAATAAGAGATTATATTTCCATGGTCTTTCAACTAGATACATCTAGGAAAACACAATTGAGGATAATGAATCTTTTCGAAGAGTATCGAACCATAAACACAAGCTACAAGAGATGGAAATTACCTCTACATAGACCCACAAACACAAGAAACCAACTTAAAATATTTTCTAGTAATGAAAAACTTCCATTTTTTGTGGATTTATTTGAGGAGTGCTATCAGTATACCTATTACTCAGCTGGCCAAGTCTTAAGAGTCGATACTCTTGCTGAGATGGCCATAGCTCCCATGGTTTTGGTAGTATATGTCCAGAGTCAAGATGCTAGGTTGTATGATTATAAAGAGTACTTGTTTGAGGTTATTAATACCTTGCTTCTATAAAAAACAATAGTAATGCTATCAATTTTAGATAATACTCCCTGCTCATGCATATGATGTTGTATGAAGGACAAGCAATGGGTATGTGGGGAGAAGAGTTGAGGATTAAAGATTTGGATGATGATGGAAACATAAGACCAGTCCAAATATGGACCTCTATATGGGATAACAGATGTAGGAAGTCCCACTATTTGTATTTTGAAGAATATTTTGTGAAACCCCTGTATCGATTGCTGGGCCATAATTGTGACTACAACATGTCTCCAAAATATAGAAATTCCTTATACCCAAGGAAAAAAACCCTGAAGGGAAGGTAAATAAAAACTAGGGGGATTGGTATGTATATGAGGATTGCATTGTCATAAGAATATATGGATTTGAGGAAGTCCCATTCCTTCTGCCAAGGATAGTGCCTGACAGGGTTGCATACTTGGAAATTGTGAGGAAATTGGCCTTTTCAGACTATATGGATCTCAAGAACTATGGAAAACAGTCTCTCATTCCTTCTACCTTATGTTTCGGTGATTTCACCATCATATCTGAGAAAGGGTATGATGCAATTGTTAGAAAAATAGTTTACTATGGCATGCGATTAGGAAAAAAGAGGGAAAAGTTTGACCCCAAACATTTTATTCATAATGCCAAGATGACACAAAAATTGAAGAGATATGAACATGAGTTTTTAGTAGATGATGTTATTAGAAATTGTAATGAGACTCATGCAATGATGAGAAAGGCTACATACAATAGGATAAATCTGGCAGAAGGGTGGAGGAAAGGCTATGACCCATCATACATAGATGCCTTTCATGAAATATTGGATCCCATGGACAAAATTAAGCAGTTGCTTTTGCATGAAGAATAATTGAACAAAGATGTACCACTTGTAGCTTTTGAGAAAAGGATAGAAGCCTATTCAAGAAGACAAGCTGAAAGCATAAAACCCTTGAGTCACTCATCACCACAACCCACCCCTGATGTTAGCTTCTTAGCTGATACTCCTATCATAATTGAAGATGACATTGAAGAAGAGAATGAGTTCACACAAATTACTGCTCGTACCATTCCCCTATATGAAATACCACCAGAGAGCAGTGTGATCACCTTTGAGGCCTTTGATAATCTATCTGATGATGTAAGACATTGTGCGAGCCATGAGCTCATTGTAGATGATGCATATGTTCAAACTCCTAAGTTTAAAACCTTTGTTTATGAATACAAGGGAAAAATAATAAGAGAAAGGATGAAAGAGATTATCCTTGAGCAAGAGGTAGTGCCCTAAAAGAACTTCAAGATGAGGTTGATAAGGAAATGAACAAAATCACCCCTGAAATAGGATGAGCATTGCTACAAGAAGTTGGGGTCATGCTTCTTCCAGGGTGGGATATTAGTTTAGAAATAGTCTTTGAAAATTTTATGAAGAGAGAAATTAAAAATTTGCATTTAACAAATGAGGCTAGTGAAAATATTTACATCGGATCAGGGTATAATCTTGATAATACCATTTTGTATATTTGGGCCCTTTTCCCACTAGGAAAGAGGCCTTCTCTTATTGATAATCTAGATCAAGTCTTTGGCCACCTTATAGTACAAATATTAGGGGATATAGACCCTATCGAGACAACTGAACTAAATGTAAATGTTGCTAAGTTCACCAAAACTCAGGTTGAGAAACTAATTAGAGACACTAAGGGGCTGTATACTAAAACTGAACGATTGAAACAAGGTGTAATGAATTATAGAGATAGATTCCCTTCTGATGGAGAGTGGCAGGGGAAGCACCCAAATTGACACACTTATTCAGTGATATCCTTCAACAAGGTAACCTATTCACTCAACTTCAATATTAGCCAACCTAACTTTTCACTCAGAAACACCCATTCCTCCATCGCTTTCATTATGCCATGCATTCCTTCTAGCACTCACCAATAGGATAGTCATGATAAAATTTTTTTAAAGGAAAATAATAGAGAAAGAAACCATGTTTTAGACTTCTTTCATAGACCCTTATAGATCCCCAAAATCATAGGACCAAACACCAAGAGTAGGTGTATCAAATAACTAATTTACAAGCCACCAAAAGGTTTCATTTGGCTTGTGCAAAGAAGGAATCAACTTGTCAAGGATACCCCAACACCCCTAATGCCTTTAAAATACTTCAAAAGGTTCCCCAAGACCTTTTCCATGCTTTCCATCCATTATATTTTACTCAAATACTCAAAAATCAACAAATAATGTATTCAAATGATCACATTTTGGATTGTCCAAAGCAAAAACCAGACCTAGGGCATCACATAACTTTTGAAAACCTCCATTTTTCACTCCGAAAAAATTTTCAGCATGTAAAGGAGTCCTAAATATACCAATCCACCAAGTTTCAGATTTTTCCCACAGTGGAAATGGGAATTACATCCATTTTGGTGACCAAACCCTTGTTTTGTAAGGTTTCAGAACCACTTTCACTAAAGTTGATGTAACTTACTCAATACTTGATCAAATTAACTCAAATCACCGCAAAAATAAAGAAGAATCTTCCCTCTTTCAATCCATATGCATTATAATTCCGTACAATGATGTAACAGACCTTACCACACATGAGAATATGAAAAAATGCTGTAAAATCAGAAAAAATAGAGTTTTCTTTGTATTGGTGTTTCAAAACCTCAACAACCTTCATTCCTCAACCCCATGGAGGATTAATAAACATGTTCCCATCCTCCCCAATTTCCTTTAACTAATTTTGTAATAAATAAGCCGTTGTTAAGGTGTTTACAACATTAAAATGAGATTACATCATATTGTCAACATGACAACTTTGCATTTTGTGTAGCAAATTTTAATCCTAAACTCTTATGACTCCTAAAACCAATCTAATGGCTTAAAAATAGCCTTATTACAAAATTTAAACCTCAAACTTTCATATCCAAGCACAAATTTAGGATTTTTCCTTCTCAAGGCTTACATGACAACATTTTTGCAAGATTGCAATTTTCTACATTTTGACTCCAAAACTTAAAGGTTCATCCTAGATCTTACTCAATGGTCTTATTAGAACTTATTGAAGATGAAAAACACTCAAAAGACTCATTCTAACTTATTCACCATCTATTTCCATCAAATGATCAAAAAGGGAGGATGAGATGTGGGTGCTCTTGCACCACCTTCCTCTTCCGGTCTTTACTCACCACTAATCGAATGTGAAAGGAATGTTCTCTAAGAAATGTCTAAAACTACGTATTGGAAGCATCGATATGAAATAATCTAGAAAAAAAAAAGGAATTAAAAAATGAATTAAAGACTAATACATTTGAGATAGTATCAGAATTGGTCTGCAAAATATTCAAGAAGATATTTGAGAATGTAGACAAGGTCTGGATTATCCACAGTAGGACATTCACAACTTTTCAAGAGCATGAAAGGTTAAGTAGTAGAATGAAGGAAGCAGGGGAACAAATAAAAGCCAAAGGAGATGGTGATGAACACATGCTTCAGGAGTACCATGAGTTGATGAAAATGAATGATCATTTCCAGAATGTACTAACACAAGAACTAGGTGATTTCAATCAACCATTGAGTATGGATCTTCCAAATTTCTTTGATGAAGGAGAATTGAAGGATAAATATGTGTGGAAGGATGATATCTCTCAATATCCACTAATGGATCTTGATGAAGTTAATGATGAAGAGAAGGTGCTAGAAAAACACATGTGCAATTGGGATGAATCTTTGATCTTGAGTATGAAATGAAAGAAATCATCAACAATGTTGACACTTATGAAAAAGTGGGATATGTTAAACATTTATCAAAGATCAATATGTTTTCTGCATGGGCCAAATAAAAATACAGGGTAAAGAATTCTCGCAAAATTTGGTGCACTATCATAAAGTATGATATTTGAATAGATCTTAAGTGATCACGGGTGCCTGTTGAAGATTAATGGATCATGTTGTATCTACCCATGAGATTCTAAAGATTTCATGTTTATGTTTGTTGGCTAACAAATTGGGCACCTTGAGATATCACAATTCCACATTTGAAAGGTGCCAAAATGAACCAAATAGCTCTGAATATTAACCTTTAAACAAAGACAAGTATACTTTGAATTTTGTCGAGGTACAACTCCCTCACAATATTTTCAATGAATTTAAATGCTAAAATCAAATATCATGTATGATTTTAACTATAAATTAGTAAAGGTAAACCCAATATCAAGAAAATTCCTAAATATCAGATGCAAGATATGACAAGTAAGAAGAATTGGCACAAGGACCAATTTTAGCTAAACTATTCAAGAATTAAAACATACACCCAATACCATCTAAGAAATGAAATTGACTATGAAGAAAACTGCATCACTTACACAAAATAAAGATATTGCATTAAGATGTTCTCAAACACAAATATTCAAGAACCCAAACCAACTTCACACTCTAAATTCATAAAGACAAACAACCATTTCATTCACAAAAAATATCATATTGAGCAGTGCAAAGTGTCTAGAGAGATAACATATGAAAATAGACACAATTAAATAGGCAGATCAGTAACCACCTCTTTCTATTCTCCATAACCAACCAAATTGAAAAGGAAAACAAAAAGAAGTAAAGAAGCTAAGTCATCATGATGGTATCCCTTCACTTCCAGCTTTTGGGATTGCCACAAGTTTCTTCTACCAAGCCTGGAAAGCTTTAAGGATATGTAACCATTCTTTATGCTGAGGAGTAGCCACATTTGTCATTTGAACCTTCCATATTATATGATTGTCCTTAGTTGTCTCAATGTGGTATTCATGGAATCTCATGAGATCGATCACTTGAGATGTGACCAAGTGTAATTCGCTAAGCTTCTTTAGGTGCTCAACATTGAGTGAAGGTGAATCAAGTGTTTCCTTAACCATTCCCTTGAAACTATTTATCAGACCCTTAATGTCTATGCCATTCCCAATTTCACCTTTAACCCATTGTAACCTTAGAGCCACCAAGGTACCCAAAGCTTCTTTTGAAAGAATAGTGCATTCATCAATGATTTCTCTAAGATTTTGTAAACCTTGTTTAACAATCTGTAACTTCCACTCCACCCCTTTATTCCATACCAAGCAATGGGTGTCTACAACATTAGGTATAATATGTTTTGCAATCAGTTTCTCCATATCCCAGCTTAACATTAACTTCAATTTAGCTTGGTAACTGATCCATAACTTTTCTTGTTTTTCAATTGCAACAATCTCCTCCCCCAAAGTAGTTTTCAAAGAGTTTGTCTCTTGGAAAAATTTCATAGATTCAAAAATAACAAAGCTCCCCTTTTTAGTTAGACACTCACTCCATTCCTCAACAACCCTACTTAGGGTAACTTTTCTTTTTAATCATGGCCTCCTTCCCAACCATGGTTAAGGATTCTATAGAGGAATCAACCTAGGAGAGGGGTTGAGGAACAAGTTCAAAAATAGACCTTATACATTCAGTCAAGTCTCAGACCTAGGATTTTAATTCATTCTTACTTTCTTTATCATTTTTTGGTCGTTCAACCATTTTGGTCACAGACACTTGAAAAATTTGAACATCTCCATCTCTAGCAGGGGGGCCAAGGTCTACTCTATTCACCTCAAAATCACTTCTTGTTGCCTGAGTGACATCTGTTTGCGCTGAAGGGTGCACAATTTCTACTTGGAGGCTTCTCGATCCCACATCATCTATCAACCTAGTAGTAATCTTTAAATTCTTCAGCTTTGGCATTGGAGTTCTCTTTAACAATTGGCCTACCATATCTTTCTTAGGTAAAATAGGTTGTACAACCTTTCTTTTTTTGATAAAGTGTCTTCCAGCTAGGCTAGAGTTACTAAGACCTTGGTTGTTTTGAAGCCTAGAGATTCAAATAATTTTCTAGCAATAGGAGGGGTGTTTTCTATAGGTGCAACTATTTGTGACCTCTAAGATATACTCACTTCTTTGACAGGTGATTCATCTTGAGGAGAGGAGTTTATCTAGAAAGCTCCCAAACCTTCATCTTCTTCTTCTCCTTCCTTCTCTTTTCCTAGAATGGGGAAATTAAGAATATCCTCTCCACAAGTCTATGAGAACATACTTTTATTAGGTGGATCATCACCACCATATCCTTGAGTCCCTGACGGTAATGGGTGAGAGGTAGTGCCAATTGAATATATGCTCACAAATTTTTGAGAAGTACCTTTAGAAGGTTGAGTAATTCTTGACCTAGTGTGGGGATGGGACTAGTATGTCATTTTCTTCGTCATCCACTCTTTTCTTTTGGCTAGGACTTCAACAATTTTTGCTTCGATAGTTTCCTTTTCCTTGATACTCTAGTCCATGGCAGGGATATGCCAATTTTCTATTAACTCAGTATAGATTGGGTTTACCATGTCAGACCCATCCTCCACAATACCCTGTAGATCTCATTTTAAATCATAGATGATAATTTGTTCCACTGACAACCTCATCCAACTTCTTTTCCTGACTTTATATTCATCAAAATAATCAGCCCTGATGAAAGAAATTGGGGCTTAGCTTCAAATTGTCCTTAACATAATTTTTCAAATTAAAAGGAAACCACTCATCAATGACAACAAGTTATACTTAGAAAACTCCTCAATATTTAGGGCATCAGATAGAGATAGGCAACTATAAGATCCAAAACCAATAGGAAAACAAATCATTACGCTTTTCATGTCTTAAAATAATCTGTTTATGTCTACCAATTGCCCGCATACTTCAATCACGACCCACTTGTCTTCAGGGTATGTAGGCAATTTGATTAGAAAACCAACATACCCACCAAATCTTATATAATAAAATATTTGTGTATACACCTAAAAATGGTCTGGAGAATCCAATTGATTAAATATGATTTATTTGATTAATTTCCCTTAATTCATCTACTATTAAATAAATAGAAATATTTATTTATATAACTCATCTTAAATTCTTCAATCTTTATTCTTTTATTGTCATCTTAATTAAATGAACAAATTTCACTTTGTTTTATTTAATTATCATAATTAAATTCATCTACTTAATAAATAAATAAAAATATTTATTTATATTAAGCTCACTATTAATTCTTCTATTTTATCATATTATTTCCTCTTAATTAAATAAACAAATTTAAATACTTTGTTTTATATAATTATTATCATTATTATTTCTTTTATTACTTTATCCATTTATTCTATCTTAAAATTAAATAATTTGTATTATTTAATCATCTTTTCATATTTCTTCTTAATTAAATAAAGATATTCTAAAGTCTTTCATTTAAATTATCATATTTCTTCTATAATTATATAATATACAACTTCTATAGTAGGTATTATTTAATTATTTATTCCCCTTTTTGCTAAATTTAAATAAACTAAAATATTCAAATAAAAGCATAAATCAAATTTTCCTCTATTCATTCACCAATAAAATTAGATATTTTATATCTAATTAATTCAACTGGCATTAATGGGAAGCTTTGGAGACAAATTGGAGACAAATTTTAATCAATCTCTCAATCTTCTTCTTCTGATCCTTCCTATCATCTTTCCTGGTGTTTTCATGGGGAGGAACCATTCCCAAAATCTTCTCAATCTTCTCAATCTCTCACCATTCAATCCTCCAGATTGAATCCAAGCCTCTACTTTGCTACCCTTGTGCAAATCTATTGTCGTGAATCTATAAATACAACCTTTCTCAATAAGAAATGGATTCCAACTTTAAGCAAACTTACTCTACAGGAAAGCATCAAGAAATCAAGCAATCAAGTAATCAAGCCTCAAGCATTTTTAGCAATAACATTAGATTTAATATCATGACTGTAGCTTTCATCATAGTTTCATGTTAGCAATAGATTAAATTAGTTTCCTTTATCATTTAGATATCATCATATAGGATTAGATCATTGTAACCAACATCATTCCATTTTTTAGATTGGCATTTTAACAGTCACAGAGCTTATCAAATCTGAGAGGTTCATGTAGCTTAATAAATATTTAAAGATAAGAGACAATGAGACACTTTCAAGTTTTTTCTCTTTTATTATAGATTAATTGTTGAATCTTTGATATAATGTTTCATTAAGAAGTGCTATTTTACTCATACTTATTTCACACTTACAATTTGGCGCCCACCATGGGTCATAACCCCATATTTCACAATTTTTCTTTGAAAAGTGTCATACAGGATTCTGGCATGTTTATTTTAGCGCGAGCAATATTTTTTTTGGCACTTTTGATGAAAACTATAGCACATCTAACGTAAAATTCAGTGCTTCTGAACTTTTTTTCAGCGCTTCAACATAAACTATAGCTTTTCTGAAGAATTGTTTAGCACTTCTAAAGTGGAAACTATAGTGCTTCCACGACCTGTTTTAGCACATCATTGAGACATTCATGACACAGTTGGTCTTTGTTCTCAAAATTTCTATAGCGCTTTGGTGAAATTTTATGGTGCTTCTAAAATTTTTTATAGCGCTTCTGATATAAACTATAGCACTTTTGATTTCTGTTTCAGCGCTTTGAAACTCCGTTTCAACGCTTCTGTATTTTCTTATTTTATTTGGATCCAACGTGACCATGGCCAAAATGTTATGTCTTTTAGACTAAAAATAATCAATCTTAGGGTAGACACTTAATTTAAATATACCAATCCTAGGATAGTCATCATATTTTGTTGTATTAGTTAAATAAAGTAGCTTGATCTTGTGAAGCAACATCTTCATTTAGTTTAGTATATTGTCTCTTGGGCTTAAAATAAATCATTATTTGCTATGCTTGTGAGGTGAATAGGCTTATGCTCTCCCCTTAATTGAGTGATCAAAGTGCCAGACTCACCCTTTCCTTTTCATGCAATTTTGCGCTTTTTGTTAAAACCTTTAGAAGGTCTGTCGTAGTGGGAAAAAGTACTCACCCTACAAGAATGACCTTAGTGGGAACGCGTAAAGCCAAGTATTCCAACCCACTCTAAACAAATGCGAGTTGTTGATGAAAGTCCAACTCAATGGTAGTGTGCAAGATAACCATCCCTAAAATATTTGTTCTAAAGATTGGGAGGTCTCATGAGGGAGTTTATCATTTGCCCCACCGCACAAAAACCCTATCTAAGAACCATAGTGTAGTATCTAGCTGAGTCAGTAACCAAACGTTGTAATACTCACAGTGCAAGGGGAGGGAAGAATCTGCCCCCAAGACACTCACCATATAATTGCCAAGGACCATTTTCTCAAGGGATGAGAAATCCAACTTTGAGTACGCACCTGGAAAAGACAAAAACACGAGCGCCCTCTAGGGGGTGACACGGCTGTTTGAGTCAACACAATTTTAAGATATGGGCTGTTGAGTATAACGATGACCTTTTTTGACTTTAAGAGCGAGTCTATCTAAAGTGTATCTTTGTTAAAGAAAACCAATGGAAATCAAGAAGGACCATTCGTGGTTCTTGAAAATACACTATTTGTTTAGATTGTAGATTTAAAAACCATTGTCCTAAAATTTGCTTGCTATGTTCTCAAATCATTGTAACTCAGATAAAAGATCATCCTGAAAAACATAAACCAAATCAAACTAGGAAATTTATGAATAGAGATTGGAAATCCAAATTTTTTTTTCAAGAAATCCCTCAAAACAAGAGTCAAGAAACCGAAGAAACCACTTAGTTACAAAAACATTTTAAAAAGAAGACTTTTCTTGAATCGGAGTAGAAAAATCTTGCTTCATCATAGAACTTTCATCTATAGGTTTCACGATTTCGCTAGGGGTTATACTAGTGATTATGCCTTAGAGCCACTTTATTCACAAGCCTATTTCCAAAGAAGAGCTCTGTCACAATATCATAATCATAGTCAACCTATTCGTCAATCCTCCATCGCACAACCAATGATATAATACTCCACCAGGTCCGATCAACTATTGCAATAGAGAAAATTAGAATCTTTAGGCTTCTCATCCAACATCAGAAAATACTAGTGGAGATATCTTGTCAAAATCAAGATTCCCAAAAACCAATGTCTTCACGAGTAGAAAAATTAGACAAAATCATTGAAACCCAAAGTAGCACTTCCACATTCTATCTTAGCACTTCTGAGGTCTGTTTTAGCACTTTTGAGGTCTGTTTTAGCACTTATGAGGTCTGTTTCTTATGAATCCAAAGTAGCGCTTACACCCTCTGTTTCAATGCTTTCAATCTCTATTTTAGGGCTTCCGCAAAATAACACTTCAGAAAACTGTCATAGCGCTTCCACACTCTGTTTTAGTGCTTCCGCAAAATAACACTTCTGCACTCTATTTTAGTGCTTACAAAAAATAAAATAAAAAATAGAGAGCTTCCAAACATATCATTCAGATTGGTTAAAACTCAAATATTTATCAACTAGAAGCATCTTTTCAATACAAACACTGTCTAGAAACCATAAACAGATAGGTTCCTACAAGTTAACATTCTTTTCAACTAGAACCCAGATCTTGCAAACTATAAAGTGTCAAGCAAATCAAAAAAAAATCTTGGTTATTTAGCTAACTTTATTCATCAGGATATTATCATCCCACTATCATGAAAACAAGGCATAGTAATGAGATTTTTAACCTAGTCTCATCAATAGGATATATCATCCTATTTGACTTTGTTAAAATTCATTTGACTCTTATCAGACATAGAAGATCAAAGTTTGGTAGGAAAAAAACAAACACTTGTATGCCAATCTTCACTAGGTTACAAAAGTAGAGACTCTTAGAAAGAGAACTTGAAACATCAAATACCATGGCAGAAGAAAATCCTTGGAATAACTTACATCAAAATGACAAGAACTAAATAATGGCTCACGATTTTCAAATAGCGCAACAGGACCAAAAATTCCATCAATTTATGGAAAAGATCTTAGAGCAAGACATGGAGAAATATCTCCTAATGCTAGTTGAATCAGGTGCTAAACTTCCCAAAGATTTTGATGTCAATCGCTTAAAAGAAGCACCTATAACAAATGAAACTGAAATACCACAACACACACAAAATGTAGATCCAATTGTTGCCCTAACAAGTCAAATGCAAAACTTACAAAAACAATTGCAAGACATTGTAAAGGGAAACACGAAAACGTATGCATTATAGGACATTTATCCTTATCCTTTTGAACCAATAGTAGACATGATACCTTTCCCTAGACATTGTGAATTCCCAAAATATGACAAATACAATGGTAAGATAGATCCAATTGACCATATAAGGGAATTCAAGACCATGAGCTTAAAATTTGCGCAAGAAGAAACTTACCTAATGAGGTTATTCCCAAGAAGCTTAGGAGGTTAATGAATGGAATGGTTTTCCAAACTACAGCCAAGAATACGAACTTTTGAAGAGCTCATCAATAGGTTCATATCACAATATTCTTTTAACATCCAACATGATGTCACAATAAAGGACCTCTATAACATGAAGCAAAAAAAAGGTGAGACAAAACTGTCCTTTTTACAACGATGGCGAAAACTATTTGCTAGGTATCCTCGCTCCATACTTGAGGAAGAGAAAATGGAGTTATTCATAGACAATCAAACATATGAGATGAGCTATACACTCGAATTACAATGTCCTCCAATATTTAAAAAAGTGATTGAAAATTACCTTAAAATCAAAGAAGCTTTGGTCAAATGAGGGGTGATCAAACACTAAAATGAAAAATCAAACAATACCAACTCCTCAAATCAATATACCAACAATGACAAACCTAAATTCTAGCAAAAGAATAGAAATACTGGGATCAACGAAATTGCAAATGACTTACAAAATGCAAAGCTAGTTTTTAACTTGACATAATCTACTACAAAGACAAACCAAAGCAGTGACCAAAACACCAAGTCAAATATCAATCAAAACAATAATCTAAACAATGGAGAATCAAAACCACAAATATATTAAAAATCATCAAATTGGCGTAGATTCACACCATTAGGCCAAACACTGGAATCAACAATCAGGGAACTTGTTGCAAGTGATCTTATCACTACACAATAAGCATGATTTTGGGATCCAAAAGTCAAACCACCATGGTGGAATGGCATAGATTACTGTAACTTCCATAAGTATAAGGGACACAAGACAAATGATTGCATGGAATTAAAACATATAGTCCAAGATTTTATTGACAAAAAAAAGGTATACGTAGAGGGACATCAAAACAACAACAATCATACAACCTTTAAAGACCATTTACCAAATTATGACAAGGGAGAGTCATTTTCTACAAAAAGTAAAGGCAAAAATGTCAATCATGTTTATGATAGCACAATATTTTGTTTTTCTGAAGTAGAAAGTGATACTGTCACTGGTAATCACATTCATAACAACAAAACCAATGATATTGTATCACTAAATCTAATCTCGAGCATACAAATATCCAATAATCAGATAAATGTTTTAAAAATAAGAGAAAGACAAGACTATCAACCAGTTAATGTAATGACAAGGGGAAAATCCAAGGTAATTTTGAAGGGAGTTGCACCTAAAAACACCACTCCACCTCCAAGTCAGTACAAAATTATCGACCAACTTTAGAAAATACCATCACAAATATCAATTCTTGAACTCCTTAAACTATCACCATCCCATAAGGAGGTTTTAGAACAAGCACTTGTTGCCACCACAATACCCAACAACCTAGATGTTTGTCAATTCCAAGCTATGGTGGGACATTTGACCACGTCACACTGTTTATCATTCTCTGAACAGGATGATGTGTCACTTAATCATCCATATAACACCGCCCTCCATATTGAAGTTTTGATACACAAACATCATGTTAAAAGGGTCCTAATAGATAGGGGAGCTGGTTTGAACATCTGTACTTTAAAGTTAATCCATGCACTAGGGTATTCAGATAATGCTATTGATGCCCAAAGAAAAATGACAATAAAGGCTTATGATGAAGAAGAGAGATCTTCTAAAGGACTGATTGTGTTTCCCATTCAAGTGGGACCAATGGTGAAAAATATAGCATGCCAGGTACTAGAAAAAGAGTTAACCTACAATATTCTCTTAGGAAATCCATGGATTCATGAAATGTTGGAAGTAGCTTCGACCTATCACCAGTGTTTGAAATTTTCGGTTGATAGACAAGAGGTGACTATATCAACATATTATAACAACCCTCGACATTGTAACACACTTAGAACTTCTCAAGACACCTTTGTGCCTCACAATAGGGAATCATGCACTTCAAATTCATTAGATGGTGAAAAACCTCCAAACATTACATCCAAGTGGGTGGAGAAAAAGGATAAATCAAATATACAAGTGCTGTCGAATCTACATTAATAGACAATAAGGATCCTTTAAATTCTCTATCATAGAAATTCCAAGAAAAGGTCCAGCTAATAGAAAAAGGCATGGGACAATATTCTATTGAGCATTCTCTTAATCTTTCACAATTGATGCCATCTCCAAACTCATATGGACAACCATCAATGATAAAATGACAACCATCACAACCTGCCACGGTTCTAGAGGAAATATTTGTGAAAGTTCGTACTATAGAGGATGAATCAAAAGATAAAACTATCCTCAATTGGTTGTACAAAGATGAAGAAGCATCGACATTAAGAAACATTAGCATCAAAACAGATAAGTATGGCAAAGGAAAGACTATTTAAAAAAAAAATGGGTTATGAAGGGCAGGGACCTTTGGAAAAAGGAAAGAAGGCATCATAGAACCCATTCATTCTCTTACTCTTTATTCAAAGGATAAGACAGGACTGGGTTACTCAGAAGAAGTAAAACAAGAAATGACTAATAAGGTAGTTGAAAGAATCCTTTAAGTAAGAGATAGCTTTGAAATAGATTCTGATGAATATGAATGGGATCTATATTCTAATATATCTTACATAGATGTCAAAATTGATTTCATAAAACAATATGCACCTACATGTGAGGAGGGACAAAGCTCCAGCTCTAGACCACTTGTATTAGAATCGCAACATATCGATGACTCAAGTTAGGATGAACAAACATCGAGTGAACTAGATAATCTCAAGGAAAGTAACATCATTGACCTCAACATCCCTAATAACAACTCTAATGACATAACTTCTTGAACCCTTACTGCCATTAACCCAAGTCAATCTGATGACTTCCTTCCCTTAGTCCATCCTGAACTTATCGACTAGGAACCCATTGAACCTATAAATGTACCCATCTTTGCAAATGATGATGCTATCATAAATTTACTTTGTTGTGATGAACCTGATACAAGTTCTATCCATAAATCTCATAACAAGGTGGTTTGACAGGAGGGTGTCAAATATTCCAGTTGTAAAATAGAACACAAGAAAAATAGATCTAATGGTGAAAACCATTCTATGGCAGCATTAGATCTTGAAAAAATAAAAATAAAGAACGCATCGGACGGTGAAAACCTCTCTGAGGCACTGAAATATGGGATATTTGACACCCTTCTAAAACATTATCATGAAAGATCATCAGTTTTGGTGGAACTTACACAGTCTGTAAACATTGGCATAAAAGAAAGAGCAAAGATTTTACATCTGGCAGAATCTATGACAGAACAAGAAAGACCTGAATTTATCAATTTTTTTGAAGAAAGAAGCATTAAATTTTCTTGGTCATACTCCGATATACCAGGTTTAGACCCAAATATTTTAATTTATCATTTGTCTTTGCCTAATGGAATCAAACCTGTAAAACAAAAATTAAGAAAGATTCATCTACATATCACACTAATGGTAAAAGCTGAGCTGAAGAAGTTATTGGATGTAGGATTCATTATGTCTATTGATTATGCCGAATGGATATCAAATATTGTACCTGTGTCAAATTTGGATAATAGTATCAAGATATGTACAAATTTTAGGGATCTAAATAAGGCATGCCCCAAGGATGATTTCCCCTTGCCTAATATTGACATCATCATGGAATTAATAGTAGGGCATGCCATGTTATCAATAATGGTTGGTTTCTCTGGCTACAACCAAATCAAGATAGCACCGAAATATCAGGAGAAACCTGCATTCACATGTGCATGGGGAACCTTTTGTTGGAATTTCATGCCCTTTGGTTTGAAAAATGCAGGGGAAACTTAAAAGAGCAATGACCACTATCTTCCATGATATGATGCATACCTTTATGGAGGATTACATGGATGATATTCTAGCTAAATCTTATTCTAGAGAAGGACATCTAGATATCCTTGGCAAAATTTTCACAAGGCTAGAAAAGTTCAATGTCAAACTAAACCCTAAGAAATGTGTCTTTGGGGTTACATCAGCAAAAATCTTAGGATACATAGTCTCAGAAAAAGGTATTGAAGTAGATCCAACAAAGGTAAATGAAATAATGGAAATGCCACCACCCAGAAACATCAATCAACTAAGATCACTACAAGGATGGCTACAATCAATTAGGAGATTTATCTCCCAATTGGCAGACAAAAGTCACCCATTTAATCATCTATTGCATAAGAATGTTGTGTTCAAATGGGATCAAGGGTGTGAAACAACTTTCAACCAAATAAAGCAATATATGATGTCACCACCTATTCTCATGCCACCTACAGAAGGAAGACCTTTAATACTATACATTGCAACAACGGATATTTCTTTAGGAGCACTGTTGGCACAAGAAGATTATGAAGGAAGGGAACAAGCCATTTAATACATCAACAAAACTTTGAATGGATATGAAATCAATTATACCTTCATTAAGAAATCTTGTTTGGTGGTGGTATTTGCTACCCAACAGTTGCGGTATTACATGTTGACTCACACAATTAGGTTCATAGAAAAAATTGACCCATTGAAGTATTTGCTCAGTAAGGCTGCTTTAATAGGTAGATTGGCCAAATGGGTCATGCTTTTAAGTGAGTTTGATATTCAGTATGTGGAAATAAGAGCCATCAAAGGTCAAGTGATCATCAAACAATTAGCTGAAGATCCTGTAACTGATGATCATCCTATGACAATGGAGTTTCCTGATGAAGACATTCTTATAGTAATAACACAACAATGGATAATTTACTTTGGTGGATCATATACACAAAGAGGATCTGGTGCGGGAATTTTGTTCATTACACCCCAAGGAAATACCATCCCAAAATATTATAGACTAATGTTTCCATGTACCAATAATGTGGCAGAGTATGAGGCATTAATCATTGGCGTCAAAGTGGCAATTGAATGGAAAATCATAGAGTTACAAGTATATGGGGATTCTCAACTAGTCATTTATCAAGTAAATGATGAATATCAAAAAAAAGATGAGAATTTGATTCCCTACAATCAGCTGATAGATGATCTCAAAAAATACTTTGTCAATATCAAATTTGAGCAAAGTCCAAGGGCAAAAAACAAAGTGTTAGATGCTATGGTGACAATTGCTTCTCTTTTACAATTACCAGAGAAACATGGTCATTATGAGTTTATGGTAGAACAAGTATCTAATCCTTCTTATAATAGTTCATAATCCCAAAGCATATACCATTTAGATGCTGTTGAATCCTCCATCTATGAAAAGACCTATGCGTACCTAAAAGACAACATCCTTCCTCCTGATCTTTCCAGAAACCAAAAATGCAACTTCATCCGCCAATCCGCGTGACATACTTTATCATCGAGGTCTAGATGGTACTCTTCTCTGATGTTTAGAACATAATGATTTTGAGATAGCCTTATGTGAGGTTCATGAAGGTATTTGTGGAACTCATTCAAGTGGTATAACTCTAGCAAAGAAACTCCTCCGTTTAGGGTATTACTGGCCAAGTATGGAGAAAGAGTCTTATCAATTTGTCAAGAAGTGCCAAAAGTGTTAGATTTATAGTAATCTGATCCATGCACTAGCTCAATAATTAAACCCATTCACAACAACATGGCCCTTTTGTCAATGGGGACTGGACTTGGTAGGAAAGATAAATCCGTCTTCATCCAATGGACACAAGTTCATAATCATAATGACAAAATACTTTACAGAATGGATAGAAGCAGTTCCTCTCATAACTATTACTAGAAAACAGATCTCATCATTCATATTGAACTGCATAATCTGTTGGTATGGCATACCTCAGTCCATTATCACTGATAATGGATGACCATTTAAAATCCAGGATGTCCAGGAATTGTGTAAAAATTTTTATATCCAACATCATTTCTCAACACCATATTATCCTCAGGGAAATGGCCAAGTAGAGGCCTCTAACAAAACAATTCTGAAAATACTCAAGAAAATGGTTAACGATGTTGGATGTGATTGGCATATTCAACTTAATCCTGCACTATGGGCCTACAAAACCAACATCAGAACATCGACAAGAGCTACACCATATGCCTTGGTATATGGATCGGAGGCCATACTGCCCATTGAGGTAGAGATTCCATCACTCCGTGTATCACTAAAAGGAATCATTTTAGATGAGGACTATAGAGTATCTAGGCTTCAAGAACTAGAACTGTTGGATGAACATCATCAACAAGTTTTCAATCATCTAACGACATACCAACAGAGAATGTCAAGGAGCTACAATCATAGGGTAAAGCCTAGAGTCTTTCAGGTTGGTGATTTGGTCCTAAAAGAGAACCCTAGAAATCAATAGGATAGAGAAAAGAAAGGGAAGTTTGAACCTAATTGGCTAGGTCCCTTTGTCATCATATCAGTTTATGGATCAGGCGCTTATCAACTCTCAACACCTGAAGGGGATTTGTTTGATGAACCTCTCAACAATATCCATATCAGAAGATACTACACCTGAATCACCTAGTGCACATTTCAAACTTATAAAAAATGGTTTCCTTGATGAAAACTTGACAAACACTTGTCTTGGTAACCAAAAAATACAAAAACAAAAATAAAATAAATAAAAAAATAAAATAAAAAGAGATTGTAAAAATATGAAAAAGTGCAATAAAAACATATAGTGAAAACCTGGAAATATGTGCTATTTATGATTTAACCAGCTTTCACCATCTATTGGGATGCATGTCATAGTTGTTACTTTCACCATCACTTTGCATGCATTATCATATCATTGTAAATAGTCATGTCTCACCCTAGCTTGAGGGAAACATCGAGCTTTGCAAAAAAAAAAAAATAACAACAAAAAGAACAAAAACATTGATCAAAATGCAACCAACATGGAACATCAATCACTATCATAAACAATTTGAACATCCACATATGACAACAAAAAAATCAAAAAAAAAAAAAGGTCAAAAGAGTCAATCTAAAAAAGTCAAAAACATGAGTATGTGTCAGTCAAACTACATGCTCTCTGCGTGTATAACATAGGAAAGGCTAATCTTTGGTCAGCCCTCGAGGTCCCTAGGATAAGTCATTAGGTTGGTCTGGTCCAATCTCAGAAAACAACAAAAAAATCACAAAATCAAGATGAATGATCTAATCTGAATAATGATTGAAACACTTTAAGTAAAGGTTGTATATGTTGTATTTTTTGATTATTTGTTATTATTTCTTTGGAGTAACCTGATGTAATGAACTAGAGAAGCTAGGAAGAAGAATGGTATTTTCATTTGTCTGTTGTTTGTGAATTAATTATTTAATGTGTGAATTGTCGTGGGACGTGCTCTACAAATGTATCACTGATGACATTCAAAATTCACACACTAAAATGATTGATCCTTGTCTGTTTACGCAAGAAATGCTCAGGTCATCTCGGTTTAATTATACCTCAATGCTTGTGTTCACTTGCAATATCGAAAATCATGGAAGTCGTACTTAGGTCATCATTGGTCTAAAATATACCTTTGATGCTTGTACTCACTTTCAACATTTTTTAAAGCTCTATGATGATACAAAGCACAAAAAGTACTATTAAAATGCCAATGTTTGCATGTAGTTGCATGATAAATTTAGATTACATTCATAAATAGTTTATACATTTGTAGAGTATTTTGTTACAAAAATTTTGTGAAAAATTCAAATTGATGATTATCATTTCTCATAAAAGACTGAGTATACTTGACATAAACAAAAACATCATCCTAACCATGTAGTTGCATCAACATTTTTCACATTAGAAGGCATTTTCTATTCATCATTCATACATTTTAATCAAATCATTTTGCATTCATCATATCATATTTCTCCATATCATATAAAAGTTCTAAAAGAAAATTTCAAACCTAAATCATATCATTGCATTTTTCATCCATTCATTAATTATTTCTCCCATATCATATCATTGCACTCTCCATTTACATTTTATTATCATTACATCAAGTGATCACATTATCCATTCACATTTTATTATCAATACATTATTGACATACATTAAAATACATCATACATCCATTCATCATTTTATTATTACATCATATTATTTCATTTCCATCAATTCATAATTTATATCATACATCATCTATTTTGACATTTATATCAACATAGGAACATACATCCCATTTGCATCACATCATTACATCCACATTCATGTATAAAGATGATCATCATATAAAAAGAAAATAATCATGCATCCATACATCAACATCATATATCCATACATCATTCATTAAATAGACCATCATAAACCATATCATATCACATGACCATCTAGAATCAAGTAAATCATCACATGGCATGTAGAACATGGTAAATAAATGCATCCATCATAGAATCATAATAGAACCCATCATAGATCAATAATAGTCTACTGCATATCATGTAAACCATATAAAACATCAATGTCAAGTATACAATGAAGTCTAAAATAAGGGAGATATATCATCAAAACAGGCTGGATCGAAGTATACATCATGTCTCAAAAACAACACAAAATCATAACAACGTCTAAGATTTGTTGCTACCAGATGGTGTAGGAATCACAGGACTAGTACCACCACCACCACCAGATGGACCAGGACCTCCTGGATCTCTACAAGGCGGCTGGGTCACACCCTCACTGATAGTCCTGGTATGTGTCTTGCCTGACCATGAAGGAGCATAACTCACTCTCCGCTCAACAGGGACTGCATCATGATAATGAACCCTATAAAACTTTGCCTCTCGCTCGACACGGAGAACCTCCCTCATATAATCACCAAAACTGGTACCATCGGGAATCCGCTGTAAAGTATTTGTAGTTGCTTGTGCCCGCTCTACGATCTACCTAGCACTATCCCTCTCTGTTGTCAGTGTGGCAATCTACGTCTATGCTGCTCTCAACTGTCCCTATTCCTATGTCAAGGCTTGTGCATGAGCCTATGCTTGGGTCTATAGTTGTGTCCATGTCTGCACAAGTAAACCCTATGCCTGAACAAGATGCCCCTATAGAGTTTGAATCTATACCTGGAGGGAGGCAATCTGTGTCTGATGATTCGAAGAAGATGTCTCCACTGCTTGCCTCTTACGAGGCACACTAGTGGATGGACCTATACTAACTACCACAATACCTCTGCCACCATTCTTACCATCATCTCCATCATCACCAATGCTCTCACCACTGCTGCTCCCCTCACTGTCCTCACTACCACTATCATCATCCTCACCACTACCCTCCACATGCTTAATGTCAACATCCTCCTCTCCACCCACATCCTCTGCTTCAACATCCACAACTTGCTCCTCCACCACATCCTCTGCTCATCTCCATCGTTGACCATGTGTAACCGCAACATCATCTCTATAGGTAATGGTGATGGTTCATCAGGAATAGTGATCCGAGGGCATGGATGTAATGCAAGATAAGCTGCTTACTCCTCTATCACTGGTGCCTCTGTAATATCACAACGTATGTCCTAGGATGAGGGCTATAAGGTGCGGTATCCCTCTACTAAGGTATCATAGGATAAACGTGGCCCCTAATCTGCTACATCACTTTGACATTAGGCATAATGTGCAACACCCTAGGGAATGCACTAAACAATACCATACTGCCTGTACACCCTCCGCAGTAGGAATCTCTCTAAAATGAAGCAGGTCCTACCAATTAAGTACATAGAATCACACATGTATCCCATCTCCGCATCATCCTCATCCCAGTGCTCATAGTCTAGATATGGGTGCCATGTCACTACCTCTAAATCATCCAAAATGTACCTCCAATGCTTCAACTTACCCATCCTAGACTGGGTAAGTCGACCTCTATATCTGAAAACATATGTTATCTTGAACTGGCACTAGTTGCGTGACAACAATATGCTCCCACGCCCAAACCTGAAGCAAGGTAGCTCCTGATGATAAACTACACCCTCTCAAATAAATAGTTGAATGCAAATCATGATACAAATGTGCCAGCATGCACATCCCCCAAGCATAGCAGGTCCCATGTACGATCATACTCTCAAGTACACTTCCCCATCTGATAGATAGTCCCTTTGACCTATGACCAGGACAAAGAAACCCTCCAATAAATCCTTCCAGAATTGAAGGTAAGGTGGCATAAGAATCCACAATCACTTGCCATGGAATCCACATCCCAACAATATACTCATCCTGAAACAATTTACGAAGAGCATCTGTCCCACCCACCTCCTATGTTTCATACACAAAAACCTCTCCAACAAATGGTATCCGCAAAATATGCTAGACATCCTCTGGGGTGATAGTCATCTCATCGGTGGATAAGTGGAAGGTGTTATGATCACTGTGCCACCGCTCGACTAAAGTTATGAGAAGACCTCAATTAATCCTAATCTGGGGCATGTCAAGAAGAGAAGAAAGTCCACACCAAACAATAATCTATGTCTCATTTGGTGTCAACGATGGAATCAAATCAAATGTCCATGGGAAATGCTCTCGAATCTAGAGGTTATCCAGAGACTCCTATCATCATAAAATGTTCAAAAGTAGTACACTATGTCAAAAATCACAAGTCATTATACTATTGAATCTAATCAGGTCTTGGTATGAATTTTGATCAAAATTCATGAGCAAACATCACCAAACCTCACCTATCATGAGGTCATCATTATCAATCTAAACTGTACTTCACCTAACATGAGGTCAATTTATCAAAATCAACCTCGCCTATCATGAGGTTAATCACAAATGAGGTTATTTATCACCTATCATGAGAATAATTCTTATCTATCAATCATCACAATCAATCATCAGGGTTATTTTAGATCATCAAATCATATCAAACCAATGGGTTGACATGATCAGAATCAACAAAATCAAGTTTAAAATTTGACAAATTTTGCAAATCTGACTTGGATGCGCTAAAATATGCATTCAAAGCGCTAAAAGATTAGAAGTGCTATTTCATCAATCAGAAGCGCTAGAATAGTTTATCAAAGTGCCATATCACTAAAAGCATTATTTTAGGAGGTCAAAACGCTAAAATCTTCAACACGCTAAATTAATCATAGGAAGCGCTAATTTATCCTACCATAGCACTAAAATCTTCAATGCACTAAATTAATCACTGGAAGTGATAATTTATCCTACCATAGTGCTAATCATCTCAAAGTGCTAATTTAAACGCTTGAAGCGCTAATCTATCCTATCCTAGCGCTAATTCGCCAAAGTGCTAAATTAGCTTATTGAAGCACTAAACTACCTAATCGAAGCACTTCTTTTCAAAAAGTGCTAAAACAAATCCTAAAAGCACTACATCAGAGTGTAAAAGCGCTACAACATGTTCTTGAAGCGCAAAAACTATGAAAAATTCAAATGTATATAAAAACATGAAAAATGAGAAAAACAAGAATTACGAGGAGGACTAGGGGTACATACTGAAGGTCCATAAGCTGTCGGGCGTTGATGATGTCACACTCGCTTGAATCGGTGGGTGTGGTAAGGGATCGACATTTTGCTCCAAAGTCACAAATCTCTCTCTCAGAAAGTTTCAAAAGTTAAAATGCATAAATGATTCTGAAAAAGATCCTTTTGACCTTTTATAGGTTATTAAAGGTGGGTTTATGGTGGGATTTTTAAACTTTTAATTAATTTTTATTGAGAGATTAATTGAAATTCATCCAAGGACAAAATTTCTACACCAAATATTGGGAGATAAATTATTTTATCATCGAATCATCATTGAATCATCATAGAATCATCAAAAAATCATGAAAATTTGAAAAATTCCGAAAAATCCAAAATCATCAATTTATCTCCCAAGGGGGTATATATCCATCATCACCTGAAAATCAATGTCTGGGGCATACTGAATTTTCATCGATACTGACAGCAACAAAAGAAAAAATTTCTTTGAAGTAATGCGTAAACACATCATTTCAAAGAGGGGAAAAATGTATACACCTAAAAATGGTCCGAAGAATCCAATTGATTAAATATGATTTAGTTGATTAATTACCCTTAATTCCTCTACTAATAAATAAATATAAATATTTATTTATATAGTTCATCTTAAATTCTTCAATCTTTATTCTTTTATTTTCATCTTAATTAAATGAACAAATTTCACTTTGTTTTATTTAATTATCATAATTAAATTCATCTACTTAATAAATAAATAGAAATATTTATTTATATTAGGTTCATTATTAATTCTTCTATTTTATCATATTATTTCCTCTTAATTAAATAAACAAATTTAAATACTTTGTTTTGTTTAATTATTATCATTATTATTTCTTCCATTACTTTATCCATTTATTCTATCTTAAATTAAATAAACAAATTTAAATAATTTGTATTATTTAATCATGTTATCATATTTCTTCTTAATTAAATAAATATATTCTAAAGTCTTTCATTTAAATGATCATATTTCTTCTATAATTATTTAATATACAACTTCTATAGTTGGTATTATTTAATTATTTATTCCCCTTTTTGCTAAATTTAAATAAACTAAAATATTCAAATAAAAGCATAAATCAAATTTTCCTCTATTCACTCACCAAAAAAATAAGATATTTTATATCTAATTAATTCAACTGGCATTCATGGGAAGCTTTGGAGACAAATTGGAGACAAATTGGAGACAAATTTTAATCAATCTCTCAATCTTCTTCCTCTGATCCTTCCTATCATCTTGCCTGGTGTCTTCATGGGGAGGAACCATTCCCAAAATCTCCTTAATCTTCTCAATCTCTCACCATTCAATCCTCCAAATTGAATCCAAGCCTCTACTTTGCTGCCCCTGTGCAAATCTACTGCCATGAATCTATAAATACAACCTTTCTCAACAAGAAATGGATCCCAACTTTATGCAAACTTACTCTATAGGAAAGCATCAAGCAATCAAGCAATCAAGAAAGCAAGCAATCAAGCCTCAAGCATTTTTAGCAATAGTATTAGATTTCATATCACGACTGTAGCTTTCATCATAGTTTCCTTTATCATTTAGATATCATCATATAGGATTAGATCATTATATCCACATCATTCTATTTTTTAGATTGGCATTTTAACAGTCACAAAGCTTATCAAATCTAAAAGCTTCATGTAACTTAATAAATCTTTAAAGATAGGAGACAATAAGACGCTTTCAAGTTTCTGCTCTTTTTTTATAGATTAATTGCTGAATCTTTGATATAAGTTTCATTAAGAAGTTTTATTTTACTCATACTTATTTCACACTTACAATTTGAAATTGAATGAAGTGATTGCCACAAAAACTTACAAATTGCATTGCCTCTGGTGACAATTGCATTGCAAGATGTCCTTGTAACTCTTGACCATATTCATAGTGAAAGCATCAGTTATCCTCCTAAAATGCTGATTTTTTTGTGTGGAGTTGCAACTTATCAAAATAGTCTTAGATAGGTACCTTCCCTAGAGGTAGATAACTTGGTCTTAAACCCGATTAGAGCATTTTACTAGCAATAGCATAGATCAGGTATGAGGATATATAGAAAAACCTATTGAGAGTAAAGAAAGTCATTAGCTGATGTAGATGATCACTTATAATTCCCCCCCAATCCAGAAATTGTTGTCTAACTAACATACTTTGGATGAAGAAATAAATACACTCTTAAAACCCATGCACATCTTCATTTCCTCTCAGCCTATACAGTAACACCACAATGTTAGCCACTTCTACAAAATGGGCCCTGTGCAATTTTTGAGGTAACTAGGACTTGCACCGTTTAGGTTTGGCCAACCAATGCTTTGCCATTTCATTTCTATAAAGCCCCCTCTGATTGAATACTCGAGGAATTTCTTATATTTATGGGTGAATAATCATCTTTCTAGGATCTTTAGGTAGGATACAAAGGTGGACATGTGAATCTTCAGTACCAACCATTTATCTTCTATCTTGATTGCTCACATTTGTGAATTATAATGTCTGATACATCGCATAATGAGTTCCAGGAATTTTACTACTATAGGAAATGCAGTAGCTTCGACTAGCCCACTATCAATTACTCATGCAGTAATGGGTGGTGGATTGGTTTTATTAAATTTACTTCTTAACTTATCCAAATTAATAGGTCTAAAATAGGTATCTCCAATTTCTTTTCCTTCATAAGTCAAACTAGATACATACTCATAACCTATGCATTTAAATTTTTCCATGACTTGAATTAGGCTCGAACAAGGAATTACCCAAAAAATTCTAAAATAGGAATACCAATATCTTAGAAGTACAAACTTGAAGTAGGGGAAATTATAAATACCTAGAATGATAAACTCTTAGCTGAAATCCTACATCTTGTCCTACTTTCCCTCGGGAAATAGTGCCACAATGAGAATGTTTGTCTAGCACTTAGGAAATTTCCTTAAAGACCCCAAAAAAAGTGTGGGAGTAGATGAGCATTAATATCTCTCACTTTTCATAGGGTACATGGCAAAAATTAGTTCACTATTCATTAAACCTCTTTCAAAATTCAAAAACAAACATCTAGAAGCGGAGAAGTGGAGAGTTCGACAAAATTCATAAAAGTGCACTTCAGTTCAAGCTCCACTTCTAGATACCATCTGAATGAAAGAACAAAAGTATCAATGGAAAACAAGGCAAGGTGATCAAGTGGGGAGTTACACGAACTTCATAAAATGCTATCCGAGTTTGCGGGACTAGACTAAACACTGTCTGAGAAAGGACCAAGCCGATTCTAAATAAACAAAGGAACTCCCATGGACCAAAACAAAATGTAGGGTAATAGTGGCTCTGATTGGGGATGAAGACTGACAAGAATGAAGCAATGATCCCAGATCCAACTTAGTATGAACAATGCCTTATCCATTGGGCAACAGAGTGATTATAGATATAGAACACTCTCCAACACTTAGGAAGCAAACCAAAACAAAATAAAAACCCTAAACTAACAATGTATAGAAAGGGTTGCGATGTTGATCAAAGTTTATTGAGTTTCAAATCTTTCCCATTATAAGGAATAGGTAAGGGGGTCTCATCAAAATATGTGAGATGAAAAGTGTTAGGACCGTACTTGTGATTGATTTTGAAAGGACCAATCTAGAGTGCATTGAACTTCTTATGGGCACCTTTAGGCTTTCTATGCTTGTCCCATAGAAAAACTGAATCTCCAACCATGAAATTTCTCGATCTTGATTTCTTTTCATAAATATTCTTGAACTTTGCTTGATGTATGGTTATCTTATCAACCATTTCTTCCCATTGTTCTTGAATCTTAGTCAAATATAAAATTCTTCTCTCCAAGGAATCAATGAATTCAAAATACTCAAAAGCAGTTTGTAATTTGTGAACTGAAAATTCTAGTGAAAGAGGAAGTGCACTTTCTACCTCGTATACTAGCTTGAAAGGGGTCATCCCAATGGCCTTCTTAGGAGTCATCCGGTCTTCCCATAGAGCTTCATATAGTCTTTTATGCCAATCTTTCTGATTTTCATCAACTAATTTATTGATAATGCTTATCAAATTCTTGTTGCTAGACTGTTCCTGACCATTCCCTTGAGGATAATAGTCAACTGAATGAGATAGGGATATTCCATAATCATAGTAGAAAATAAAAATCTCACTAGAGGAAAAAATGGTCACATTGTCAACAACTAGCTTCTGTGGAACTCCATACCTAACAAGAATATTCTCTTTAATAAAATTACAAACCACTTCAAAAATGGTTCTCTTGATTGGGATCGCTTCCACCCACTTGGTGGAGTAATTAGTGGCTGTGATAATGTGAGTATGAAATCCAATAGACTGTGGATTGATTGGGCCTATGAAGTTGAGACCCCATTGCTGAAATGGTCATCAATAATTACAGACTTAAGTGGTAAGGTTTCTAGCTGAGGTCTTCCCGCAAACAACTTGTATTTTTTGCACCTGGAAACCCAACAATAACTGTCCTTGAACATCTCAAGCCAGTAATAACCGTGTCTTATAATTTTGAAAGTAGTCATGGTGGAAGAGAAGTGACCTCCACATGCCTCATTATGGAAAATAGTAAGCATCCGTTCTTGTTGATCTTTATTTACACACTTCAAGAATGTCCCATCTATGCCACGTTTCTATAAAGTGTCACCCCAAATAACATAGCTAATTTTAAGTTTAAAATCCTTTTCTCCTTACCAGATAGGTTCTTAGGGCATTGTCTGTAAGTGAGAAAATAGGCTATATCAGAAAACCATTCATCTTGTAAGATGACAAGCAAAATCAATGGTAATTCTTCATCTTCTTCTACTCCCTTTGGGCTTTCCGCCATCAATTTATAGAGTCCTCTTCCTTTGAATAAATTTGTAGGCTTTAGGTCTAAGTCATGCTCTTGCACCTTTGATATCCAGCCATCCCTCTTGTTGCAATCAATATCCCGTTGAGTCAATATGCTCTTAACAACAAGATTTGACACATATACCACAAAGTTTGAATGCAAGATATAGAAGCAAAATTGCTTAACTGCCCTAACTATTGAAAACACGTGTTTTTCAATTTGGGAATAATTTAACTCATGTTTCTTTAATGGATTTATCATAAAGGCAATAGGTGCTTGAATTTTATCCTCATTTTCTTGTAGCAACATGGCGGATGTAGCATGCTCAGAAGCATAGCAATACATGATGAAGTATTTCTTAAAGTCAAGACTGACTAGGATAGGAGCTTAGGCAATTGCATCCTTGATATTTTTGAAGGTGTACTTCCTAGGTTCATTCCATTTAAAATATTGTTTTTCCTTCATCATGTCCATAATATGCTTAGTGATTTCAAAAAAAATTAGAACAATTTTCCTCAAGAAATTTACCTGGCCAAAAAAAGACTTCACACCAGTTTGGTTCAAAGGAAGATTTAATTGTAAGATAGCCTTTACTCTATCCATATCTATTCTAATACCCTCCCTAGACACAATGTGACCCAAAAGTTTACCCTCAGTGATGAAAAAAATAGACTTCTTTGGGTTAAGAGAGATACCATGTTCTTTAAATCTTTGTAAAACTTGTTCCAGATCTTGCAGGTGATCTATTATTTTCTTGGAGAACACTATTTATTCATCAAGACAAATGACTATAATCTTATTTTGGAGATCACCAAAAGACAAATCCATAGCCCAAGTTTCTCCTGTGTTAATGAGTTCGAATGGCATCCGATTATAAGCGAAGGTTCCCTATGGCATGGTGAATGCCGTTTCATGTTGATACTCTTCCACCACGTTGATCTAATTATAACCAAAAATACCATCCAACATGGACATCATTTATGAACCAGTGACTGCTTGTAAGATATGATCCATGTTAGGAAGAGGATAATTATCCTTTAATGATGCTTGGTTCAGATTCCTGAAATCAACACATATCTGAATTTCCCCATTTTTCTTACGAACTGGCACAATGTTTAGCACCTAGGTAGAATGATGTATGGGATATATAATTCACTATTTCAGCATCTTGTCAATCTCTTTAAATATTGCATAAGTTACCTTGGGGTTATAGTTTCTCTACTTATGTCTGAAAGTAGCCTTTACTTCTTTAAGTGGAATGTGGTGTTGAAATTTCTCATCCATGAAGTTTTTTAGATCTTCATAACACCAAAAAAAAACTCTTTATATTTAATCAACATGGCTATCAATTTTTCTTTCTCCTCTGGAGAGTAGCATTTTTTGAAGTAAACCATTTTTAGGGAATAAGGACCTCCAATATCAACTGCCTCAAATTCATCGGAGTGTCCAACAAATTCACTCATTTTCCATTTTACATAACGATCATGGTGATGAAATAAGTCCTCAAGAGAAACCAACGCTTTAGGTATTTTATTGCCCTTTAACTAAATTATTTCATCTTAGAGACCACCCATCTTACTAGAGAATTTTTTTTTTTACATTGATTATCACTTCCTTTGAAGAAGACTTGAGTAAAAGCCTTAGAATTTTCTAAGAAATCCTGAATTTGTTTGTCATCCTCAAAGACCTACGAGTGATTTGGTCTTGTCAAGAATGCTAGGTCGATAAATTAATTCAATCTTGTAGGATTTATTTTTAAATTCTAGGTGAGGAAGGAGCAAAGAGGCAGAGACTAATAGTGAATCAACCTTCACGTTAAATTCCTTGGGAATTGATTCTATTGAGAAGGCATTGGAACTTTCAATGGCAGTCCAAACTCAATTTTGATAGTGCTTCAACCTTTCATTCTTAACAGTGAAAACATTATGTACCTATTTAACAATTAGCTCTACATCTCCCAAAACCTTAAGCATACTTATCCGCATACCTCTAGCTTCAATTAATCCTAACAAAAGGGCTTCATATTCAACAATATTGTTTGTATTCTCAAATTATAGCTTATATGCAAAAGGAAATTGCTCACTAGAAGGAGAATTAAGAATGAACCCTGCTCCTGACCCAGCATGGGAACAACTTACATCAAACTCCATTGTCCAAAGCTCAAGATTTAAGTCTAGAATATGTACATCATCCCCTTCTTCTTCTCTTGAGAAAAGAATATAGTTTCCAAACTCATATTCTTTGTACAAGATCTATGCTTTGGGATCTTCAGACTTGAGGACAGTTATCTTGGATTTCAACTCAGGATCCAAGCACACTTTCTCCTTACCAATAGGTATAGTGGCATATGACCAATCCAATTGTATATCCCCTCCCAAGTCTTTGCAAAAAATTCTACTCAAAAGCATACCATAACTAGCAGGTATGTCTACGACCAATATGATGAGTTTGAGTTGCTTGTTTGGATAAGCTGCAAGTGCAACTTGAGCATCTTTAATTTGTCCAAGTAAATGAAATTTATTGGAATCCATTGAATGACAGTTTTTGAATGTCTTAGTCATTTCCAGCCCCAGGGCTTTGGCAATTTGTGTGGGCATGACATTGTCAGAAGTGCCCGAGTTGATGATGCAATTGCTAACTCTAAACCCATTCACAAAAATTGATACATAGAAAGGGTTAGGTTTTTCATTAGAGGTAGATGGTGAGAGAATTTTACTACTAGATGCAGCGTTAGTGACTAAATCCTGGGGGTTGATCATTGCTTCATCTAGGCCTGCATGTGATTCAGAATGTCTTGGACTAACGTATTCAATTAACCTATCTAACTCCTTAGGATTAATCTTTAAATATTATGCTTAAGAAATTTGAACTTTAGTATTTTTATAAAATTCTACAATATCAAAAGCCCCTACTTGACCTTCCAGAGGTGATACGATAGGATTTTTAGAAGAGATATTAACAACACTTTGTGAGACGTTTTCATCCTTAAAAGTTGAACTAGCTTTTGTAAGTAAAACCTTAGGGGAATTTTGAGTACCATTTTGATTGTGGTGTTGCTGGATTTGGGTAATAGCGGTGTAGGTAGCATCATCCAAAGTGATGTAAAAATATCCTCCTCTATCATCATTGGGTTTGAATTCTAATTATCCATTTGCAGAGTCACCATATTGATTAGATGAAGTACCTTCCTCTATGATTTCTTCAATAACTTTGGTAGTGGATAATTGCATAAACCTATTCATTTCAGGGTAGTCAACACCATCATGATCAGATGTGAGGTGAAAGATGCACATTTTCTATTTATTTTCTGTAGGAGGAGCTTCAATTGCTAGCCTTTATTGAGCTGGAGGAAAAGGTAGTCTCTTATTTCTTGGTTGAAAATTCGCTCTCCTAGAGATATCTTGATAAGGCTGGTTTCCTTTTGACATCTTCCTTTTGAGAGCAATTATATCATTAGCTAATCTCTGGATCATAGGGTTAGAGTAAGTAATAGGAAGTGATTTGTTCATATGCAATTCTTTTTTCCATTTCCCTACCGAAATAAAATCATCCTCTAATTCAATGGCCAATTCTTGTGTAGCCTCTATAGTATTCAATGGTTGCCTCTTTAAGAGAAGACCAATATCAGGGTGCTGCACATTTATAAATAATTTTTTTTTCATTTCCAAAGAGGGACTCTTAGCCACCGTAATTTGATTCACTATCCTATTAAAGTTGGCCACAAAGTCTCTCATAGACTCCTTCACTCCATTCCTCATCTGAGTAACTTGTACTATTAAAGTTAGGTCATCATCTTCACTTTTGAATCTTGCTCCAAATTTTCTATGCATTGTGGCCCAATTAGTAATGCATCCATGAGGCAACTAATAAAACCATTGGGATATTGCATCAGCTAATGATTCTACAAATAATCTGACTGCTACATCTTCTTCCTGTACTGCAAGCATACCACATGCAGCGAAGAAAGAATCAATGTGTTCTTTTGGTGAAACCTTTCCATCTCAAAATTTAGGGAAGTTCTTATAAAAAACATTGGGTAAATCATGTAGGTTATTTCCTAACTACAAGGGAACACCAATGGTGCCCCAAGGAATGATTTGTTGTGGTTGTTGATTATCCATATTAAGTGGAAAATTTACTACAATTGGTAAAACAGTCCCATGTAAAATGAGTGTTTGGGAGATAGAGTGATTTGAAGGTGTCCTAGTTGGTGAAGCAGGTATACTTCTAGCCCCAACCCTTCACCCAGAGGGAATAATATAGGAAAAGTTACTTCTTTGAAAGGTTTCAAAAATAGAATTAGAAGTTCCCTTACTTTTCTACCCCCTAGCAAATCTCTAGTAATCTAGGGTTAATTAAGTTATCTATATATTATACACGGATAGAACAAACCAAATCTCCCCAGCGGAGTCACCAAAAATCTGTTGGCCAATAGATTGGGAACCTTGAAATATCATAATTCCATGTCCAAAAGGTGCCAAAATGAACCAAATAGCTCTAAATATTAACCTTTAAACAAAGAAAAATATCCTCTGAATTTTGTCAAGGTACAACTCCCTCACAAGATTTTCAATGAATTTAAATGCTAAAATCAAATATCATGTTTTATTTTAACCAAAAATCAGTAAAGGCAGACCCAATATTATGAAAATTCCTAAATATCAGATGCAAGATCTGGCAAGTAAGAAGAATTGGCACAAAAACCAATTTTAGCTAAATTATTTAGGAATTAAAACATACACCCAATAAAATCTGAGAAATGAAATTGATTATGAAGAAAACTGCATCACTTACACAAAGATAATATATTAAGACATTCTCAAACACCAAGAATCAAGAACCCAAATCAACTTCACAAATTGAATGCACAAAGACAAACAATAATTTCATTCACAACAAAAATATCGTATTGAGAAGTTTAAAGTGCCTAGAGAGATAGGATATGAAAATAGATACAATTAAATAGGAAGATGAGTAACCCCCTCTTTTTGTTATCCATAATCGACCAAATTGAAAAGGAAAACAAAAATAAGTAAAGAAGGCAAACAAAAATAAGTAAAGAAGCCGAGCCATCATGATGGTGTCGCATCACTTCTAGCTTCTAGGATTGCCATGAGTTTCTTCCACCAGGCTTGGAAAGATTTAAAGATATGTAACAGTTCTTTATGCTGAGGAATAACCACATTTTTCATTCACACCTTCCACATCAGATGATTGTCCTTAGTTCTCTCAATGCGGTGTTCAAAGACTCTCATGAGATCGATCGCTTGAGATGTGACCAAGTGTAATTCACTAAGCTTATTTAGGTGCTCAACATTGAGTGAAGGTGAATCAAGTGTTTCCTTAACCATTCCCTTGAAACTATCTATTAGACCCTTAATGTCTATGTCATTCCCAATTTCACCTTTATCCCATTGGAACCCGAGGGCCACCAAGGTACCCAATGCTTCTTCTAAAACAATAGTGCATTCATCAATGATTTCTCTAAGCTTCTGTAAACTCTATTTAGCAATTTGTAACTTCCACTCCACCCCTTTATTCCATACCAAGCAACGGGTGTCTGAAGCATTAGGTATAATCAGCTCTGCAATTCGTTTCTCCATATCCCATCTTATCATTAACTTCAATTTAGTTTGGTAACTGGTCCATAATTTTTCTTCTTTTTCAATCACAACAATATCCTCCCCCAAAGTAGTTTTCAAAGCGTTTGTCTCTTGGAAACATTTCATAGATTCAGAAATAATGAAGGTCCCCTTTTTAGTCAAACACTCACTCCATTTCTCCATATCCCTACTTAGGGTTTGGAAAATTTTCATTTTAATCATGGCCTCCTTCCCAACCATGGTTAAGGATTATACAAAGGAATCAACCTAGGAGAGCGGTTGAGGAACAAGTTAAAAAATAGACCTTAGACATTCAGTCAAGTCTCAGACCTGGGATTTTAATTCATTCTTACTTTCTTTATCCTTTTTTGATCATTTAACCATTCTGGCCATAGACACTTGAAAAATTTGAGCATCTCCATCTCTAGTAGGGGGGCCAAGGTCTAGTCTATTCACCTTGAAATCACTGTTTGTTGCTTGAGTGATGCCCTTTTGCGCTGAAGGGTGCACAATTTCTACTTATAGGCTTCTTGATTCCACATCATCTATCAACTTGGTAGTAGTCTTTAACTTCTTGAACTTTGGCATTGGAGTTCTTTTTAATAATTGGCCTACCATATCTTGCTTAGGTAAACTAGGATTTACAACCTTCCTTTTCCTTGATAAAGTGTCCTCCAACCAGGTTGGAGTTATTGAGACCTTGGTTGTTCTAAAACTTGGAGATTCATTAATGTTCTAGCAACAGGAGGGGTGTTTTTTGCAGGTGCAACTATTTGTGACCTTTGAGATATACTCACTTCTCTGATAGGTGATTCATCTCGAGAAGGAGAGGAGTTTATCTAGAAAGCTCCCAAACCTTCATCATCATCATCTTCTTCTTCTCCTTCCTTCTCTTTTCCTAGAATGGGGAGATTAAGAATATACTCTCCAGAAGTCCGTGAGACATATTTTTATCAGGTGGATCATCACCACCATCTCCTTGATTCCATGACAGTAATGGCTAAGAGGTAGTGCCAATTGAGTGTATGTTCACAAGTTTTTGAGAAGTACCTTTGGAAGGTTGATTACTTCTTGACCTAGTGTGGGGATGAGACTGGTCTTTCCTTTTCTTCATCATCCACTCTTTTGTTCTAGCTAGGACTTCAACAAATTTTGCTTCAACAGTTTCCTTTTCCTTGATACTCCAATCCATGGTAGGGATAGGATAGTTTTCTATTAACTTAGTATAGACTGGGTCTACCATGTCAGACCCATCCTCCACAATGCCTTGTAGATCTCATTTTAAATCATAGATGATAATTTGTTCCACTGACAACCTCATCTAGGTTCTTTTCCTGACTTTGTATTCATCGAAACAATCAGCCTAGAAGTCTTCAAGACTAGGTTGATGAAAGAAATTAGGGCTTAGCTTCAAATTGTCCTTAACATAATTTTTCAAATCAAAAGGAAACCGCTCATCAAATAAAAAGTTATACTTAGAAAACTCCTCAATATTTAGGGAATTAGACATAGATAGGCAATTGTAAGAGCCAAAACCAATGGGAAAATATATCATTACTCTTTTCCTATGTTGACATAATCTATTTACGTTTTCCAATTGCCTACATACTTTGATCATGACCCACTTTTCTTCAAGGTATTTGGCAATTTGATTGGAAAACCAACATACCGACCAACTCTTATATAAGAAAATATTTGAAATTGAATGAAGTGACTGCCATAAAAACTTACAAATTACATTGCCTCTGGTGACAATTTCATTGTAGGACATCCCTGTAACTCTCTGACCATCTTCATAGTGAGAGCATCAGTTATCCTCCTAAAATGATGAATTTTTTTGTGGAGCTGCAACTTATCAAAAGAGTCATAGATAGGTACCTTCCCTAGAGGTAGATCACTTGGTCTTAAACCTGGCTAGGGCATTGTACTAGAAATAGCATTGATCAGGTATGAGGACATATAGAAAAACCTATTGAGAGCAAAGAAAGTCATCAACTGATGCAAATAATCACTTATAATTCCCCCAATTGAGAAACTGTTTTCCAGGAAACATAATTTGGATGAATAAATACATCCACTCTTCAAACCCATGCACATCTTCATTTCCTCTCAGCCTATGTAGTAACACCACAATGTCAACCACTTCTTCTACAAAATGGGTCCTGTGCAATTTATGAGGTAACTGGGACTTGCGCCATTTAGGTTTGGCCAACCAGTGCTTTTCCATTTCATTTCTATAAAGCCCCCTCTTCATTGAAAACTTGGTTTAGGAATTTGTTACAATCATGGGTGAATAATCATCTCTTTCTAGGATCTTTAGGCAAGATGCAAAGGTGGACCTCTAAATATTTAGTACCAACCGGTTATCTTCTGTCTTGACCACTCGCATTTGTGAATTATAATGTCTGATACATTCTTGAATGAGTTTTGGGAATTATACTACTATAAGAAATGCAATGGCTTTGTCCATCCCACTATCAATTACTAATGCAGTAATGGGTGGTGGATTGGGTTTATTAAATTTACTTCTTAACTCGTCCAAATTAATAGGTCCAAAACGGGTATCCCCAATTTTTGTTCCCTCATAAGTCAAACCAAATACATACTCATAACTTATGCATTTAACTTTTTCCATGACTTGAATTAGGATTGAACAAGGAATTACCCAAACAATTCTGAAATAGGAATATTAATATCCTAGAAGGACAAACTTGAAGCAAGGGAAATTATAAATACCTTGAATGACAAACTTTATAGCTAAAATCCTGTGTCTCGTCCAACTCACCCTCGGGAAATGGTGTCACAATGAGAATTTTTGTATAGCACTTAGGAAATTTCCTTAAAGACCCCAAAGAAAGCGTGGGAGTAGATGAGCATTAATATCTCTCACTTGCCATAGGGTACATGTCGACAATCACTTCACTATTCATTAAATTGCTTTTAAAATTAAAAAAAAACATCTAGAAGTAAAGAAGCAGAGAGTTTGGAAAAATTTATTAAAGTGAACTTCAATTCAAGGTTCGCTTCAAGATATTGCCTGAATGAAAGAACAAAAGTATGAATGAAAAACAAGGCAAGGCGGTCAAGCGGGGAGTTACACGAACTTCATAGAATGTCACCTGAGTTCGTGAGACTAGACTTAACATCGCCTAAGAAAGGACCAAGCCAATTCTAAGTAAACAAAGGAACTCCCATGGAACAAAAAAAAATGTAGGGTAACAATTTTTAATCAAGTTTTTGAACATTTTAGTTATCAAGCATCATAACTTTTTATAAAAGGCTTAAAGCTTGTAGCTTCCCACATATAAAATGGGAAACCAAGGCCAGATAAGAAGATATAGTATAGGATTATCATTACAATAGTAGCATTAGAAACATACTATTTCACATAAAAGAAGACTTTCATTTATAATTTCCATCATTTTTAAGTAATATAAAATGGAGAAAGATAGCTAATTTATGTCCCAACATTGGTGTCAATTGTTTGTTATTATTACATGATTATTTTCCTATCTCCAATTTACTGCTTCCATATTATTTAAGTTGATGTGTCACAACTCAATTTATCGAAACACATTTTCCGTTCTCATGTGGTTTCATTTATTGGTTTCTTTCAGAGAATTAAATATCCCTTTAATACGATCACAATAATTTGGAAGTTCTATTTGGATCAATAAGAAGAGTCATACAATCACATTATTACATATATTTTTAAAGATGATTAGAGAATGCAACTTACAAGCACCAAGCTCCTATTTTGTATAAATAACATATTTTACTTTACACAATAAAAATATAAATGTAAGTGCCAAGCTTCTGTTGGACTGTTGGTGACAACATAATACAAATGTCGCTCTACAAATAAATACATGGTGATGGGACTTGCCTAGTCAAGCAAGCTCTAAAAATAAATTTATGGAACTTGCCTGGTCAACTAGTGGCACTAAAAATAAATTCATGAGACTTGCTGAGGCAACCATGGGCTCTCAAAATAAATGCATAGAACTTACCTCGCAAGCCATGTTGGGGAAAGGGGAGCTATGAAGATAAAAAATGTACTTATCCCCTTCGAGAACTAGAGTCATGCAAAAGATGAGGGGTAGTAAATCTGCTCCCATATTTTGCATGCAACCTCCATGCATTGGGATAACAATTATCTCCTTAGAGCTCCTCATCCAGGTTCAAAACTTGCCTTAGAAGTCAGGTGAACCACATCAACTTATTTCCAATTCTACCCATTTTGAACTTGAAGGAAATTGGTATTTTGCTCTGTAACTACATAACTAGAGGTAGGAGAATTTAGAGTATCCCTAATAATACCACATCATCTTCTTCTTGAATCCTTATTAACCCTACAAAATGAAAACCCTTATGACAATTCAGAAAATTGTACTCAATAGTAAATCCTTTAGCCTTCAATGAATGATTTCAGTTGTGCTCACTATCCCTATTTATGGGTCACCAGTGCCACTAGTAGGTTGATCCCTATTTACTTGTGAGTTGTACTCATGAGTCATGTCAGGTGTGAGATTGGGTATAATGGTAATTGTGATTTGTGCGAACGAAAAAATCCAACTTAATCAATTCGTGTAACTTAAGCCTTACATTTACTATTAAAATGTTTAATTTGATTAATGTATGGCTACATGCAAAATGTACCTCAAGCTGACAAGCTGTCAAAATTTCCAGTGCCACTCAAACGATATGAAATCATTAAAAATATTGTTTCACTAGATCACTGGATTAATTACATCATCATCTATGATTCTATAGTATATCATGTAGTTTTCAATATAAATCTATCCAATCAATCACTTCGGATGTTCATACAACATTAATCTCCACTCGTAATACTACAACCACACTTTCTTCAAAAAGATTAAGAATTTCATTTAAATGAAATGTAGTATGTTGAGGCATTGAAAAGAGAGAATTAAATGACTTGTTTTACCTTAATCATTATCAATGCTCACTAATAAGTCACAATAAACTTCAGCCTTTTTTGGCCTTTACATCCTTTGTGTAAAACATTCTTAAGTTTTTTAGCCCTGGTCTTACGTTCTTCCTAGGCGATCCCTCTTTTAAAATAAACTTTATGCATGTGCATATTTCTGCCACTTAAGTTCTTGTATCACTCATTGCCAAAATCCTTCAACCCATCGGGTTCATTACTGCGATGAGCGATGAGCCTTGATCTCACCACCTATTGGCATCTAACGGTTCTAGTGTTATTCCATAGGTTTCAATTCACAAGTCGAGTGCTTCAGAGGTTTACTTCCAGAATGCAACTACAACCATCCATCAAAAATTCATCAAATGGTCGTGGTTATATTGATTTGTGCTGACATTTCGCACTAAATTTTTTTTATTAGTTTGAGATTATGTTTAATTCACCAATTTTTTTTCTTATTCATTTGAAAATAGGTTTAATTTACCAATGAATTTTTTTTTTTGGTTTGGAAAAAGTTATAATCGCCAACAATTTTTTTTTTCTGTTTTGAAAGCAAGTTTAATTCGCCAATGGAAATATTTTATTGGTTTGAAAAGAGATTTTAATCACCAACGAAAATATTGTATTAGTTTAATTTTTTTTCAATTCGCCAGGATTTTCCACATACTTTTAGCGATCAGAAAATATTTTCCAATTGAGATTATTATTTTTTTCTCGAAAAACAAAAAAAATTGCCAATAAAATTAATATTTTTATCGGGAAGTATACGAGATTCACCAAGATTTTACACCTTCATAGGGGGAGGGGTGTTTTTCGAAAATTTATCCTTGACTAATAGGGAATTCACAAATTCACATTGTATAAGCATGTCTACCACCAGTACCACTAGAGAAATGCTGAATAAAAAATTACATTATGCTGGATTGCTTAAAACCCCAGGTTTCACTGATGAATACCATGATATTTATGATCCTGGAATATATTGTAGGCGTACCTCAAAACTTAGATTTTCATCTCAGAATAAGGCTGCAAAGAAAATGTAAGTTAATAGTATCAGTGCACCGTGGGTAATGAGATTAGGGCGCATGATGTTACATGAGGTTTTCGCTTGCCCAAAATTATGATGATAAAAAAAGAGAAATTGTTAATAAAGATAGGAAAGAAGAATTGTTATCCATTAATGCATAAGAAATTAGACAAGTGTTGGGGTTTACAACCGAAGAATTTGGAAACATCTACATTGACCTAGAAATTATTGATAGTGATTATGAAGCAGTGGATGAAAGGGAGAAAAAATATTTCATAAATAAAATAGTTTTGGATACCAATGAAGTTAGAGACAAATTGAAAGATAATCATAAGCCTCCTTATGATTTTGATATTTTTAGACCATGGGTTCAAGATACTATTTCCATGCTAGCATTTTACCTCAGATTATATAGTAATTGGGAAATGGGTGCAAGCCTCCTTGAAATGGTGTATACTATCCATTATGGTGTTCCACATGACAAATATAACTTTATTGAGAACATTTTAGAATCCATGAATATATTTTTTAATGATTAAAGGAGGTTCCACCAAGACATTTAGGTTAACAACCTACTTGTGCTATATTTTTCTATTCAAATTTAGAGGAATGTTTCAAACCAACAAGCTTCAGATTCAACCCTATAGTAATCCTGAGGAAAATCAAATAGATCCAGTATATGATTGGATGACTGGGATAAGGATGCATGATTCTCGAAGGAACTACAATCATTTTGTAGAGTACTTTTTGGCTCCATTGCATCAAGCAATTACAAATACTCCAATACCTAGATTGCCTATGTCATGTAGAAATTGAATTCAACTAGGAAAAGAAATACAATTGTTTGATTAGTACTTAATAGAAGAATATAATGTGCTAAGATTTTATGGATCAATAGTAGAGCCATGAAAACTTCCAATACATGTGACATAAAGGGTTTTTGTATTGAAATATACAAGGCAGTTGAAGAGTACTGATGAACTACACTTGGTCAGTCAGCAGAAGAAGACCTTATTTCCTTCTTTACCTTTTCCATGTGGAGGGTTCACATTCGAGAGAAAAGTATTTAGTGTGGCACATGATCTTTTGATTTTTTTTAATAATTGTGGTGCTATCTTCCACTGGCAGTATGATCCATGTGAAACCATTAAATCAATGATTATGGCCAATAAGAATGCTGCAAGTAGAATTCAACATCAAAGTAAACCCTTGCTTGAAAACTTGAGAAGTGAGGATTCCTGGGATGTGGTCAAAATAATAATGGAGAAAAGTGCTATCGAGAAAGGTATTTCTTTTGAACAATTGTTAGAAAAAATTATGGAATTGCATCGAGAGACAATCAAGAGGTACAACAATTTTTATGTAAAATGTGATAAAACATCTAGTAGAGTAAAAATACTAGATTCTCTAGATAAAAACTGGTTACAATAAGAAATTATTACCTTTTGGTCTATAAGAAAGGAGCTAGGTGATCCAAGAGCTCTTGCAGAGTATGGAGATAACAAAGAAGATCACGAGTTTAAGAAATTGTGGAATATAGAGCATCTCGATGAACATGAAGATAAAGAAATTGATGATGAATGTAATGATGATAGGGAAGAATGAAGCCATGCCAATTTCAAACCTTGTTTAAGTGAGGCCACAAAAGAAGCATATACTTCAGGAGCAACCATATCTGAAAAAATGGATTATGAAGGTGGTCTTTTGGGGTCTGAAGACAAGGCCCTTGGATGGTAACAAATGTAGAGCATAGAAAACCAATTCATAAATATTTCCTTGGGATTGGAAGTGAAAAATTAGACCAAGGGAAATTTTTTAGAGCTTCAAATCCTCATCCTCATGGTTAGATACAATCACAACAAGGACATGCCCATGGTGGAGAGCTTAGTGCAAATGGCACTTCCACTAGTGGCAATTGTATGGGTAGTATTACTAGTAGTGGTAAACATGTGATACAACAAAAAATTACACACAAGAGTACAACAATACAAGATACCACACAAACAATAGGTGATCAAGGCATACAAAAGAGGCAAAGGATTTTGTCAGGTCCAAGTCACACTACCAGTGGATCCAACACAAAGGAGCTATTTACAGAAACTCCCCCACTACTAGTTAGTATGGCTATGACATCATTAGCAACTGAAAGTACTCCTATTCCTTCTCCATTCGAGCATTCCATTGATCCTACATCTCCAGGTTTTGATTACATTGAAGAGTTTAAAAAGAGATCAGACTTGTATATAAAAAAAGAAGCAACTGATGGAGAGTGTGTTTTTTGTAACTTCAGAGCCTGCAACAACCATGGTATTACCCATATTTGACACAATAAATAAATCATGGATTACACAATTGTTGTTCCCATAGTTAAAAATAAACTAGCAAATCAGATGGATCGATCTGAATTCCAGGTGAGCTGTTTTCAATTGGATTTTTCTAGACTCAAAAATATTGATAAAATTAATGTATCAAAGAAGAACAATGAATTGGTGTACACATCATTGCTAAAGAAAGATAGAGAGAAAACAAGTTTACAAACTCAAATATAAAAGTTATAGGAAGACCTAGCAAATGAGAAAGCAAAGAGGAAAGCAACAGATAACAAGAGCAATGAACTAGAAAGTAGAATAAAAAAATCTGCCTCTATGTCAACAAGAAAAGAGGATAAAAAAATGAGAGAGAAGTGAATGAATTGAAGCAAAGGATAGATGAGAGAAACAAGAAATATGATGAGGAAAAATCAACTTCAAAAAAATTAAGACAAAGAATTATGAAAGGAAATGCACAGTGGGAACAGAAATTGGAGAGAGACAGAAAAATAAATGAAAGATTGGAGGCAAAACTGATGGAAGCAAAAACTAAAATTAAATCTTGTCAAAATAAGTTATCTACATTTTGTAGAGAAATAATGAGGCATATGAGACAAAAGATCTGGGATGAAATAATGCAGAGGATTGATCATTTGTGTGACATGTTTCAATTGATTGATGCTATCAGACTACATTATAAGAAGCTCAACAAATATTTAGTGGACAAAAAAAATGTTCCGGCATTAGAGAAATCTGCAAATCAAGTTCAACAAATAGTCTACAAAGCCAGTGGCAATGATTTTAAATCAAAAGGGATTAATAATCACCTTGCTACCTCAATGATGTTGTCATCTATCATTGAAAAGTGTTTGTGAATGCGTGAAACAAATGAATATTTGCATCTGGCTACAGACAAGATGAAGAAGGTGGATGAAAAGGTAAGGAACTTTATTGAGCTTGGTTTTCCAAAGGCTTTTGACATAAATGAGAGATTCATTGGAAATGATGATTTTAGAAAGAAGATGGAGGGTGAAAGGAATATTGATTTAGACCAGTTTCCTCGATCAGAAACCAGATGTGGTGAACTATTTGGATTCCATCAAACCACTGATAAACTTGAATGCAAAATTGATTGAAGAATTCAAGATAGGTTCCAATTTCAATCATGAAATGTTAACAAATCTTCATTTCAAACAACATTAGTTAGAACAAATGACAATTTGAACACTTGAATAGTGGAAGTTGCTAGAAAAGGTGATACACTGATTTGATATTTGATAATGTGAGTTTCCAAGTTCCAACTTAGTTCTGTGCAGAGTTGTCTTTGAGCAAGATTTTTCATTGCTAACGCCTCTATGTATTCCTTCATGTGAAAATCGATAAAAAACTCAATTTCAGTAATGTGTTGATATTTAATTGTCTCTATTATTATTTATTTATTTTATCATTTGAAGAAAAAGTCTGGTTTCAACTACTAGACACACATTAAATGATTACTGATGTTCATTGTTGTATATGCTACTATTGTTAATATGTTATTAAGTGTTGATTTGAGTGATTAATCATTGGTCGAACCCTCAAAATGTCTTGTTCCACTGATCTAATATGCATTACCTTGGTGGCTTTTGGTCTGAATTACAAAGATAGGGTTTAGGGTTTTATGTTAGGGGTGGGTTTTTACTTAGTATATTTTCCCCTTGTCTAAACCCTTATCTTTTGGTCTAATCCTCCATTGACCTGCTATGGATGGTTCCAAGTCATCTCAATTATATCTTATGCCTTTGGGTTCATTTTGTAATCAGCCCCTTGTGGTTAGAGTTCCCCATTTACCCATCACACATATTCCTTCATTAGTTTGGTCCAGGGATTCAATTATTTTATAAGGTGATGGGTATAAAAATTCAGAATGCACTTAAGGTGAAGATTGGTGATTCAGTGAAATGATGACTGCTGCATTTTGCATTAAATTCTAGGCTTGCTCGAATAGGGAAGATTGAGGTAGGATCTCAAAAAGTTATGAGTAGTGAAGTTGTGAAACATGAAGGACTTTAATACTTGGTATGGTCTCCATATGGCTGTGTGGGGTTTTTCTTGAAATAGGGGTGGTAGAGATCATTTTTCCTAGTTGTTTTTGTTCTCTTGACTCTCTCTTAAGGGGTGATGGAGACTCCACTCTTTATGAATTCCATGAATTAGTAGAACACATTCCATGGAAAAGTCATTGAAAAGTGGTTGAAGGGGATGATGGTGTCCAAGCACCCATTGGTGCTCTAAGCAGTGAAGGGGATCCTAGATCCAAATTTTTTGTAGGCAACTCACAGGCTCAAGGCGAATTTAGAAATCACCGCCATGTTTTTGATGATGCTCCTGTACATGGGTGTGTCAAAAGCTTGGGGGAAGAAGTGATGCCAAATGATATTTCAACATTCGCTTTTGGAAAAAAATTGATGCAACATTGGACAACATTGATGGCAACTTCATGACTCCTCTGCTGCTACACTACTAAAAGGCCCGTGGGAATGAATGGTTGGTACCAAAATTCTCTTTGGTACACTCATTGAACCACACAATGCTGAAAAATCATTGGGGTGAGATAGACAGTTGCATTGAATTCCTCCTGCATGCATTGAGTATTCTCAAAGATTGGCCAAAGGGATAGCTAAAGGAATTTGCGATGGCAGAGGGTCTTGACAAGGATATGTGGCCCTTAGATGAGGAGGATTGGGAGCTGGGCATTGGAGAAGAATGGGTTGTGGATGATACCAGGAGTTGGGAGGAGCAAGTGAACCATCCTACTCATAGTGCCTGTAGTGGTGATTGCCCAGTTATCTAGAATGCAACCAAAGCCAAGCAAACCAATGAGGCCAAATGCAACAATGCCTAGTCCTATGTAATGGTGTGGTAGATTTGTGTGTTTTCAATGATCAAATGAATTTCCAATTTTTTTTTGGTGGGTCTATGAGTAGTTCGTATTGGTGTCAAAGGTCAATTTGCTCTATGTCTGAGTCTAATTTTTTTGTAGATGTGGGCTTCTTGCTGAATTTTGAAGGGATACATCCCTAGCATTTGGTTCAAGGGTCTGATACTGTTTGAGAATTATACAAACTTTTTTGATTAATACAGGGTTTTTCCCCATATAGTAGCTATTTAACTATTAAAATAAAATAAAATTGATGATAAGTGTGGTAATGCGGATTGGGAAATACAATTTTGGGTTTTAAGTCCACAAATATGGTGAGTAACGGATGGGAGAAATACAATGCATAGCTTGGAAATAGTACAAATTAGGATTTTACTAAAGTATGGATAAAATATTATTTTCTCCCTAGTTTAAATTTGGTGGCAAGGATGCAGATGTGGAAGATCTTTTGTCTCTTCCAATTTTCTACACTTTATGCCTTTCTCTCTTTTATGTTTGGTGTATGATGAGTCTAGATTTTGGCCTAGTTAGGGGGGTAAAATCTCTTGTTATTTGCTAAAGTTACCACATAATTTAATATTATATGCTGACACTTTTATATAGTTTCTCTCAGTCATAAGAAATTTGGTACTAATTTCATTTATGCTAGTTTTAATACTATTTACCTATTATGTGGACCATCTATATTTATCTTGCATGTGATTGATGAATTTTCTTTAAGGTGGTTATGATTATGCAATTATTATGTGTACTAAAATTACCATGCAGTCATGATTGAAATGCTAAGTTGAGAAATGCAGCTGCTAGCCGGTCAAGTTGAGGAGTCGCGTGAAGGTCAACTGGGGATGACGACAAAAGATTCCCATGTCAGCCGCATGTAATCACCTTGTACCAATATTTAATGACATTGAGCATTGTGGATGCAATTGCAGTGGTCGAGTCCACGTTGGGCATGCATGTCCAAATGGATTCCCCTGCATGTGTAACCGCCTTTCCATTTTCTTCTCTCTTTCCCTAAATGGCATCCTCTCAGTTAGTGGGAGTTGATGAACTTTAGTTGGTATAAATAAGGCTTGAATCCTCCTTCCTTGAGCTAGCGAGTTAGTGAGTCGAGCGCCAAGTTCTTGTACAAGATGATAATCAACCATACTTTTGTAATTGCATTTTTTGATGAATGAAATAAGATTCTAAGTTGAGTATCTGAGTTTGCATTATTTTAGAGGATACTCATCCAAGGGGGCCCACTTGGCGAGTAATCCATTCCTTTAGTTTAGTTAGATTAGTGTTAGTTTTTCTTCAGTACTTAGTTAAGATTTTGGCATTGACTGCTCCTGCAACCACTAGAATTCCATTATGTGATTGTTCCTACAACCAAAGCGGGTAGAGTAGTTTCCTGTTGGATGCTTAGTTTTTCCTTCCTATTATGCATAATAAGTTTAGATTTTATTGAGTGATGTTCAACATTTTCTTTGTTTCCTTTCATGCAATTTACTTTCAGTGTTAAGTATTTCTTAAGTTATAGAACAAAGGTGACTACTTTGAAGTTCCTAGTGCACATACTGTGCTAACCCATTTCAAGTTCATGTCCTTGGGTTGAAAATTTAAATGTAACTTCATGATGGTTAAGATGGCTATTTAGGTCAGATGTCCAATCTCTGAATTATGGCTGTAAGGGCTTAGTTATTAAAATCATTGTAGGAGGCCGACAATGTACGTGGATACAATTTTAAAGCACATGGATATTGCTACACCAACCTAGAGATGCCTTTTGGAAGGCGAAATATGATCTCCATTGGAAAATGAAAATGGTTTTTGTCTCATGTAACATTTCCCTCCATTTTGAAATGCAAATATAACTGAAAAAGGAATTTATTTTGTATCGGTCCAATTGAGAAGGGAAATGTGTACTTTTTAGCTTGAAGCTTGTTTTGTTCCTTCGTTTCTATAAGAAGGAATTCAAGGCCAGAAGTACTGGTTCGTTGTTTTGTATCGATCACAAAGAATTTTGTAAAGGGAATTTTTGTTTTAGGTTTTGAGTCAATCAGTCTGTATATGTAATTTTGATAACAATACTAGCAATTGAATACAAAATGGTTCAAATTCAAAACCATTTCTCTCCTATGTACTTGTTTCATGAATTATGAATAATATAATCAAGGATTATCTTATTTATCAAAGATTGTGTGAATGGAAATGCAATAGGAATTTATAAGTAATGTGATAAGTGTTGTTCTTTAAAAATGATGCAAAATCACATATCAAATTTAATAACATAAAATATAATATAAAAAGTAAAATATCATAATTTCATGGAATATGATATAAAATATCATCAATTACAAATTAGAATATGATTCATGAAGTGCAATGATTCACAATTTCATGGAATATAATATAAAATATCATCAACTATAGTTTGGAACAATGGAAACTGATTCATGAAGTGCAGTAAAAATACCTAAAAGCTACTAATTCACTTCCATTTCCCAAATGGATTCAGGGTCCTCAAACTGACGCTCAACTTGAGATAAAGTAAAATAGTCATCTTGATTCCGAGTTTTCTCTTCATTTTCTTTGACCCACGTCTCAAATTCAACATTCATTGTGTCACTGTCATTTGTCCCACTACTACTGCTAGTGCCACCAGTACTAGCATATGGAATCAGATTGTTGCACAACTCGATCCCTTTTCTTTCGCATGTGGAATTCTAGATTGTGAGTGCCCTTTCAAAAGGAATTTTTTTAACATTATATGTAGTTCCTTTCATCCTCAAGTAATTTTCCAAATTCTTGTCTAGTTTTTTTCTTAACTTTAGTTTTAAAAATATCGATGAATTGAAAAATATCTCATCCTTCATCGACCCCAATATCATTGTTTGACATAAATCAACAAGTTTGAAATATTTTGATATCTTATCACACAATATTTCACTCTAACCTAAGTTTGTCCAAAGCTTTGTTATTGATCCCAGTTCAAAGGCCTTCTCAATGCCCATGGAATCATACTGGTCCCTCATAGTTATTTCAAAATTCTTACATTGTTTTCTAAGCTTTTTTGCATTTAAAATTCCTTCTATTATCTGCTCATTGTATGTTACACTTTTCAAAAATTGTTTTATCAAGATATTTAATTTATCATGAAAATATTTTGGGCTATCTCAGTTTACCCAAAATTGAGGAGAAACAATACCAATGGTTTTAAGTATTTCATTTTGAGGGAATCTTTTATAAATCTCTAAGGAAAGAGATTTTGCAATTTCCTTCAAATTATCATTAACAAATTTAACAATACCGTTAAAATATTCCTCTTTAACTAGTGCTTCTATGCTAGAGCACCTAGCTATCTTACAATGGTACATTGGTATCTCATATCCACGTACATAGATACATAAGTTCCCGCTTGCATTAAACTATAAATAATTATCAAGCTTATTCAAATCAGTAATTTTTTTCCACATGAAATAAATTTGGGATTTCTTGTGTTAGATCTAGATATAGATGATCGAGGTCCATGCATGTATGTCTATGTAGTTTTGCATATTCATAAATATACATAGTTCTATCTTGGGCTTTCTTCACAAGATTTTTCATTTCATTCAGTATGGGGAGAAGACTAGCTAAAGTCAAGAGTGTCTCTATATCACTTAGCCTATGTAAGAGGTCAAGAGCTTTGTCTACCGTGTTGCGACACTCCTACATTACTCCAATCAAGGATTGATATTCTAAAGAAATCATTACGCTGGTCCATGTAGGGAGATCCATCTGGTATCAACATCCTTAAGAAGCTTGTTTCCTACTGTTATTCCCTAACAAAATTTTGAAATTTCACGAAATGTTTGGGACTTCGATAGATGTATGTGTAGATCTTGCGGATTAGATTTTCAAAATTTGATATTGTTGGAAACTTGCTTACAATTTTGAATGCTAAATTCATTATGTGGGCCATGCAGTGAATGCCAAGAATGTATGGTGCACAAGTAGTTTGTAACTTTGTGCAAACACGGCTCCTTTGACCTGCATCACTGTAGCTCCATCATTTCCTACACACCAAATTTTTGGCAATTGTTAATTTATCCATACTTGCAACTTCATTCAAATATTTCTTGACTAGTTCAAATAGATTTTGTGATGTTGAATTGTCCTTCATTTTATGAACACAAAGAATATGAGCTTGGTGGACATGTTGTTTTATAGTATACACATGCATACAAACCCAATAAGTATTGTCTACCACAGTAACTTCATCTAAGGATAATGCAATGAAGTTTGAATCTTTTACTTTCTCCTTTAAATCTTGCTTTTCCATTGTAGCACAACAGTTTTCCTATTCCCATTCAACATTTACTGACTAATGTGAGAAAGGAAAGTGAGGAACACCCAAAAAAGATAATAAATTAAAAAATTCTGGGTAGTCTGTTATAGGACACCCTCTAGACAAAAAATGAAAAATAACACTCATCTGAACAGTTTTTGACAGATTTACTCCTTCCATTGCTTTTCCAAATTGATCCTCAAGTGTACCTTGACATGCAACAAAATTCAACATTCTTTTCTTATGCTCTTCATATTCCATGACATACTTAACATGAAGACATTCTTCCTTTGATTTCCATCATACGACTGATTGTTCCTTTTCATCTATGATTTTTTTTTCATAAACTTTATCAATATTATTTTCTATAGTGTCAAGCTTTAGCTGCAACTTCTTGTGTCTTTTACATTTCCAACTACAAATCGTACACATGCATTCTGTTGCATTTTCAACATTATTTGCTTTCCCCATTGGTACAATGAATGGGTACTTTGACAACCAACCAAGTTGAAAATTGCTTGTCATTTCCCACTCATGCCCTATTTTTGATTTTCCTTTTCTTTTCTTGCTACCAAAATCATCCTGATCCAAGTCATTTATCTCATTCTAGCTAACTAGGGTATCCCTTGGAACATCTTCTATGGTATTTCCATCCTCATTTGACACATTTAACTCAATGACAATCTCACGGTCACCTTGACCTTCAGGTGGTGGTGAGGTATTGTGAATTCATTCTTCATTAATATTTGGTGGAAGAGTTTATGATGTAGCTCCATCTTGATCTGATGGATCAAAAGCATTGCTAATTCCAAAGTAAGATTGTATGGTATCTCTACATTTTGGGTATTTTGATGGCCTCCTATTCCCTTCACCACCTTGATGATTCTTACCCTTGCTGCTCGACATATTGATTTCTCACTTCGAATAAAAGATATAAGAAATGTCTTCTTGCTTAAGAAGGGTAGAGAATATAGATCCCATTCCCTACTCAATATCATCTTCAAGATTGAAGCAAGAATGGAAAAGAAATAAAGAAATATTATAACACTATGGAGAAATGATCACTCATCTTTAAGTTTAGGTTTTCGCTGAATTTCTATTCGTTAAAGTAGGAATGCCTGTGTTGTAAGTCTGTAACTTGCCTATGATCAACTTTAAAGTTCCAAGTCCGACCTTTGAATCGAGAACTGAACAAAATGAGTAAGAATAAATGAGTTTCGATTGTATTTATATCAATCCATATTTGGAAAATTTTGTGGGATTTTTAAATGGTATATTAAAAATTTGATAAATCTTGTGTGCTTATACAACGATATGTTGTAATTTTCAAGGTGATTATGGCCCTATGATTAGCATGGAGGTGTCCTGAAAATTGGTGAAGTGTGTCCTCAAATATAATTATTTTTTAATGTTATTGGTGAAATGGGTCCTCATAAGCAACTATTTATAAATTTTAATCAGCGAAATGGGTCTTCATAAGAAACTATTTGTAAATTTTAATTGGTGAAATGGGTCCTGATACAATGTTGTTTTAATAGTATTGGTGAATATGTAGGGTGTTTTATTACATTCTTCTGAGATTCCAAGCAAAAATATTAATCGGTCCATTTGAAATGCGTAGTTTGTTATGGAATTTTTTTTGCTTAAATATGCCTCATAAAAAAAATTCGGCGAATGGAGATGGATTGGACCGATAATTCATAAAATTGAGGTGATTTGGACACCTTGTTGGGTGCGACTAATTCACCAATTTCAACGTGGATGATTTCTCGAATTTTCCAATTGGCGAAGATTCGCCAATAAAGTTTTCCCTAGCTAAAATTAAATATATTTCTTACATGTCCCCTAGAACACTTTCCAAGAAACGTGGAGATAAATAAATGGAATAATTTTGTAAGTTAAATGCTACCTAACTTGATAGTCTCCTCCTTTAATCCCAAAACTCTATAAGAAATTGGAATGTCAATGTTTTGGTTCATGGTTCTCTTCCACTCCAATCATCACATTCCTCCTTGGATCTCTGACCCTAAATAGAACCTCAATGTTCTAGTTCCAAGTCTTCTTCCACTCCTACCACCCACTAGAGAATATTAATAAAGAATATTTTTTTCAAAATGAGTTTGGGTGCCAAAAACAAATTCCCAAGGTTTTCTTCAAACTACCAACATTAATAAAAAATGGACACCCATCTACCAAACATCAATGATCAACCTATCATTTGATTTGTGATGCTAATTTTTGTTGATATTCATCCTCGCCTATAGTTTTAGTACTACTATAGTGTCATAATTTATCGTTTCACCTTGTTGAGTGTTAGTGTTGGGTTTTTTCCTCATTTTTATAAGTGGATAGTATTGGGGTGCATGAAGAGAATAATAATAAATAAGAGAAAAATATTTAAAGAGATATAAATTCAGCTACATGAAGGCAAAGATAGTGTTAGATCAATACAAACATTATTGTGAGGTTACTATACAATTTTATTTCTCCAAGGATGTATGAACTAGTTCAAAAATATATTTTTTATTATAAGATGTATCCTCAACACATTTGTTCCTATGAATGTAAATACTCTTTTATGAAGATGAAAAAATTCTAAACCTATTACATTGTATATGATAGATCAATTGATGTTTTTCATTCTCTCTTGAAAATTGCTTCCTTGTTCTAAGTTGTGACTATATTGTCCTAGGATTGGCACCAATCTTACAAGACTTGTTATAGTTGCAAAATCAAATACCTAAATGAATAAAACATTAAATAATATATTTTTTTTAATTCTAGTGTTTTGTAATTCATTATATAACACTACATAGGGAATAGAAACTATATTAAAATTTGAGTCATATATCTTTTCTCCACCTTACACTCATTGCAATAGTGTTGAATTAAATATACATATGTAGTAAGGTAGTTAGTTTCTCTCAATCGAATGATAAATTTTGGGCTTCATTCAATAGATTTTATTTAACTACTAGTTTTATTTGTTCATATTATATATTATAACATCTAATAATACCCTCTTGAATATAAGGTGAGCTCAAAGTGTAGGAGATAAAATCCACTCTCGTAGAGTTGAATTTAAACCCTACATTGCTTTTTTCACAAACTAGTTTTATCCACTCGATGAAAACCATAGCCTTGTAATTCATTTTCATTCTATGAAGTGGAACAATGATTTTGAGATCCAACAAGTCTCAAATACCATAAGGTAGGTTTATTCTTGATTTCTAGTGGTGTCAAAATTAGTTAAAGAAACTACAACCTTATGATCAAGTAGAGAAAATTAGGACCAACTATTGAGGTGGGTAGGACCTCCTTCACTTCTGGTAAAATAAGGTTAGATTCCCTAAGGTGATATAATTGATCACTACAATGAATGAATACCTACCCTAACACAAACCATACTCATTGAATAGTGCATCCCTATTTTGGTTGTCACTTTGCACCTATATGCTAGTTTGATGGATTCAAGATTTAACACTTGATTAAGTAGATGGATTTCCATAATAGCTATTCAAAATTCCTTTCAAGATATCCTCTAGTTATATTTTATGCATTTAAACTTGGTAGTAACTAAAAATACCAACAATACAAATAAAGTGATGCTTGTGATTGATTATTTTGGTGTGTTGTGAGATGTTGGGGAGATGGAGCCAATAATAAATTTGTTCATATATCCAGCTTGATAGAGATTCATTGATCTCATACAAATGGTTAAATAACAACAACCAATGGTGACACCTCAATGAAGGCATCATAAATATAAATTCAAACTAGGTTCTACATGTAAATTTAGGGAAATAGAAGATAGTTGCATAATATTAGTCGAGTCTACCCAGTAATCCTTGAGCATACCTATATATATATTTTATTTCTTTAAAACTATATTACACAAAAAATTTGTGAATATTTTATAGTCTTATGGCTAGCTAACTAATCAAAAACACATGAAAAAATGTATACTATGCAAAATGAAACACTTATTCAAGGTTGATTCTTCATTTAATTAGTCACTCTTTAAATTTTACAAATTATTTTTAAAATTTTGAGATAAACATAGAATATTATAGTATCAAAATATCCTACTCAGATCTAGAAACTAAAAATCTGTGGGTTCTACTAAGCCAATTTATTCATCTTTATGTTGCTTAGATTTCTCCCTTTTCATCTTCCTTAAAATAAAGATCCTTTTGGTCCTTAATACCCTTAGATAAGTGCATACAAATATTTCATAGTTAAAAATTATTGATGGGTATGTTGCAATAAATTATCATACCTCTCAAAGTATATTTTTATGATTTATGCCTAAATTCATGCTCTAGACATCCCTAGAAGTACCTACAAGATATGAGAATGTTTTTTTTTTTCTTGTGAATATTTTCTAAATTTATGTTTTTTGGGTCTTGAGATGCAAGAACTACCTAGTAGATGAGCTATCTTACACTCCATTCATGGTTCTTGGAAGGTAGTTATAATATGTAGGGGTGATCATGGCATGTGAATGTTCTTATTGTTTCTTTTCCTACCATTTTTGAATTTTCAAACTTTGTTATTCACAACTTTACTTAAGTTCTTTATTTTTGTTTTTGGAGAAATGATCCTTTTTTAAACCTTTGTTTCACTTTTAAATAGTTTGTGAACTAGTAAACTCATTGAAAATGAAGTCCTTCTACCCTCTTTTCTTTAGTTGGTATTTTGAGACTAGGAGAATATGCATCATTTATCTTTTTGTAAGATCAAAAACCATGTAAATATTTTGCATATTTCATGAACTTGTGAACTATGTGATAGTTGAAAATTGACCCGCTCTCTCTTTTATATATATTCATTATTTCTTTTCTTATTTCTCTCTACTTGTCTCATTTTTTATATTTTTAAAAACTATTTTGGGGCATGCCTTTCTTTCTATTTTCTCTTCATTTAATTTATTTTATCACAAGTTCACACATTTTTCAAGCTTGTGAAATTTGTCACATGAATATTTTTTCATCATTGGGGTTTCAAGGAGCTCATGAAAATATGAAAATTTAAAATTTTGGAACCAAAATACCAAGATAAACACTTAGAAAAATTATAGGATGTAGAGGGTTAAGGATAGGGTTTTCAAGATCAATTAGACCATGAAAATGGTATCTAAGTAAATGAAATTATGAAACATTGAAAAGAATAAGGGAAAGATCAGGGAATGGGTGAAAGGGATATCAAGATGAGTAACTCTATAACTTTGAATAATTAAACTTGAAAAATTCATCTTCTTCTAATTTTTATTGTACCAAATTATGGAATCATGATATTTTTGGAGTTGAGAAGTTTGGGAATTAGAGATAATAAGGAATTGTTACATGAAAAAAGGATATCCAAAAACCTTGAATATGATAGGAAACCTAGTATGAAGGACAAGAAGCGAGGGATTGGGAGTTGAGAGTGCTTCTTATGTGATACCAAAAAAGGGATAAGGACACAATTATGATATCAATAAATTACTTAGTGAAAAGAGATAGGGATCACATTTTAGGGGTATGAAGGGAATGATACTCTAGGAACATATTTTTTGAAACCCTTGTGTGAAAATGATTTCAAGCTAAGCGGGTTATGAAATCATATTTTAGCTAAAATATATGCAAGTAAGTGAAACTTTGATAGCATGTACATACTTAGAGAAATGACCAAAAAATACCCCATTCTTAGACTTTTTGAGGCCTTAGAGACTTCTAATAGATCATAGACACATTGGGTTGAAGAGGGGTAATTATTAGGAATAAATTACACTCGAGGCCCCGACAAAACATGTCTAAGATTAATAATCAATATTGGGTAAATAAGGTCAAAATGTACACATGGGATAGTTTTTAAGCATAATTGGATAAAGTCAAATTTGGGTGCTAACAAAATAATAACTTATTGATTACTAGTCTCTATTATTGTAGGTTTTGATATATTAGGCTTATAACTATCCTCTCAACCACAAATGGTTTTGGAGCTAATACATTGAAGAAATATATAAACAGAGAATCCATATTAGCATTCATCCTTTCTCTCATCACTAATTTCTCTTTTTATTTATATTTTCCTTTATTATTTTCAATTTAAATTTTTACCTTCCTACATCCCATTATAATTTTCTTTAAATATCCCTATTCATCTATGATAGTATTTGTTAACTCAAAGTTTTAAATCAAAATTCCTAGAGTATGAACTTATCCTCAAGGATAGGGACTTGTCATCAAGAGTAAAGGGTAAAAGATAATCAATAGAACCTAGATAACTTGAGGTTAATTTTTGAAGGTGGATGATATTTTATTTACTTTATTCTTAGATAAACCTAGGAGGGTAATCCTAAAAATTCCCTTATCATGATAATTAGGCCAATAAATAGCTATATCCACTATCTGTAATCTAATATTTATCACTAAGCCTATGGCATATGATATTTTACATGCACCAAAAGGTAATAGTAGTATTTATTCCTTAATGATAATTACCTTAATATAGATATACATGTGTATAAGAATACAAACATACTCACATGATACTCTAATATTTTTCCAATTAGAGTTTATATGAGACATTACATACATTATAAAAATAGAACATGAGAACATGGAGAAACCTAGGCCACAACCAAAATAATAAGATAAATTGTTATAGTAAAAAGAGTTTGTCCATTCACCAATTATACTAGTGCCTAATCCATTAGGAAACTCAATCAAAAATAATTAAGGGAACATGAACATGCATGAAAAATAATAGTTGAGCAAAGATTCTATAGTACAACCCAAAATATGAGGAATCATACAAATAAAAATGTCTAATAATTCCTCTCAAGATAATATCATCAAACATGTAATAAGAAAATAAAATAATAGATAATTTTACAATTATAATAAATGTTTGTAATATGTTGATCTAGTCTAGTTAAAACAATTCCAAAAAGTGTGGCAAGTTAGAGACAACAACTAGTTCCAAAGCATCCCTTGAGATACTACAACCTACCATGTATAGTTCCACTTATAGATTAATTCTTTCATGAAGTAGCTTCCTTTGATTTACAAAAATTGTCCCAACCCTTATATTTTTTTTTTCATTGTTTAATACCCTAGACTAGCTTGATACACACTATATTTAATCCAATATAGTCACTCTCCTCCTTATTTAATCTAGATATCTAGGTAAAAACTAATCCTTAAGGCTAGGGAAAATTTATCATGATGAGAATAGGAATCTGAAACAAAAAAGATAAGTGACAAACACTAGACTAAATCTAAGGTAAAATCCAAATCCAAACAAGAAAGAACAATCAAACAAGAGGAATGAAATAAGAGAAATATAAAAAAAAAACTCCCCATGTTGAAGCTGAATAACCTTCCTTGTCTCTCCTCATAATAGCCTTAACAAGTTTCCCTCAGTTCATTGTATGCAAGTACCTACAAAAAATAAGCCATGGAGGAGAATACCTTATTTTATAGAAAGCCATTTGAATGGAAAAACAAGATTGAAGTTATAGAATGATTCTCAAATCGATAGTTTAGGATTCATGCACCATAAAGTAGTGGGCTAGGGAAAACTATGAATATATAGTTAAGATCGAAAGAAGACCAGAGACAATCAATGGTTGAGATTCAAAAATGAGAGAGTGGAGGGAAAATGGAGGAATTAAATAATAAAATTAAGATCAAGGAGGTGTAAATTGTTTATTAAGACAAGAAAAGTTACAAAGCAAGGGCATTAAATAGCCCTATCAAGCTCCACCAAGTGATCCAACTATTGAGACAAATCCGAGGGTAGTTGACCCTGATCCACCAAGTTCCAACCATGAATATGATTAGAAGCCCATTTAGCCAAAAAATTAGCAACACCATTCCATTCTCTAGGAATGTGAGTGAAATTAATATACTCTAGAGAAGCACACAGAGTGAGAATCTGATCAACAACCAAAGCCAACTGCCAGCTCATGTCATCTAAATGTTGCCTATTCAACAAGTTCACCACAACCCGGGAGTTAGACTCACATATGATCCTTCGCCATCCCAATTGACTGCCACACTCTACAACCAATAAAATGGCCTGAGGCTCCATTAAATTATTAGTATGAAGACCCTTATAAATAGAGAAGAAAAATTGAACATATCCAGAGCTATCCTGACCAACACCACCAATACCAGCATGACCCAGATTTCCCTGAGAAGAGCCATCCGAGTTGATTTTTAGGACTCCTTGAGGAGGAGGGGACCATCTTCCCTCCCTATTCACCTTTGGGGTAGGATGTCTACATCTGTTGCGCATGAGCCATCGTTGCGGAGGAGGAAGATGAAGATGATTACAACAACCAAGATCACGAGGGTCCATCGACACCGTCAGATCACACTTAGCCACAATAGTTTCCCCCAAAGAATGTAGGATTTTCCACCACAGGTGAGGGGCCATCAACAATGCATCCTAAAAAATCTACCTATTCCTCTCCAACCACAAGTTCTAGATAATAAAGGATGGGCTAAGAGCCCAAGCAGCTTGAAGAAAGGAGGTAGAAATAGGGGCTCTGCCCCTCTGATCCATAAAATCCACCAACAAGGAAACATGCCAGTAGGCCATATTCCACACCCTCCACCAGAAATGCCAAATCTCCCTAGCATAGGAACATTGGAAGAAGAGATGGGAGACACTCTCTTCACAACCACGACATAAAACACACATAGAAGGGCATTGGAAACCATGCTTACATAAATTATCCCAAATGAGACATCGATTTTGAGCCACTAACCACATGAAGAAGTTGCACTTGGGCCATGAAACTTGTGCCAAACTTGCTTCCACCAAGGGACCTCAATGTCCCCAAACAACTACATACCCAACTGCTTATAACCAGTAGAGACAATACTTTCTAGACAAATTCAAACCATCCCAAGCCAAGACATCAGGTCCCCTCAAAGAATTACAAGCCCAAGAAGCCAGAAGCTGGGAAAGCTCACTCCTATCCCCCTCAGACCCACTAGGGGGCCACTCTGAAGGATGCTTCCAACGAAAACTCTCAGGCGATCCACAATTCTACACAACCTTATAATGCTCCATGGTATCCCAACCAGCCACAATAAAAAAATCACAAAGGGACTGGAGGTGAGGAAAAGAAGAGAGAATAGGAGGGTGACCATCCCAAGAATCCGACCAAAAAAGAACCCGTGACCCTAAATGATAGATCCAAAAAAGTGCACGCTAAATCAACTGCACCCCAACTTTCAAAGTATGCCAAATCATAGAACCACTCCCTTCCAGAGGATAGCGAGGAACCTCAAAAGAAGCCACACCTCGAAGATATTTATGGTTGAGAATATGAGCCCATAACTAGTGCTTATTGGTACACCATAACTAGTAAAGGTTGGCAACAAGAACTTGCTCATTCAAAATAGCAGAGCGTAAACCAAGACCACCCTCCTGCTTAGGTCTATACACATATTCCCGCTTGATAAGGATCCACTTTGAAGAAAGCAAATTACTGTTCCAAATAAATTGATGTGAGAGAACATCAAATTCCTTAAGGAAATACATTGGTGCCACTTGAACAAAGCACATGTAGATGGGAAGGGCTTGGATAACAGACTTGAGAAGAGTCACTCTAGCTGCTGTAAACAACTATCGATGAGTCCAATGAGTAACCTTCCACCTCAGCTTATCAAGCAACAACTTCTAGGAGGACTTGGGTTGACGACCAACAACTAGAGGAATACCCAAATAGACAAAGGGAAGAGACCCTATTTGAAACCACAAAATAGCTGCAATCCACTGCTGGATAGCCTGAGGAGTATTAAAGAAGAAGATAGAAGACTTCTGCTCATTGAATTTCTAGCCCGAAGCCACAAGGTAGATATCCAAAGCTTACCTAAAGGATTCGGCCTCCTGAATACAAGCCAAACCCATAAGAGGGGTGTCATCCACAAACTAGAGATGAGAAATTGTTGGCAGACCCAACCTCCACTGCCAACCATGAATCAATCTTTGAGAAATGTGAGATTTAAGAAACCGGCCCAACCCCTCTGCCATTATAATAAAAAATAAGGAGAGAGTGGATCCCCCTGACGAAGGCCCCTAGTGGCCCCAAAAATCTCAGAAGGTTCACCATTCACAATAACCAAAAAATAAGAAGAAGTCACACAACTCAAAGTCCGACTTACCCAATCAAAAGAGAAACCAAAAGCCAACAAAATATTCTATAGAAAACTCCATTTAACTTTGTCATAAGATTTGGCCATATCCAACTTGATAAACATAGACTTCTCCTTAGAGGTTTCTATGGAATGAATGACCTCAGACACAACCACCACCCCATCCATAATTTGACCACCCGCCACAAAGCTGCCTTGCTCCTCAAAAATGATAATAGGAAAACAAGATTTAAGCCTCTCAGCAATCAATTTCATAATAATATTATACACCGCATTATAGAGTGCAATAGGTCTAATGAAATCAAGCCTATCAACACCTTCTTTCCTAGGAATGAGAACCAGAAATGTAGCATTTAGGGTATGAAGCATCTACTTGCTATGAAGAGACTACCAAACCACCTCCAACAAATCCAGCTTCACAATATCCCAAAACTCCTGGAAAAATTCAATAGGGTAACCATTAGAGCCAGGAGCTTTCCCCTTATTCATCCCAAACACAACCTCCTCCACTTCCGATAAAGTAATCGGGCGAATAAGAGAAGCATTCAAATCATTAGAGATAAAAGAAGGAATGCAAGCAAGGACCATATTCTCCTCAGCCTCTACAGGAAGTGAATCCCTAGTAAATAGATTAGACAAGAACTAGCAAGCCTCTCTAGATAGAGCTTGTTGGGAAGAGATTGAAAGACCCTCTAAATTAACAAGAGAAGAAATAGAACACTTATTTTGATGAGCTTGCACCGAATGATGGAAGAAGGAAGTAATCCTGTCACCCTCTTGAAGCCAATCAATCCTAGCCTTTTGTTTCCAGAAAATATCCTCCCAAAGCTCCCACTCCACCAATTTCAGATCTTGGGCCTCAGCATGCCTAAGAGCCTTTGAGAAACCAAAATCATGAATCTGGCAAGTAATAACAACAAGGCCGTCCTGCGCGTCTCTTTTCTTGGTTTGAAAATTACCAAAAATTAACCTATTCCATTGCTTAAGATGATACTTGACATATTGCAGCTTCTTAACCAGAGAATACATAGTTGTACCATACATAGGGGCTCCATGCCACCACCACTAAGCAATAAAATCACCCAAAGAAGAATCACAAAGCCACATAAGCTGAAATTTGAAAGGTGGATTCTTAGGACTCAGAAAAGCTGAACCCGAAAAATTAATTGGCCAATGATCAGAGCCACACTAGTCTAGAATCTCAGAGCAAGTGACCAAGCTACCACCCACCCAAAAACTAGAGACAAGGAATCTATCAAGCTGCTCAAAAATCATTTCAAGCCCACTCCGTCTACTATTCCAAGTGAATATTCCATTAGAGGGTTTAACATCAACCAGAGCAAGAGAATCCACATTAGTCCGAAACAGATCTAAAGAAAGACCAAGCCTAGGAAACCCTCCTCTTTTCTCCTCCAAGCTCAACATTGAATTGAAATCCACAACTAAGATCCAAGGTAGAAAAGGAGTACAATACCTAACATACCGAATATGAGCCCAAAGCTTAATTTTACCATGGATGTCAATCGGAGCATAAACATTACTAACCAAAGCTACCACAAAAATAGCAGACTTGCTAGAAATCCACGAAAGAGGAACAACCTTACATGGATACCAGAAAAGAGATAGACCTCCAGAGTTTCCTTTGGAACCAATACATTAACACCGGCTAGAAAACCAAATATGAGGAGCATATTGAAGCATTAGGTCAACCCGAAGCTTAGTCTCCTGAACACAAAATAAATCTAGAGAATGAACCACAATCAAATCCCGAATAGCCTTTTGATGGGAGGTGCTATTCAACTCCCTTGCATTCCATGAAAGAATAATCATGAGGAAGGTTGAGAGAAGTGGGCCTCAATGGTCTTAACAGACCTAGATTCCACCAACAAATCTCTAGTAGATTTAATCTTGTCCCCATCCTTCTTATGACCAAGTTTAGAAGAATTTTCAAGTTCCCCTTCTTGAGAGGGCATTGCAGCACCCCCAAAGCAGGAGACGATCCTCGAAATTTACCTGAAGAGAAAACCTCCTTAGCTAAATATACCAATACAATATCATCTTGCACATCTGCAGAGGCACTAGGAGGCTCAAAAATCCCTTGCTCCAAAGCCAGAGAATTATTCTGAACAACAATTTCTTGCTCTAGCCCTATGTCCAGCCCAATATCCATACCAGTGGACCTAGAAGAAACCTCAACAAGAATCCCCTCCTCCAAAGCTTGATTATCTAGGACCTCAAAATGATTGAAACTTGTATCACTCTGTCTATCCTTATAGGCCCGCTTATGACCTCTTCCTTTAGCCCTTGGCTTAATAGGGATAAATCCATCCTTATTAGGTCCACCCTCAACCACAGGCGCCTTGCCTTTATCCCCCTTTTCCATCGAAGGCCAAAAAGAAGGTGAAGAAGAAACCCCCACCGCTTTGGGTGCCTAAGGACATTGGTGCTGAAGGTGTCCATACTTGTGACAAAAGCGACAAAGAAAAGGAAGGGAATCATAATCTAGCTATTGAATCTACGAGGCAGAGCCAATACAAATTTCCAAAGAATCTGGCAAAGGGTTATTTAAATCAATTTCAACACAAATACGAGCATACGAGAATACCTTTTTATCCAAAGTATTCTGAGAAATGGCAGCTGACTTCCCCAACAAAGCAGTAATCCGATGTAGAATATCCTCCCTCAAAACTCCAATGGCAACCATGGTAGAGAGACCCAAACAAGGACCTATGTAGGCAGATCCTTCGCCGCGTTAAAACCACCATGCCAGGGCTTAATGAACAAGCCACATGATTGTAAAAATATGACTCTCCCTCAAAAACATGATTACGATTTGAGATGCAAGAAAAATCAACCATGAAATAGCTATTCATAGCCACTAGAAGATCAAAATCACCTTCAACCTATCAGGTCCAACAAATCTAGGACTCCAAATTCGAGAGAGGGACACGAATACCTAGGAACTTACAAATCAGAACATGTTGGCTCCAATAAGATATGTCCTCTTGCACTGGTTCAAGAGAAATAACTAGAATGGGATGATCACGAGTCTGCAACAAACATCCATTTACTTTCTTAAGCTTAGAGCTCTCACCCACAAAAGAGGAATCTGTCCCCCATGCATGCATGTCCGCAAGAGACGACTTTCCACAAGCAAGAACCAAAATTTGGGAAACCCCGACCATTTATCAATTAAATAATAAAATTATTTAATTCATGAGAAAAACATTTTTGACCAAGTGGGGGAATAAATAATTATTTAAATTATTTATTTGTGGAAGAAGAGGAAAATGGGCATTTAATTAAAATGATTATGCAACCAATGAATTAAATAGCAGGAAATAGAAATGGGATATTGAATAATTAATTTGGATTAATTATTTAATACTGGAAGAGTGACAAAATATAATTAAATAATTTCAATAATTATTTAACTATAGAAGAATGGAAAGATTAATGAATAGATAAATAATTAATAATAATTATTTCACTATAGACGAATAATGAAAAGAAAATAATAAATAAATGATAATTTATTTAATCATTGAAGGAATGAGTGCTATCAAAGTAGAATGAAGATCAAGAAATGAATTAATTAAATAATTAAAATTATTTAATTAATAGAGGAATTTGATCAAAGAAAATAATTAAATAATTAAAATTATTTAATTATGCAGGGGAGAAGACCAAGATAATGGAAAAATGACGCTCATAGACCAAGACATTTTTTAGTGTCTACATTTTCCCCCTCTTTGACATAATGTGATTCTGAGTGTTGTGTCAAAGAAATAATTTTCAAATCATGCCCCAGCATGCCCTGGTGAAGGTTGGATAGACCTATTCCCCCTCGGAATTTTTTTACAAATTTTCCAAAAAATTCAAAAAAATTTGAAAATTATTTCAAAAAGTCAAATTGATAGCTATGAATGTCAAGGTGATGACAGATTTAAGTTTTAGGATATTCAGGGTATCTAGGATAAGGTTTCAAACCTCTCATGGAGTGCAACCAACACAAACCCTAAAAAAACCCTAAAAGTTGGATGGCTAAAAATAGAAAGTGTAGGGTAAAATTCCCCATTTATGCATTTTGAGTTTGGAGATTGAAGAGCTCTGAGAGAAGAAGCTGCAAAAATGTCACCTATTCCACACACTAAGCATCAAGAATATCATGTATGGACTTTCAAATGATCAGAGGATGCAGGAGAGGCAATAAGTACTTTTTAGCCTACTTTATCGATTTTTAATTTCACACTTCTAGGACCTAGAAAAAATTAACAAGTAATTGTGTCATTTTCAGTTCATTGCAAATGCAATCGCGAGTGACACAATTGTCTATGATTTAACATAATTAATTAGAACACATCTAGGTTAAGTTTAGGTTTTAATGTGTTTTGATGCAACTATTTTAGAATGATGCATGTGCAGTCTGCCATGATGCAACTGCTAATGCGTGATGCAATAGACTAGGTTTTTTGATGCAAATGCATTTTATAAACCACATTTGATACCTGTGACACAAATGATAAGACATGTGACACAACTACTTTAAGACAACACCTATAAAGATTGTGCGATGCAATTGAGATTGTGCAATGCAATTCTTAACTGTGCGACACAATTGACTGCTGGGAAATTTTTCCCAAAAGAAAATGAAATTTCTTTTGCAACTTGAGTCTAATAAATTTGACTAGGCTTTTAGATTGATGCAATTCTTTCACTTGTGATGACAGGTTACACTTGAGCCTATTTATACATGGGAGTCCTAACTTGTGACATACTAGCTATATGATTAATTGACTAGCACTAAAAAGCATTGACTATGGCATCTTGGTTTGTATCATGTGACTTGTATGCCTGTTATTAGGGAAAACTAAGCTATGTTGAATGCACTCATAGAGAGATGGAATTTAGAGATGTGCTCCTTCCACCTCCTGATAGGAGAGGTGTCTGTGAAATTAGATGATGTCTATTGGATACTACAACTACCTATTCAAGAGGAGCAAGTCAGGTATGATATGGGGCGTGGATATCAGGTGATCCTAGACTATTACATTAACGACGTTGTTAGAGATCTAGGCATAGACTGATATGAGATCATATGGGAGTGACTAGTAGAGAGGTACAAGAGAGTTGAATGCATCCTATGCACACTAATTGCTAGGGTCATTATTCCAGACCACCAAGGACACAGGTTCCTAGTTGGATGGGGTGAGATGCTAATGGAGATGATTTCCAAAGATACAATTTATGCATGGGGGACTTGCTTAATAGCAATGCTCTATTTTGAGTTACATGACATAGCTTATCAAGATGGACAGTCGATGAGTTTCAGGGTGATTCTCTTGATAGTATAGGCTTGGGAGCACATAACCGCGTTTCATCCTCTTTTCAGTCGACAGATGGGGGTGAACACACCCTATGTTTATATGTATTGTGAGACCATGAATTAGACACTTGTTGGAGACATAGGATACTACAAGCACAACATAGATACCATGGTCAATTTTGTGTGGAGACCTTACAGAGATAGTGCTCAATGGCCTAATGAGGATCAACACCTGCCATGGTGTAGACAATAGAGATACTTAATTAGATGGATAGTCCAATCATAACACATTATTGGGATGTATCTGCTCGGTCAGGTGTTGAGATAGTTTAGAGAGATTTAGGATGTTCTGAGAGGCACAAAAGATTTTTTTAGATCTTCTCGGGAGGTGACACCATGGGGATCAATCATTCTAGTGACCATAGCCAAGCAAGATATTGATGGAATACAACTAGAGTAGTGGGTATGGCAGGGAGGTCCAATAGATGCCAGGACCACAACCAAATAATATGCAAGGTGGGCGACACATAGGCCAATTCCCTTGATAGATCTTGACTAGACAGTGCCAATAGCACAATGAGGCAGGGGCCCACGAGGCTAGAGGGGTGGAGGACGGGGAGGTAGAGGATGAGGAGATGGAGAATGAGGAGATCGAGGATGGGGAGATGATGGAGGAGATGATAGGGGTGGAGGTGGGGTAGGATGAAAAAGGAGACAAAGGGTACCGCTTGATCCTATTAGAGAGGAGAGAGAGGAAGAGAGATAGGAGGAGGAGAGGGTTGTAGAGGAGGCTCAACAGGAGGATGCACCACTTGAGATGGGGTAGCATGATGTGATGGTGGAGGTAGTTGTGATGGATGTAGAGCACCTGAAGGAGGAGAGATAGGAGGATGAGGAGATGGGACAGGCCGAGTGGATCCTCCAAGAGGGGATCATCATGGGAGAGGACATGGAGTCCATATTGGAGGAGATGCCCATCAGGGGCAGAGATGGATAAGTGGAGTAGAGATTATAAAAGATGCAAGGATGAATTTATGCCTTAGAGATTGAGGTGAGGACACTACAGGAAAATAGAGATGGACTGAGGATAGAGAGAGATATAGTAGTAGTTCGTGCATAGAAGGTAGAGCAGAGGGTTATTGATTTCATGGCTGCATGTACTGGATCTGTCGTAGATACTACACAAGAATTGCTCAAGGTCAGAAAAAAAGAGTAGTACCACAAGGACTTATATGAGTTTGAGGTTCCACCTGAGTGTAGGGTGCTCAGTGCATTAGTGGCCTTGAGTAGTGGGAGATCACATAGTAGGCGATCCCATAGTAGGTCACATAGTAGGGCAGAGAGCAACAGGGGAGTCTCAGTACCATATGAGAGACCACCTTTAGAGCATAGGCCACTAGGGTCACCATAGTGATCACCTTCTAGAGAGCATGGTAGTTCAGGATAGGGCATACTTTGATATTGTATCTAGACACATGCATTTTTGACCATCAAGCCCGCGAACTCCATTTTGAGATACATTTTGACAGTGTACTATGATACATTTTGAGCGATATATATGATATATGGTTTTTTGGTGGTGATTAATGATGTGCTATCTATTATTATGAATTTATTATGTTATGGATGATTATGCTTTATTGTTATTATTATGTTATGGATTTTCATGCGTTTATGATTTTTTCTTATGCATTCTATATGATCACGTGATGTGATATGATGGATGAATATGCATTTATAATGTATTTATGCATCTTATATGATTATGTAATGATGTTATATATTAATGCAGTACAAATGACCTAATTTTATGATGTGATGTGATATGTGAATGCAATTAATATTATGTAAATTCGATGTTTATTGATTATGAATGTGATGGTTATAAATGTCTAATGTGCATGCAAAATATGATGTATGATATGATAATAATTATGCAATGTTTATAAAATGTTGATGCAATGTATATTCAATGTGATAAATGGTAGTGGACTATGATTATGATGTAATGAAAAATGCAATGACATGCTTAATATGTTATGATATGAAAACATGATGTAATGAAATGGCGATGCTATATGGATGCATTCTTTGTTATTGTATTTTTCTCATGTAATATATATATGTGGACTATTATGATGATGTCTATTACAACAATGCTTTCTATAATGTTTCCTAACATGATCATGCATGCAGGATATTTTGTGTGCCACATGACACTGTCAAGATGCAGATAGAAGAAATGTTAGCATGTAAGAGATGGATGCTACCATGGAGAAAAGACTACAATATTTTGCTAGATAAATAATAGGACTTTCATTTAATCATCATTGGGTGGTAAAAATATGAAAAATGGAAAAAAAACACCATGGTATGACATAGACCAAGGTCTAGAAGGTCATCCACTTGCAAGAAATAGACAATCCAAAAGACAAGGAATCCCATGAGTCATATAGAGGACCCAATTTTCCCAATCTTTTTGTCAAGAAAAACCACAAACAACAAGAAAAGAAAAGAGATCATGATCCATCATCACTCCTCTAAACCCTTGATAGGAAATCCTCGAGGTGGCTAAGAGCATGATCAAATATAAATGAAAAGATAAGAAAAACTCACCAACAAAGCCAACAACCATTTAGATCATTTGCCAAGGAAATAATGTTTGCTGATAGGATTGACAAGATCGATTAATGTGATTGATTAGGTTGACCAAGTGACCCATTGATTATGCTTGGTTTTAGGAAAGACATATCCTATTGAAGGAAGATGAACGAGTTGACTAATTGATTATTTGAGAAAGATTAATTGACTAGCTTGATATAATGGACCAAGGTTGATTGATTGATCGATTGACCAATATGACAAGACCAATTGTTTAATTCATGAAATTAACCGACTGATAGATTTGACCAGTTGATAAGATTGATTTGTAACAATCGATTTTAGGAAGGACACATCTTGTATAAGGCAAGAGATTGGTTTTACAAATTTGGATGATTGATCAATGAGACTAAAATGCCTAGTGTAGGAAATATGTATCCTGTATAAGGTAAAGATAGAGGCAGAGTCATTGGGTTCCCAAAAGGTTTCAATCCAAGCTTCTCTTTTGAAAGGAATAATTTTTTTGGGATTTGACAAGTTTTGTGGGGGACCAATTTTTAACATTTGATTGAACTTTTCCTCAAAGGTAGGCTCACTAGGTTCTCTAAATGTTTCATCAAGGTCATATTCACCAAATGATTTATTGGAACCCCATTCCCATTGATTGGAATCTGAGTCGATTTAATAGTCCTCAAATGTCTCGATTTTATTTGAAGCATTAATGGTCTCACTCAAAGGCAGCACAATACCAGGGACACTCACTTTTTCTGGTACAAACCCTAACCCTCTATACTTTGGTAATTCAAGAGGTAGTAAAGATTTCAATATCCCATGTTTGTTTAGGCCAAGGCCATTGTGTCCATCATATCCTTGTTGCTTCATTAAGAGGAACCCTTTTGGATATCGTTCAACTGATAATTGCTTAGGTTCTATGTCCTCTTCTTTATACAAGCTTATGTAAATGTAGTCATCCAAAGATTCTTTGACTAACTCCCCCCATTTAGTGAAGGTGGTAGGAGATTGCAGATGATAACCTTAGGATGCATAAGATGCGGTTTTCCATAAGGCTTTGGTGATTTAGGAAACTTTCCAATGAAAAAGAGAATCTTCATGTTGTATTCTCTACATCCTTTGTCTTGAATATAGATTTTGGGTTTGGAAGGTGTGGTGAATGGATTGGATGATTTGATGAGGTCAAATGGATTAATGTAGTGGGAAGAGGTGGAAGATGAATCCTCTTGATTTTCCTTTAGGTTGGTGCAATACTAAAAGGGATCAAGATCGCTAGGAATAGTAATTTTAGTGCCATTACGTGGAACTTGAGGCATTGGTGGTATGTGGATGGTATGTCCTTCATGGTGTGAATCCATGGGTGGCCAAGGAGAAGGTTGTAGTGTAAATCTAGATCCAAGACATGAAGCATTGTGTTTTTCATAGCTAGAACAACTCTTATGGGAAGAAAAATTACTCCTTCAGATGAGTGCTCAACATCATTGTAAGCCTTGATAACAATTTTCTTAGTTTGATCTATGCAATTCTTAGAGTATCCCAATGATTTTACTAGTTTTAGAGAGAAAATGTTCAGACCCACTCCACTATCCACCAAGAATTGTCTGATCTTATGTTTATTTACATAGAATTCAAGGTGTAGGGGATCATTATGATCTAAATTTTGTGTAGCAAAGTCTTGTTCAAAGAAGGTGACGTGATGTGGCACAGCTAGGTATCTAACCATGGCCTAAAATTCATAGACATTTAGGTTGGTGGGTATGAATGCTTCCTATAAAGATTTATCAAGGATAACTTTATGTTGAGGGGATATGCAAAGGAGTTTTAGAATAAAAAATTGTGTGGGAGTCTTCCCTAGCTGCTCTAGGAGATTGTATTGGCTTTTTGGTTGTGGATTAGGAGGGGGCCCTTGAAGAGTTACCTTGTCTCTGCGAGTAGTGACAACACACTTTGAAATTTTCTTATTTATGGTAATGGTGGCAACATGAATATTAAAGGATCATATGTGGTGGATGGTAGTGCTGTAATCATGCATGATGCAGGTATAATTGGAATTATTTTTATTCTCTAAACTAGAGGCTTTTCCTTTGTCATGATCTTGCAAGGGAGTTTTAATATGGTATGATCAACATTTTTCTTGCCTTGTGAATTGTCTACTGAAATGATTCCTTGTTCAATGAGGTCTTGAATGATATTTTTGAGTGTCCAACATGAAGATGTCTTATGATCTTTTCCATATTGATATTCATAATATTCGTTTTCATTCCACCAGTTAGGTTTGATCAATGAGGGTTCATAGTTCTTTATGTATGACAATTGGATGAAATTGTATTGTAAAAGAATTTTAGGATTGATTCAATGGGTTCAACCAATGGGGTATATGTTCTCTTAGTGTGCGAAGGTCCTTTGCGTTGTTGGTTGTTTTGGACTGCATTCAATGTTTGATCTTGACCTTGTGTTTGGGTATTTGATATGTTTGATGTGTTTGAGGTGGAGGGACCTTTGAGGTGAATGGTGTGACCTTTATTTATCACATTAGCATAAAAACTCCATCATTAGTGACATTCTTGTTTCAGGACCAAAATTTTCTTTTATCATTATTTGCCTTTGGGGTTTCTTTGTGTACTTTGACTAGTCCCTTTGCCACAAGATCCTTTTCAATAAAGACACCTTTCTTAATGATTTCCTCAAAAGTTGTGCAACATTGAATTTGAAGACCAATCATCAATTTTGTATTAATTTTTTCCATAAAAATGGGGACTACTTGTTTATTAGGGATGTGACAAGGAAACTTGCTAGCATACATCACCATATTTGGTAAAATGAGGTAAGTGACTCCCATTCTTCTTGTTTAGTTGTGTATAATTTTTTGAGGGTCACATCACTTTCAATGTTAAAGGAAAATTGATTAATGAATCTATTAGCCAAGTCACCCCATGTCCTAATCCCTCGATGAAGGTGTGTGAACCAATCTAGAGCTGGCCCTATGAGAATTTGTGGAAATAGTCTCATCAAATAAGTAGGATCATATGCGATTTCCATACATATCGTATTAAATTATTGTATGTTTTCCACTGGATCTCCTTTCCATTTGTACTTTGGGTAAACTTGGAGCTGTGAAGTGAGGGGGAAAGAGAGGCATGTATAGACTTATATTGAATGGATAGGGGCATAATTCCTCCATGGAATAAGGTTTCTTGTTGGTCTCCGATTGTATATTTATCATTTGTTGTTGTATGGCTTGTATTTGTTGCATCAAGGTGTCTATAATAGATGGTGTTGTGTTAGTTAGATTTTGCATCATGGCGTTGGTGTTGAGGTCAAATGTTGGATTTGGATTTAGATTGACATTTTGTGACATGGGACATTGATTACCTTGTTGATATTGATGTGTAAATGTTGCATTGGTGTTGGTTTGGTTTGGAGGGAAATTGGTATTTAGATTTATCCCAAAAGTCATGTTTGTATTTATTATGGCATTTTGTAATTATGGTGCGGGCCCTTGATTTGTACTTTGGATTTGAAATGTTGGACCTTGGTTGATATTTTGAATTTAAGGTGTAGGACCTTGATTTGTATTTTGGAATGTAGGTGTAGGTACTTGATTTGTATTTTGGTAGGTGTAGGTCCTTGGTTCATGTTTTAATTTGGTATTTTATGTGGGACAATATGAATCCTTCTTGATTTTTTTCATTGATTTTGATTTGATGGGGGTGTGTTTTGAAATTGAAATGTAGGACCTTGATTTATGTTTTGAAATATAGGTTTGGGACCTTGAGATGTAGGACCTTGGTTTATGTTTTGAAATATAGGTGTGGGACCTTGGTTTGTATTTTGAAATAAAGGATTTGTAAAAGTCCTACCCATGGAACTTGATGAAGCCAAGGAGCTACCAAATGTAAAATTTTGTTCTTGTGTTTTTGTGTGAGTTCTCTTGTTTCCAAATGTTGGGGTATTAGGAATATGTGTGGTAGTCTTTGGAATGTGTGTTTTTGTCCCAAGTGGTAATGTGGTAGAATTTTTTTTGTGAAGATGGCATCCATAATGCAAATGGGTTTTGATTGAGTCCTTGGTTTAGTGCTTGAGTAGCTCCTTCCACAATCGTGGAGACATCAAATCCTTGAGGAAGTTTAGCACCCTTTTTGGCTAGTGCATTAAAGTATCTATTAGGAGCAATACTAATGATCTCATCAATAATGTATGAAATCCTTGGATCTTGGTAAGCTCTTTCAACCTCTTCGGGAGTCAATTTTTTGTTGAATTCCTCTAAGCCTAGATTATCAAATATGTCGGTTGGATCTCTTTGTGGTGTTTCTCTCTATGGTGTAGATTGATTTGAATTTGATACAAGGTTGGTGTCATGATTTGGACTAGAAAAGGGGTCACTTGAAGAATCCATGTCCTTTATTTTAGTTTGTGATCTTGTTACAACCATGTAAGACTTTCAAGTTGGAGGAGATGATAATTCAAGATGATATGAAACTAGACTATGTTTTTGTGATTTTTTTGGGTATAAGGATGAAAGGTGACCATGCAAGGGTAATTATGACCTTGAGACCAAAGGATTAGGCTAAATGCGACTAATAAATGTCAAATGATACTAAAGGAAAACCAATCTATGATCAAAGATAATGATATTGAGACTAGGTAATGCTAAATCAATGAACAAATATAGTGATGCAACTAAGATGAGGTTAAGCTATGTTTTTGTGATATAAGGATGAAAGATGATAAAGAACCTAAGTCCAAGACTAAGGATTGAGAGGATGACAATGATGTTATGATCAAAGGATATGGTATGAAGCTAAGTGATACTAGCAAAATGAAATTAAGGATATGGACATTAAGATTTAAGAAAAAGGATGATAACCAAGCTATTGTAGATCCAAGATAAAAAACCCAATTATCATTGACCTTTGTAATGAATGAGATTGAGAAAGGTTGACAAGATGAGTCTAAACTACGACATAATTTTGAGACCCAAATTTTTGACCAAGATGATGATGACAAAGATTGATAAATAAAAAGATAAAGGTCAATGAAAATCGAATAAGTGACCATGGTTTTTCCAAAGGCTTGATAAAATTCCTATGTCTAAAATCTAGAATGTATGAGGAACCTAAAACCTAAGATTAATTATGCAAGGAAAAGATGAACAATGCAACCCAAAATGTAATATAATACAAAATGAAAGTGATGGAATGGACTGGTAAAACTCTACAAGTTTGAGGTTCATATGATAAGATCACTATCAAGATGAATTGGATCAGGCTTGGACAAGTATTTTTTGAAATTTCGGTAATCAGGCAGTTGCGACTCTCTTTTTGTCAAATGCGGGTTTCTGGTGAATATTTGTAGTGAACTACAATAGTTGCGACTCTATTTCTATCAAATGCAATGTAGGATATCAATTGATTTTTTTTGGGTGAGAAGTTGTGATTCAAAATGTAGTGACGAGCCTATTTTAATCAATTACAGTTAACAAAGATTTTGATTTGCAAATTTATGATTTGAATTAGTCTTATGATTGATTTTTGACTGATTTTGGTGTGATTTTTGTGAAACTAATTTTGGAAAACATAGAAAATAGTTAGTAAACACTTGTTTGGTTTGATTTGAGTGTGAAAATGTATAATTGCAATGTGTATAAAAAAAATCATAAACAATGCACAACCTAGGCTAGAAAGAGATACTACTTGCTGAGTGCCTACTTGGATTGCTCCAAACACTTAAACAAAAAAGATAGCTAGAGATCTTAGTGACACTGGCTCCCCCTTACATGGCATGGGCACACAAAAATATCTTACCCCCGAAGATTCGAAGATCCTATAAGCTAAGGGATTTCTTGTCTTTAAAATGAATAATGGAATGTAGGGTGGCTTCAGAGGTCTAACCTCCTGCACCATCAAGTAAAAGGGTTTTTGGCCTCTATAACAAGTGGTTCTTAATTTGTATTTTGGGGTAATACTGGTTCCTATACATGCAATGGTTCACTTAATTAAGAGGCCTCCCAATCCCTTCATTAGAAAGGATTTTGACACATCTTAAAGATATTGAGGGAGGCATCCATTGGTATAGGTCATCCACACCAGGTGATTGAAGAATTTCCTATCATGGTAATTTATATAGAAGACCAAAAAAAAGTATCGTTTGGGTTGTTCCCTCTCACAATTTGGGAGGCAGGCCCTCTAAAGGTAACAAAAGTGAGATAAGTATGTTATTTTTGATCTCCAAGATCGCACAAAGCATGAGGAGAGAGCATACACAACACCTTTTTCTCACACTTGCATAGGGTTCATTTTAAAAAGAAAAGGCCGAAAACCAAATGTGTGGCTGGTTATACAAATGCCCAAAAATGCATTTGATTCTCAAGATTGCAAAATGGCATGAGAGAAGAGCATATGCATCTAGAGGAAAAATGCAAACCACAAGACAAAATAGACAAATGCTAATTTTAATCCACCTTATGGTGTCAAACAAGCACTTGAGTTCTTTTTAGACCAATGATGTGTGATGCAAGTCAATTTTAAATCCCATGAGTGAAAATATGCATGTTTTTGTTCATTTTATCCTTCATGAGTGACAATGAATGTTCATTTTAAAACCCTTATGAGTGTAATGCAAGTTTTTGTTGTAAGCAAATAAAGAAAAATATGATGACTTTAAGGAAAAAGAAGGCGAGCTTGATTGTTTCTAAATAAACTATTTTAAACTCCTCAAGACCAATGCCACATGATGCAAACAAAGGATTATCAAACCAAAAATCCTACCCTAAAGAAAACCCAAAAAGAAAAACTTAAACAAAACCCAAAATTGAAAAGATAAACCTTAATAGGCAGTTGTGTCATTTGGGCTGACAATTGTAGCTTGTAATGTGGCTTAAGAAGTGATGATTGCGGTTTTTCATACAACAAATGCAGCTCAATTTGGATTAGTTGTGTCATTCAAGTGTGATTCAGGAGCTTGCAGTTGCATCACTTTTTCAAATTTGATATTTTTCCTTCAGTTGCATTGCTGCTCTTCATAGTTGTGTTGTTTTTTGAATTTTGTCAACCCACCTTTAGTTGCGTTGCTTTTTTTCATAGTTGTGGCTCACGAACTTGTAACACAACAAAAAAACAAAATATGGGTTTTTATGCAAAGTTCATATGTTTCATGTCGGGTTCACCAATGTAAGATAGGAACCCAAAACAACAAAGATAAGTGACAACCACTACATTAAATATAAGCTAAAATCTAAATCCAAAGAAGAAAGAACAATCAAACAAGAGGAATAAAATTAGAGCAATAAAATAGAAAAATCCCCATATTGAAGTTGAATAACCTTCCTTGTCTTTCCTCAAAACAACCTTTGAAAGTTGCCCTTAGTTTGTTGTATGCAAGTACTTACAAATGATAAGCATGAATATTAGAGATATGTGGTTGCTAAATAAAAAATGGAGGATAAGAAGTTCTTTTATAGAAATCCATTTGAGCAGATATACATGATTGAAGTTCTAGAATGATTTTCAGATCGACAATTGAGGATTCATGCACCACAAAGTAGTGGGCTAGGGATGACTACAAACATATGGTTAAGATCAAAAGAAGAACATAGGCAATCAATGGTTGGGATTCAAAAATGAGAGTGGAGGGAAAATGGAGGAATTAAATAATAAAATTATTTGATTCATGAGAAAAGCATCTTTGACCAAGTGGGGGAATAAATAATTATTTAAATTATTTATTTGTGGAAGAAGAGGAAAATGGGAATTTAATTAAAATGATTGTGCAACTAATTAATTAAATAGGAGGAAATAGAAATGGGATATTAAATAATTAATTTGGATTAATTATTTAATAGTGGAAGAGTGACAAAAGATAATTAAATAATTTCAATAATTATTTAACTATAGAAGAATGAAAAGATTAATGAATAGATGAATAATCAATAATAATTATTTAACTATAGATGAATAACGAAAAGCAAATAATTAAATAAATGATAATTTATTTAATCATTGGAGGAAAGAATGTTTTTGATTAGAGGTAAATAGGTTTTGAAGGGGACCCAAAACCCTTTACAAAAAAGAGCAGCTGAAGCAAAAGAAAACTAAATAGCGAAGACAACAACCAAACAATAGTAGACCATCAACATGACAACAACCAAAAAGGAAGGACAAAAAATAATAACACTACATATTTTTCAGGATATCAGTAGCTTCCATGTCAGCCTCCATAGTCTTTTGATAATTATCCTTGACCTTAGACATATCTTTAGTAGGGACCCCAACTTGCAACTTGGTCTTGATACGCGTTCTCGCACCTGGCCCAACCAAATTTATCTCATTAATCAAAAAATTCTGCGACCCAACAACCTTGTCACTAGAAACCTCCCCCTCCACATGCCTAACACCAGCACCAATATCCTCACCCAAAGCAATGTATGCATACATCTTAGCCATACCTATAGAATACGACATACCCATGGACTCAAACTTCTTAGCAGATTTAGTACCATCCCCTAACTTCTCCAGTTTCACATTAATCCTTTCCGTTTGGTCTTCGAGGGTTAGAATGCATTGTTAAAACATCTATTTCATCTTCAACGTTTCCTCAGCCATAATATTCAAGGAGTCAAAAAGCTCATCAATTTGATTATGAGCCGAAGACTCACCCACTTTTCTCACCACACCCCTCACCCTAACATTGGTCAAATTGAGCTCATAGAACACCCATTTAAATAGTTTGAGCAAAGAAATAGACCCTTCCTTAGCCATCCCCAAAACATCATATAAATCTTCACAATCAAAATTAAAAACATTATTACCCAAAACATCATCCTCTTGGGAGGAACTAACCCTATCCTGGCTAATATAAGCCTCCTTACCTTTGCCACCAACAAATGACATTTGAATCTTGTAAATAGAGTTAGAAATATCCTAAGCAACATACCTCCTTCTCTTCTGCATCTCTAAGTTCACACCCGGAGAGTCCAATTCACCCTTCCCACCACCCAACTTCATAGAAGAAGCAACTTGCAACTCCATCACCTCGATAGTAGACCTAATAGCCAATTTCTTATTGCTACCTTCCTTTAGATCTTTCTTTCTCTGGGTCCCCAAAATAGGGGATGACAAAGACACATTTTCAACAATTTCAATCCTCTCCTTCAGAATAGTAGAGGGAGCACGAGGCTTAATTTTACTTGGCTTACCAACAACATCATCATCACTACATGTCTCATAACCTTCCTAGTTATAGACCAAATCCACTTTACAAAACTTACCCACAACATGAGGATGCAAAATCACTTCCATGGAAGCCTGAGAGTCCGAGACATAATCCTTATCATCCTTTGTATCAAACTCATTCTCTGGGACATCCTTATTCTTTTCCCTTTAAGACTCCCTAATTCCTCTTCCGAGACAGTTTCATATTCCACAATTGGCTTTTGTTGCTTCCCCTTGAGAATGGAAGCAAGCAACTTGGATACCTCAAAGGCTTTCGCATAGTTCGAAATTAACAGAATGAGCCCTACATGCAACACCAGATTCTTAGGGTTCTTTTTGTGATCCTTCGACCCAAACTACAAAGAAGAAAGAGGTAAAAAGGGAAGGAAATATTCTTATTATGCCGAAAATGATTTAAAAGGACAAAGTGATAAGCATTTACTATAGAAAACCAACCTTTGAGAGTAATGAACTGCATTAATTCCTTCACAACACCCCAAAAGGGATTCAATCAAGCTACGTTGGTACTCACCACTCTTGGCCGACTTAAGATCCCATTCTTCATTTCCTTTGAAGAAAATTTGCATGGTCACCTTTGATTCTTTCTTGTCTCTTTAGACCTTCTTCCCTTCCATAGAGAGATCAGTAATCTTAGCAATGAACTCCTCGTTCACATCAAATTCGGTTCCTCCCAATTTCAAAACCCTACTATTCCAGCCTTTAACAAACAATTTTGTGGCTTGTGGGTTATTTCCATGCAACCTCTCCAAATAAGGAGTAATCCCCCCTTTCTCCAAAATATGCCACACCTCCCCTTTTTCCTTAACAACATCACAAGAGAAAGGCTCCACCATATTTATATCACCGTTATTTAATTGATCAAAGTAGAATGAAGATCACAAAATGAATTAATGAAATAATTAAAAGTATTTAATTAATAGAGGAATGTGATAAAAAATAATAATTAAATAATTAAAATTATTTAATTATGTAGGGGAGAAAACCAAGACAATGGAAAAATGATGCTCGTAGACCAAGACATTTTTTAGTGTCTACAAGAACCATCAATAACATATGATCAACTAAGTTCTAGTTTTTAAGCAAAACAAGTAATGGATACAAGATCTTAACAATTAATCACAATACACTATGAACTCCTAAAAATTTCACTAATTCATGCAAGCAATAGCCATAAATAGACCTAAAAGACATTTATCAATAATATAATACACTCTTGAATATATGCGACATAAGATGAAAATAATTTAGTATGGCTATGAGTGATTTCCCTTATGGTGTGCATACACATATACACGAGGGAAGTACAATTGCATGACCCATTAATGAATTATTAGTTTAATATTATATAATATTCCATTACTTATACCTTTTGATGAAGAGAGATCGAAGATACCAATAACTACTCCTAAAATAGAAAAATAGATAATTAATTAAGATTAAAATTTATCTGGACTTATCACATATTATATTGGTGTTTGTTCCATTGGGATGCAAAGTCAACTTTAAAAGTGAAGAAAATTTGAATAGGCTATAATAGATTCAAGGGTGTATGAAAGTACAACCCATAAAGATTAGAAACTTTGCATATCAAATAATGCTTACACATCAAACTAAAATAACTCATAGGCCTGAAGGAAATGATTGTATCATGAAGCTCTTACAATACTTTATATACCCCTATCATGTAGATCAATCCTCATAATAAACATGCCCACAAATATGATATGAGAAATATAATAGAATTACATCTTCTAAGAAATTTTAGCTAAACATTGAGACACTAATTAACACAATGAATCATTCATATAAAAAGAGTCTTACAACTTACATAAATCATTAAATTTGACATTTTATTACTTTAATATCTAGAGCATACATTGAAACCATTATGTAGGAAATTGGCTAAAGATACCAGTCTCTGTTACATATTTTCTACATGTATATATAGCATTGAGTTATAATTTTGACTACAAAAAAATATGAACCTAAAAATTACGTGTTAAACTACATCAAATTAGAAATAAACACTTTTCATAGTCAAATTACAACACTAGGAATTAGATTTACATTTTCATATTAAGTGAAGATATCAACCTTAGATCTTTACTTGAGTGTACTCTAAATCAACAACCATCTTGCACTATCTCTGTGCGTTCAAACCACACATAGGATTGAGCCATATCTTTCTCATAATTTTGCAATAGTAAGTGCAACAATAACTAGAAAAATAAGCATTGAGAAAATGCCTTATATTTAATGTTTATATAAATCCCAAATTTTTATGCAACACAAATCACAATCCCTAAGATGTTACTATGCTTGATCATACTACTAAGAATGGGGGAATTGTACCATGAGTCAATATATTTTATTACCACTAGTAAGAATAAGAAAGTACCAATTTATTAGAGTACACAAGGCTTTCTAGGGAATAGTAAAAAGGAACTAGAAGATCTTCAACCACCCACATCAAAGCCTTCAAAATCAATTTAGAGTGAACATAAATTATGTTTTATTTATGGTAGAGAACCATGGAGAAAATAATATTGGAGAATAAACCTTTGATGAATTGCTAACAAAAATCCATGTAGGCCCAAGATGCACACTAGAAACTCCTTTAAAATTATTATCCAAAGAGAATAAGTCAATTTTCATAGTTGACAAAACCTACAAGGCTACTAGAAAATTCAAGCATCATAAATTATGTATAAAATTGAGTTCACCATAGATTACAAGCCACCTTGATATATCTTGGACCCATTGCCACTAAAGGTGACATGTAGAAGGAAAAAATCACTAAATAATCCAAGTAGGTTACCCTGAGACAACATGAACCATTGTGTCTAATGTCAAATGAGACACTAACCACATATACATATAACACCTTGACATAATCTTTCTTTGATAAATGATCATTATAGGGTATATTAGAGACTATTATTTTTTCTTTTTAAAACATAAAGGTTCCCAACACTCTATTTTATTATGTATCTCTTCATTTTCGGCCATAAAACCCTTTTTATATCAATATTTCATTCCCCATAACCTATCAATCTCTCCGTCACACTCTCACACACCATAGTATATCTCTAGGATCAATATTTTCACACACAAATATTTAGAAGGCTAATTTAGGTTGAAAATAACATCTTGGGGGTATTGACTAAGGTAATCTAAAAAATAACGTAACCATTTTCCACTCCACTTTAGCTTGGACTATAAGTAAGTAGATATTAGAGATACATTTAGAAGAGTTACCAATGGATTCGAGACTAATGTACAAAGGCATGTAGAGCTAGATTTTTATATAATTTCTACTCTATGCTGCATACTCATTTTAGGGTCCATTATTGTAGTTTTTATATGAATCGCCAATATTTACCCAAGAATGAAGTGTCACCACATTTCCTAGGTCAAAACAATAATAAAGGACAACACCATAAAAATAAATATCCTACTCATGTTATCTTATGTTGATCCCAAACCTTTCATTTTATAGTACCAATACACCACTGCGTTTGTACTATCCCCATTATAAATCTAAGTTTTCTACAGTAATGTAACCTAATTTGGTTCATGAATAACTTTATATACCTTTGAAACCAAGGATAAACTATTTTTTCCTCTTTTCTTTTAGTATTTTATTACATATAAAATATTTTTACATTTACAAGACCTAAATATTTTCTTAAAAATGAGTGTAGTTTTCTTAGATGAATACACATGTATAGATAAGATAATATATTATTTTTTTTTTCTGTCTTTTTAGAAAGGTTGGGCCATTACTTTACTTATACTCTTAATAATTTAAAAGAAAGTAAAATTACTTTCTTAAATACAAGGTATTAGTGTAGGTTTTTAATTTCCTTGTATAATATTTTCTTACACTTTTATTAAATATTTCTTAGGTTGATAAAGTAGATATTAAAGCGAGTGGAGTATTTTTTCAACATATTTAATGGGTGTTACACTTTCTTATTTTTGGATACTTTTTGTGTGCTCGAGCCCTATTGGACGTTTCTCACCTTCTTCTTGTCATAAAGTTTATATATACACAATCTTCTAGTCACTTGTATTTCCATTCTTAATGTTATTTTTCCTTTTGAAACATGTATGATTTTATAATTATATTCTAACTCTATAACTCGATTTTAAAATTTGGTCATTTGTATTTGTATTTTTTACATTTCTTATTTCCTACATTGGTTTCTTGGCTTTTGTCTATTTTATAGGGTCTAACATGGTATTATAACATATGGTCTGGGATAGGTCTTCTAATTTTTCATATTTGAAATATTTATGGGGATAATCACTTTTTATGTAGGTTTATTGAAAACCCAATATGTTCTTTCATTTCATCTTTAGATAATCTTGAGAATAAAAAATTAACCTTTGAGATTTCATATTTGTGTTTTCAAAATTTTGGGTGATTATAGCCTCTTGTTAATACTGATATATTTTCAAATATTCCATAGCATTTGAAAGGCCTAAGAAAGTCAAGATTATATTGTTTTCACCAAAATTGAAGTTTAGGAATCCAACTTGTGAATTAGGGTTTAGAAGGTGGATTAGACATACAATAATTTTTAGGGTATTTTTAGGCCAAATAAACCTACTATTACATCTAGAAGTCCCCAAAACCCCTATTTCTTTATAAAAAAACATGTTTTAGTATAAAATTAATTTAGAGATTTTTTTTTTAATTTTCTTGAAGAGGTCATACAACCCCTACATAGGCATATGGTGCAAAAATATATATTTAAAAATATAATGCTTATTACTAATGGCCAGTATAGTTTATAGGCTGATTACTAACAAGTATCACCATGATCTTCAAATTAATATTAAATTCAATAATCAAATATGACCATAAACACCCACTAGAACTACCACTCAATTGGAAGACCTATTATCACCATTACTATATGCCACCAAGTACTCTTCCACTTAGTTGCCACTTGTTAACTATTGCAATTTTTCTAACACTTGACCCAATCATTTCCATCACTGGGATACTATCACTACTAGGGACCTTCCCTCCTATCTTATGTGCATCTAAGAAATAAGAGAAACAATTCAAGAAATAATATGAATTATAACACTAAGATATTAATTATAATATGATTTTGGGTTTTTTTGAGGCATGATTAACTAGAAAGTAGAAAAGAAACTTTAAATTAAACTAAAATAGAAAAGTAATAACTTAAAATTGCATAAGGAAAAGGAACCACTACCAAGATCCAATTCCCAATGAAGAACATTCAAATATGAAACATACAACTCTGGTTTTAAAGAGAAAACTCCATCTAACACACAAAAGATACATTTAGTATGAGTTCCATTTCTCACTAATAAGAAAATTACATATAATTCACCCTACTTGTATAAAGAAAAACATTGAGTTTCACACATAACAAAAATATAAATAAAGGCTAAATATTAGATATATTACCATCGACATTATCTTGTATCAATCCAAAAAGGATATAATATTGGAGAATACCATATTTTAATTAAAAGTAGAACCTATTTACATTAAAAAATTATTATTTTATATATTTTTCCCTTTGTAACTAACCCATAACTAATTTATTTACCAAACTTTATAAACCTTTAAAATAATATTACATAGCCTTTTTAAAAAGTGTATATGTTCAGATTATTAACATAAAAATGATTTTAAACATCATTAAATTGAATTTGTTATAAGCCACTAAGTCCTTTCTAAAAAAACTTGAAGGATGTATGACTACCAAGAAATTATATCAAAAATTTTGCAAGTGTCTATTAACTTTTGGGAATAAAACTATTTCTTCCATTTCAAAATTTATTTTGATGCATCTAAAATTTACACTATATCCTTATGAATCATAGCTTTCTTAGAACATATGTATTTTTATGCTTACTATCTCTGATGTAGTATAAGGATGGGGGGTTTTATCAAACAACCCATCCAAGCAACCATAACACCACAAACAACCTCATTTCACAAGTGCAAACATTTGTAAACAAAATCTCAATGGAAGATATTAACAAGTCTTATTCATTCAAATTGAAAAATTTGATTTTTACATTCAATGTGCAGCCACAACTACAACATATGCTACTAGCAACCCATAGGCTAAATTGAAATCAAATCTACAGGTAATAATACTTGGCAAGCACAAAAAAATTCACAATTGCAAGCAAAATTAACTTAAACTATTTTGTTTTATGATTTTCAAGACTCAATAATCATCTACATACTTCATCAATTCACTAGCAACATCTCCTCTCCAAGAACAATCTTCATTTTCATACATTCTTCCTTTTCCTATCAAAATCCTCTTTAATTCGTATGCAACAAAAAAATCTTGTCATATTCAGAATATCATTGCTCCCTCATTATAATGAATTTTCTAGAATTTTTTTTGGGTTTTGTGATCCTCCTCAGCTTTTCAAAACATTTTGAATTTCTCAATTTCATTACAAAATACAAAAGTTATGACTATTTTATTGAGATTAGGTCTCACAGTTATGACCTAGACAATCTTCCTTTCCCCAAAATGCCAATCTAACCTCTACCTCCTCCATTATGGTGTGGTAATTTATGCAATTGGCCTATTAATTGTTCTTTCCTAACAATTTTCAAATATTTTCCTAAATTGACATCCATTATCTCATTCCTGCACCTCCACTACCTCAAGTACTTGCACCAAGAATATTCCAGCACTAATGGCCAACAATTCAAATTCTTGGGAGTTACAAGTAAATAAAATATAATATCTCCCAACTTGGGTGTGGGACTTTGTTTCCCAAGTATAATATGATTTTTTAAACCAAACTAAATAACTTTACAATTGAAATTAATGCAAAAAACAAGTGTATGGAAAGGGTCCCTTTCAAGATTGTTCAAGGAAGAAAAATCAAGAAATACATCATGCTTGCAATACCAACATCACATCAAAATTTAGGAAAATAAGATAAATTTATTTTTGGGTGTGCAAGATTACTTGGTACCCTTGGTTGCTCTTGCATCAAACACCCATGGTAAGAAGAAATATTATATGAGTTGGAGGTCATGAACATTTGAAGATTCTATGATTGTTCTTCAACCATTTTTCTTCCTTATCAACCTGTTTCTTCTTCTTTACCCTGATCTAAATCTTCCTGTCTCTCCCTTCCTTCATCTTTCCTCTCTTTCTTCCTCTCATGTAATTCATTTTGCTGCACCAAGGTTAATGTTTCCACTTCACTTTATCATTCTTAAGTTTTGCATATAAGTCAACACTAATAAAATCATATAAATCAATAAATTCTTTCTGCACATTCCCTTCACCTATTTGTTCTTCACTTTCCTCTTCCTCTATTACTTTTTCTTCCTCTCTTGTTGCAACACCATTTTAGATATCCTCATAGCCTTCAATTCTAACCATATCACTTACATACATGTTAAATTCATCAAAATAATCATAAAATGCAAATTTTTCTTCACTTGTTAATGCAAGCCACTCACTTTCAACTATTGCAATCTGCATTAATAAGTCATCTTCTTCTTCATTTTCTGTTGTTACTTCAATTTACTTATTCGCTATCTTCCAAATATACTCTTCTTCACTCTATTTTCTCAAAATTTTCTTCAAGTCCTTCAACGGACCAAACTTTTCTACAATTTCATTGTTATCTTCTACAATACTATCCTTTTCGTGCATAAATTCATCTATCTCTTTCAAATCAAAATTTATTTCACAAATATCATATGAATGACTATTTACTTGTATTTTTTCTTTCTTCTCTACTACTACCTCAAATTCACAATGACCATATTCCTTTATCTTTTCTATATGCAAATCAATATCCACTTTGCAAAAATCAAATGAAGGAGATAATACCTCTGTTTTTGCTGAGATAACCTCTTTTCCTGTGTATGAAATTTTATTTTTCTTTTATTTTATTTCTTCAAAAATATGCACACATGTTGCTACCTCTTTCTTTCTCCTTTCCTTCCTTGTGTATTTCTTATTTTCTTGCTTTCTTTTATCTACATTTGTGTGGGATGCTCCCACATGACTTTCTTTCCATACTCTTTCCATCATAGGGCTGCAATCTTGCACTTCAACATTCTTCTTTTTGCTGTCCTCTTTTCCAAACTTTTGCTTTCCCTCTTTCGTATTTTCACTATCCTCTATTACAAATTCTTTTCCTTCTTCATTACTTGCATACAAATCATTACTTGCAAAATTTCTATGAAACAAACAATGTATTTTAACTTCATCTTTTTTCTCATCTTCCTTAGCTGTAACTTTCTTCTTTATTCCCAATTTTTCCTCAAAGGAATTTAATCTTACTTTTATCTTCTTCAACTTTGCAATGAGATTATTTTTCTCACTTTTTCCCAATACTCTTCCCAAAATAAAATTCTCATAGGTCTTCCAATGACCCATCTTGTCTTCTTTTTTCAAAGTCATTTTTAGAGACTCACAAGTCCCTTTGCAGTTACAAGTACTCCTTACGACAATCTCTCTCTCTTTAGGATATCAACCCTCTGTAGTCATAGGTCCTCCCTACAAAAAATATCTCTAGGAATCAAGCTCTCTATAGTTACATGCCTCCTCTCACCTGCAACAACCTTTTCTAGAACTCAAATCCTCTACAATTGCAGAATCCTCTTTTGCAACAAACTCTCTTTTATTTATCATCTACCCAAAAAATGCTCTGGAAGACACACCTCTCTCTTGTGCACCTTCTACCTAAATTTAACCTCTGCTGGAGGATAAAGTCATAGGTACTCTTTCATACCTACAACAAAACCCACACTCACACATTCCGACAAATCCTAATCCTTCAATTTTATCTTAACACATATCCAAGAAAAATAACTTACTACTGCAACGCATCCCGACTAATCTTCTTGCTTTGATACCATTTGATTCAGTGCAAGGATGGGAGGTTTTTTCAAACAACCCATCCAAGCATCCATAATACCAAAAACAACCTCATTTCATAAGTGAAAATATTTGCAAACAAATTTTCAATGGAAAATATGGAAAATATTAACAAGTTTTCTTCATTCAAATTGAACAATCAAATTTTTACATTCAATGTGTAGCCACAACTACAACATATGCTAATAGCAATCCATAGGATAAACTTAAATCCAATCTACATGCAATAATACCTAGCAAGCACAACAAAATTCACAATTGCAAGAAATATTACTGTTGTGCCTATAGCACACATGCCCCGTTTTGAACGAGGACCCTCTCTTTCATTGTTCATTGGGTCACTTTTTCGCTCACCTCATTTTACATGCCCCCTATTTTTTGAGTCCTAAGTGGTCAATGATTCCTAAGGTTATCACCTTAAGTTGACCAAGTTTCACCACCCTTGAAATATTCAGGTCTTTGACCTTTGCGGAGTCCCTTTGGTTGTTTTCCCCGAGTCCTTACGATTGCCGCCTTTTGCTCCTTGCGGTTCCGCCTTTGTGGGCCACCCTTGGTGGAATTCCATTGTCTCTTCGCTATTTACACATCGACCGAGTTGACCCATCCACCCGCCCTATGGGTCTTGCATCCACCTTGTCCATTCCTTTCGACACTTCCAAATGATAAACTCTTGGCTGCCGCCCTCCCCACATGCTCCGCTGTTCCCGCCGTTGGATATTTGAAAATTCATGCCTACCAACTGTGCTTGCCATCATATAGGCATTTAATGCACAAATTTCTATAACTAGGAAAAAATTTGATGTCATTTTCACCAAAATTCTCTCTGCATTTATCAGTAGGCCTCCTACTTCCACCGCCTCCACGCCCGCGTGACCTCATTATTGATTCAAGCATTGCTGCCTTTAGTTTCTCCTCATTTCCTTGTAGGATGTTCAAGTAGGGTTTCCGTCACCCTCCAGTTGTATGTTTTTTTTTGAAATTCTAAAAAATCTTAAAATATTAGAAGGGAAAATTGGGAAGTTTACTAAAGCAATGAATTCCACATAAAGCCCACGTGGTAAAAGGTGGAGATCCTTTGAAATTCAGACTTTTAGGGCTAGGTGAAACTTTGCGGCGTGGCTGCTATTCTTGGCCAGTGCCATCAAGCTCTTGTAACCCGAGAACCTTTTACCACCATTTATCAACTATGCAAACTTTGAACCATGATCATTGCCCTTCGCGGGCCCACTGATATGGGTGGAAACCTCCATCTTTCCATCTCCTTTGAGCTAAATCAAATCCTAAGCTGTAGAATCCTAAGACCTCTGCATATTCGCGAGTGTGAAATTCTGCCCGTGGATGGATTTTTCCCTTTGCCATTCTCAAAATGGCCATCTCACTCTGACCTTCCACTTTGCGGGCTCTACAAAGGCCCTTCTTCATCACACTTGAAACAAACCCAACACTTGGTCAAAATCATCCCGAGGGCTGTCAACCCTTGTGGGTCTGCCCTTGCAGCTCTAACCTGGCGGGTCTGCCCTTGCAGGTCACTGACTCTTTACCTCATCACCGTTCTGAATGGCTATCAACATTTTCCTTCCCACACCTCGGGTTCCTCTTGGCTATTCACCACCAAGTGTGCATTCATGATAATTGACCATTGTGGGCCATCTCCCTAGACCGCCATCCGCTATTTGTTGTCAGTAACAATGTCCAAACCTAAACAGTGAACCCTACCCTTCCACTTGCTTGGCGAGTCTTGAGCCTGTCCTTGTCGTTCGAGTCATGTTCCTCAAAAATAGGTGAAATATTGACCCTTTGCGGGCCAACCCTTACGGACCACCATTTGCGGACTGCACCCTTCACCCATCTGCTGTGCGGACTCTGCATAGTTCACCTCCCTTTGATCACATCACAAGAAATCATGTAGTTAAGATCGTGAGCAAGCCCCTCCTGCGGGCCTGATAGTGTGGGCCAACGCCCTGACCCCAGTGTTCCATGATTTCCATCTCCAAAATGGCTATGCTTAAGCTACCTCCTGCCTTGCGGGGCCTAACCCTTCTATGACTATTGGCCCTCCTAAGAAAATGTTACAAATTGATGCCTCCTATAGGCCCGATGCTGTGGATTGTCGCATGCGAGCCATTATCGTGCCTTCGCCATTGTGGAATGGTCGCCATCTAGCTACTTCCCAGATGATCCTACCCACACCCTCTTCAAAGGTCTTGAACTCTAAAGACTAATAACGATTGTCCTCCTTGCCTGCGGATCCTACCAAGTGGGACTCCGTCCGTGGGTTTTTGTCATGCTAGCACTGTTTCCAAATGAAAAACCTGCAAACAACCAAGACACTACTTGCCTCCATAGTTTTCTGATCCACATGCCAAAATGATCAAGCTATCACCCCAAGGACCTCAAAAAATGACCAGAATCAAATCCCTAGATGACTTAGCACCTTGGTTCACCCCACTAACAGTGGGAAATACGGGTGTAGGTGGTTGATTGTGGGTCGTCGTGCCCTCTTCACTATCTACCCACTACTGCCTCCAAAACAACCACCAGCCCAAGGAAACCTGCATCCTTGGGCCCATATTTCTCTATCTCCCTCGAATGAAAGGAAAACAAGGATTTTTAAGAGATATTATGATTATTGAAGGACAAATTTTTTGATCTAATGTCTATTTTGTAGGATTTTACTAATGCTCCCCTCATTTTATATATGAATATAATTATTGCATATTTTCTTGCATGATTTATGGAACCAACTGCAAGACCATCAAGGGCGTCCGTCGAGCAAGAAAAGGGGAAAAAATATGCTAAGGCCCCAAGAGGGAAAGAAGACAAAGATAAAATGAAATATCAATTTCAAGGAGTGGAGGTTACCTCCAGGGTTAGCACAGAATGAGACAAGATCACAAACACCAACCTCAGGTACATAAATATAGATGATTTCAGATAGAGGGTCATAATTAACCCCACCATAGATAACACAAAGATAATAAGGAAGAGTAGTCTGGCTAAGGTGGTCGGCTTCCCGCTAGCACTTGTAGCACTTGAATTGGTAATGACATGTAGGGAAGCCTACCAAGAGAAAAGTAGAAAATTGTAGATCAGTATGGCTGGGTGTTAGCTGATCTCCCCACCAAGTCTATAGCACAAACACTCATGACCCTGTAGGAAAAACATCAATGGAATATGCAAAAACATGTGGAAGGTGGAACCCTTGAAGTTGAAGAAATTGATTAACCAATCTTGGTTAAAAGAAAAAAGGGGGAGTACAAACAAGGTGCCCCAAGAATTTTTTAGGAGTGACTTCTATGAATATTATCATGACTTGGTGACTTTGCTAAGCAAATTCATGGGAATCCCAACCACAACTTATTTCTTTGATTAGATTTTTTTATTTCATAGAGGAAATTATTAGAGGCACAACCAAGTTTGATTGGGCTTGGATGATCAACAAGAACTTACATGAGTAGTTCCCGGTGGTTAAGAAGTCCCACCAATTCTACATGACCTCCTATCTGGTCTACCTTCTGGCCGATTCCAATCCATATAGAGGTTTGTTTATAGCACAAAATACAATCCTAGAGAGAGAATTGAAAGTGTATGACTAGTATCCGTAGCTCCAATACCAGAACTTTAAGAAGGACTGTTGCAAGGTGAATGATGCATTCATCCAGCACATCATTAGGCTTCTTAGAGGGGACTTTGAAAGAAGAGTCACTCATAGCACCCACACCTTCATCCAAAGGTTCAAATTTTTGTTTATCCAGTTTCCCAAATTTACTTATATTTGAACTGAGGGCTTTAGTGACAAACCATACAAGCTGCCCTAGTATCCAAATGACTGGATAATTTTATTAGAGGTATCAAGGCAGCTGTAGAACACCCATACTCTCCTCACTGGCAAGCACCAAGCTGCAGTGCCTTATCCTCTCACCTTCGGGTAGGGAATGTACACTCTCTCGGTTGACCAAAGTGTTGAGCATTCTGAAAAGGAGCTTGTTGAGTATAATTTGAGCCATTACACTCCTCAGTCGAGAATGGACCCATACAAAAAATTGAAGAGATTTGTTGGAAAGGAGTACACCCACCAGCACAACATTGAATAATTTTGGGCTAACTACCAAGATGATAAGGAGGTGTGAATGAGACATTACATGCATATGACAACATACTTTGTCAAGACAATCAAGCTATTCCTGGTACCGGATTAGATTGTTGAATATGAAAGCACAGTTATAGATCCAAGGTTTGATGTCGTCGCTAACATGTCATTGCCCCTCATAGATTGGAACAAGGAGGAGGACAATGACCTTGAAATTTTGATGAAGCCAATCGAGCACAGAAAGAGGCAATGGATTGTTGCGAAAATTAGTCAATTGAAGCTTCAAGGGGCTAAACTTACCTACGTTGAGCTCGAAGATGATCTCAAGAGAAAAATAGATAGCAGAACTGTCACTGCTCCAACTAAGGAAGCTTTAAAGTCTCCTCCATCCACCAGGCCCTAGAAAAGAAAGGAGGTACTAGAGAATCAACCGAAGCATAAAGTATACTCAAGGAAGCCATCAGAGGTTGAGACCTCAAAGAAAGCTAAGAAATCGGGTGGGTTCTCTGAGATGCCCATAATTCAAGAAAATCCAATGCATGAAGGAGAAGAAAAAGAAGAGGTTGAGAAACCCAAATCACCAACTGTCGCCTCTACTCTTGCTACCATCGCTGTTGGTTACTATTATTGCTCCTACAATATCTCAAGTGTTAGCCATCTCCTCCCCACATGCAGTGGACATCTCGATGAATGTTGCCTCCACTTCCCCTACTATGCCTATTATGGTGAGAGACTCCTCTATGAAAACCTCCCCACTTTATTCTTCTCTGATGTCCCCATCATCTATGGTTCCCTTGGCCACTAGAAAAACCATGCCCTCCATTTCTCTCCAAGAAGCATTTTCCCACCATATGCAAAACATTCCCATGCAGCTTTCTGGGGTATTAATGAATCCCATGGTGCAAGTTACTCTAGCTCAAGCCATTGTCAGTCTCCTTATCCCTCCTCCAATAGAATCATGTAAAATGGAGACAATGATGTAGATCTCAGAAGAAATCAAAAGGAAAATAAGGGAGACAACTAAAAAAGAAAAGGATACCAAGCCCGAGGATCCCTTCAAGGATGAATACCATGCACATCCAAAGTATGAACACTTGATCATCAATGAGGTAGTATATGAAGAGGATGAGAAGTATCAATCCTTAGAGGAAGATGTCAAGGACAACAGTGACAAATATGTGATAGATTCCTCTAATCAAGAGCTTGAAGAGGAGTTTTCCAAGCAACACAAGGATGTTGGTGAAGAAGTTGAGAGGCAGTCCTCGAAAGAAAATAAGGGAACAAAGGAAGACATAGAAATATCTACTGAGCCCCCACCCAAAGAAAAAAATGAATACCTTGGCCAACAAGAAGAAGCACCTCCCGAGAGGGAAGAAGGAAAGAAAGAAGAAGAAGAGAAGGAAGAAGATAAAACTGAGAAAGAGGCTTCACGCCATGAAGAGCAGGCTATTCAACATTTTCAAAGAGAAGAGAGTGGTCATTAATCACCAAAGGAGGGATTTGAAATGCCCGAATGGTTGGAGAAATAGCTACAAAAGAAGACCCCTTCTTGTATGGAGCCCAAGGAAAGATTGGAGGCAATCCTAGCACGAGCTCAAATAGGAGAAAAGAAAAACAAGAAGTTGAAGGTTAGGTCACATATCATAATGGATTCATTGGGATCTTAGACGATGCAAATTTCCACCCCAATATTAGATAAATAAGAGGGGGTGACATATAATATCTCCACCATTGACCTGGGTATAACTACATGGGAGAAAAAGATTGATTAGATCCAGGGGCTCGGGGCTACAATTTTACATGAAATGAATAAGGATCAATCCTTCAAGGAGGAACCGAAAGCATAGGTGGCAGACCTAACTGCCTACATACATTAATGGACCTCTATTGAAGAACTACCAACAACATCATCAGCCCCATCATTGTTGCTATCAAAAGATCAATTGGATAAGTTGGAGAAAAGGAAGAACTAGTCTAAGACCACTGATGATTGGCTCTAGAGAGTGATCTACAACAAATATATGGGCATTGGCCATGTTGTTCAAATAGTCAACATGTTTCGAGACATGCAAAAGCAGCTAGAGGCCACTGAAAAAATCTGCCAACACTTCACTGAGCTCTATAGGATTACTTATCCTAAGCTCGAAGCTATTCTCAAGATGCTCAAAAAATCACGGGAGAAGGAGCTTGGTTTGGAAAAGAAGGATCAATGGCTAGTCGAGACCTAGAAAATGGGCCTAGACCATAAGAAATATGTATTGGAGCAGGTACTCCATGAAGTGGAGCTCGACCTAGAATGGGTCAAAGAGCATCAGGAAAATTTGGAGGAGTATTTTAAACTTTTGATAGATTATGATATGCCTCCCATAGAGCTGGATCCAAAAAAAGTAAGGCCATATTTTCACAAAAATATGGAGAACGGGGCTGTAGATTCGTTAATGCCAGATTTTATGGAATTTTTTTCTAGGGCATTCGTCCAATTTGAACAAATAGAAAAAGCTATGCCTAAGTGCCTGAAAAATTGGGAGCTAATTATGAGCATATCGAAGAAATTATCATTTCAAGTGCTTCAATCAGATATAATGGAATGGGATAAGCTCTGGGCATTGATAAGAAAATTTGTGGAGTATGCCACTCCAAAGAAAAATAAAGGAAAGCCTATCATTGATGATGAATTCCTCACTATATAAGCTACAACAAAGTGCAACTAGCTACAGGACAAAAGTGCTATAGTAGTAGGCACTAGAAGACAAAATAGGCTAAAAGACAAGTAATATATTCTAAATTGTAAAATATTGGGGGTAGGTGAAATCCTAGTTTGTAGTGGATCTTTGCCACACAATGAGATTAAATCTTGGCCACTCATTTTTCTTTTTGAGCACTATAAATAGCGGGTCTCCTCGCATTTTCAAGAGAGAGTTGAGTTGTTGTAAAGACATGCTGCTGAAATTATAATAGAAATTCATCAATTTTGGTGGATTCTTGAGTTTCATCCACGTTTCATGATTCTTCTCCTCATAGTTAGTGGATTTAAGTAGATTTACTTTTTTGTTCTATGTTTACATTCTTTAGTAGATTAGTAAATGCTGTTCATTGATGCTAAATAATTCTGGTGTGTTGATAGCCTTCCTTGTTGATGCTTTTTTTTGTTTGTTGATGATAAATATCAGTGTAAATCTAGTCTGAACATATATTGATGTCTGCACTCTAACTTCATCTTTTATTCATGTTCATGGTGAATGGATGGTTGAAAATATGTAGACATTAGAAGATAGCACTAGTTTCATGATACTGTAAGCTGATTTGGTTAAGTGGAACTTAGTTTTAAGAAGGTTGTCCACTATAGTGTTCTCCATTATTACTGTTCATTGGTAGTTGCAGGACTAGGAACTTATTCCTCTCTCTTCCCTTTTGAATTTTCTTTGAAATAGTAATTTAGGCAAATTTCAGGCATCATTGTAAATCCAAATATGATGATAAAAGTGGAGTTTGGACTGCTGTTCTGAACTTGTAGCAATTGCATATCAACTCTAACTTCTTAGGAACTCCATTTCAAGAACCAATCTCCCTCCAACTTAGCATATGTAAGGATGCCATATTATTACCAAAAAATCACATGAACCAATTGAGAGATTCCAAGCAAGTCATGATCTGACACCTGAGAGACCTTGGGATAGTAATTTGTAACTTGTTTGCAGATTTCTGCCTTTCAAGAGAGGTAATGTATCTATGCATTACCTTTGTTGAGAAGTGAAAAAACACCCATCAAAAATTACCTTCAACTATTTTGTTTTATGATTTTCAAGACTCAATAATCAACTACATACTTCATCAATTCAACATCAACATCTCCTCTCCAAGAACAATCTTCATTTTCACACATTCTTCTTTTTCCTATCAAAAACCTCTTTAATTCGTATGCAACAAAAATAATCCCATCATATTCAGCATATTATTGGTCCCTTATTACAATGAATTTTATAGAATGGTTTCTAGGTTTTGTGCTCCTCCTTAGATTTCTAGAACATTTTGAATTTCTCAATTTTGTTTTGAAATGAGAAAGTTATGATTGTTTTGCTAAGATTGGGCCTCACAGTTATGACCCAAACAATCTTCCTTTCCCCAAAATGCCAGTCAAACCTCTACCTCCTCTATTCTGGCATGGTGATTCATGCAATTGGCCTCATAATTTTTCTTTCTTGATAATTTTCAAATATTTTTCATAAATTGACATCCATTATCTCATTCCTGCACCTCCACTACCTCAAGAACTTGCACCAAGAAGATTCTAGCACTAATAGCCAACAATTTCAAATTCTCAAGAGTTTCAAATGAATAAAATATAATATCTCCCAACCTCGGTGTGGGAATTTTTTCCTAAGTATAATCTAATTTTTTAACCAAATTAAATGATTTTACAATTGAAATTCATGCCAAAAACAAGAGTATGGAAAGGGGTTCCTTTTAAGATTGTTGAAGGAAGAAAAATCAAGAAATACATCATTCCTGCAAGACCAACATCACAGCAAAATTCAAGAAACTAAAATAATTTTTTTTTTGGATGTGTAAGATTACTTGGTACTTTGGATGCTCCTGCATCACTCTCCCTTTATAACCTCCATCCTATAGATTTGTAAGAAGAAAAAAAACCAGAATTTCTATAATTTTAAAGCTAGTGATCCAAATGTAAATCCCCACTAATGAAAATGTGATAGGACTCAAAGTAAACAATAGCTTAAGGAGAACGATGGAGAAAAAATGAAATCTTAATATAAAATCCACTTGCATAATCTTGTCTAGAATAATTCCATATTCTTGTTTAAGAAAATACAAAGCTAATTATTTGCAACCATACTTTCAATAGCTTGAAAAGGTAGAATAGTTTTGTCTAAAGAATAATATCTTTTCAGTATTACCGAAAAAAAAGAAGCATTTTATATTTCTTGATTTCTTCAATATTTTAAATAAATCACTTTTTTAGTCTAGGTATCTAACCATTATCCAAAATCCATTCAATTTTAGATTCTTCTCATTTTAGTTTCATTTAAAATATTTCAAAGTATTTATAATCATAGTTAGATCTTGCAAGAATATCTTTGAATAATTTTAAGTATCTATAATGATTGTCAAGGAATATTCATTTAGGTTATCAAATGCAAGAACCAAAATTCTATAGAATGGAATATTTTGATGCACAAGTGAGTCAAGTTGTGCATATAGAGTTTTTATGTAGAAAAGGTTCAAAAATGTTACTTATTTTGGATTTTTCTAAGGAATTCGATATAGAAGAAAATATTTATAACTTTTATAAATTTTTACCTCCAAATATCATATTCTTGAGTAAAATAGATCTTGCATTAATGATGAAAATTTCATTGTTGTGATCTTGATATTGGTGATTTGTATAAACTTTCTCTAGTAATTATAAATATGAACTACTCAAAAATATGTATTAGGCCTTAAATCCATTATTCTTAAATATGGTTTAGGTGTTCTATTGAATACCTTGTAGCATTTTCTTTGCTTACACACATGTGTGAATGTATACTAAAGCATTTCTAACTATAATATATAATAAATAATCTATCTTTAATTAAATTTTGATGGATTCCAGCTTTTTTAGAGATTCTAAAGATTAATCAATAATCCGTTTTTTGGATATCTTATAATCATAAAATTCCATACATCAATATGACATAATCTATCAAATAGTTCACATATTTTGTTTACTATTCAAAATTGTGTATACATTTCTACCAAATCATTTTAATCCATTTTTTATTTTTTAAAATCCTCTTTCATTTCATTATGATGGATGGTCATTCCCTAATCTAACATTTCCCTTCACACAAGGAATGAGAAATAGTTGATGTAGGCTGACATTTTAATGAAAAATTCAAAAACCACAAAATCATATTTATTTGAATATTTTGATCAATCATTTTGTGGCTCATGCATTCCTATTAAGGTGTTTATAACCAACATCTAATAAAATTCCCCAATCTCTCACACTTTTCATGGAATTATAAACTATTCACATTCTAGCATACGTAGGAAGATGTTAGAGATGTGCATCTATCCAATAAAACATATTTTCCATTCATGTAATCCATGGTAGATGCAACCACAACATGCAAGAAATTTCATCTATCATTTATGTTTCGGTGGATATCCATGTTCTGCTCAAGTATCAGTAGTTTGAAGATTTGTTGAACCATCAAACTAAATGACAAGAGAAATGTCAGGGGTTCAAGAGTTCAAGGAATCATAAAAATATTGATGAATATGTATTTTAGCATTTTAAAAGTTAAAAGAACCAGAAAACTTCTAAAAAAGAGTGTATTTCAAGGATTTGGAGGTCCAAAGAATCAACAAATATTTGACAAGAGTGTGCTTTTGGATTTTGCGAGTTCTTGAACTTGTAAAGGTGTTAAGAATAGTGTTATGGGTTTGGAAAGTTCATGAACCTATGAGATCACTAATATATTCAACAAAACATAAAATCTCCAATAAATGCTATATTTTTGGTCATTTTTTCATTAAAACCTTTCTAAGTGTCTAATAATGCTTGAAGAAGTTCATGAATTGTATGGATTTTTTTATGTATTTGTGTAAGCTTTATAAAAAATCCAATAAATCCATAACATAGAATGGGAAAGGAAAATTCTCTAAATTTTGATTGGAAAATTGTTTTCATCTAAAAATTGACCAAATTATGGACAATAACCCCATAAAACCCCATTTAAATTTGATTTTTTCTAGCCTCTTTGAAACTCCTTTTTTAATTATTTTTATGACCTACTAGAAAAAGTAATATTATCTTAATATCTTTCAAATGGGGAGGAATTTTTCACTAAAGATTTGTATGTTCATTTTGTTTAATGGATTCTTAAACATCCTTATAGAATTAATTTTTCCAACTCAAATTGGATCTCCTAATCTAATTAATTTGGCTAGTACAAGTTGAAGAATGCAATTTATTTCATGGTTTTGACTAAATTGATAGATTAATATCCTTTAATAATTTACAAAATTATGCAAAAATTATTCTACTTTTGATGCAATTATCTCACACAAAATTAATCAAATACAACTTTATCTAAGATAGGTAATTACATCAACTTGATGTAGAGAACACATGATTCTAACTTCTTACATCTACAAATGCAAATTGGTGACTTCAATTTTGTGAAATTTTATACACTTAAGGGTGATTAAGAACATTTGAAACCTATGATATCTAAATCAATCAAGTTATCATGACAGAGGGGCTTGCCACATGGTGATTCTTACCAATTTTAACATGAAAATTTTACATTTTGTGAGGTCAAAATATTTGGGTAAAAAATGGCTTTGAATGGGAACAAGGACCTTGTATATATAGTAGCAACCCAAGTTCTCTAGCAAAGACTAATGCATTATCCTTTGGGAAAATAGAGTCGTGAGACTTAATACAACATGACTATTTTAAAAGGGTCTTAAAAAACAAAGATGGGATTGTTGAAAAATAAATAGAAATTGAAATAAAATAGACACAAAAATAAACTAAACCTATGTACATGGTAGGAAAGCCCCTAGACCTCAAACCACTCCAAAGCCATTACACAAAACCATTGACAAGTTCAAAAAATAGATTCCTATGTAGAAAAGAGAAGTGTATCAATGAAGTATTTGTTTTGATTACATGAGAAAAATAGGTTTTGAAGGGGCCTGAAACTCTTTACAACATGAGATACAAAATGCTGCTAAGAAGATAGGCCTAAAGATACCAGCAAAAAACCATGGCTAAGAAACCAAGACATATAAAGTGTTGAACAAAAGATTAAATAGTAAACCAACAACAACACTCAACAATGAAAAAACAACAAAACAACATAAAATCAAGCGAGACCCAACAGTTTGAAAACAACAAAACAAAAGATCCTAACACTATTTCATATTGCTTAAGGTGTTGGCCACCTCCAACTCTTGGCTCTTGTGCAGATCAATCATATCCAATAGCTCCTTCTTAGCTTCAAAGAATCTTTTCCCATCGACCAACCCTTTAGCAGTAGGGCCTTTGGTGTCATATTTCGCTCCCTTCTTTCCCTTTCCCTTAGCCATATGATCCTTCTCCATTAACTTAGAGAAGTACAATTGATCCTCTCTTAATTCACTAATATTTTTGAATAGGATTTCCAAGGAGTCCACACTATTTTAAACAAAAATATGGCATACATGCAACAAATTTTTGATTTCTGCATTGGTGCCCACAACCTTGACTTCCAACTTGGCCAACTGCTCATCACATAAAGATTTGAAATCCTGGAATGAACCCTCTAGGTCCAAAATTCTATCAATAATAATGTCTGACACTAAGCTTTTCGACACATTCTTCAGGTTCTCCTTCAAACCCCTAATTTTATTGTTAACTTTATTGAACTCCTGAAGAGTCCACTTAGCTAATTTATAAGTTCCAGTGGCCCTAACCCTTGCCATGTCCAACAACTCAAACATTGAGGGAGACTCATCATTTAAACAAGAAAATTCCTTAGAGAGGGGGTCTAACTTCAGGGGTTCTGATTTAGTGTTCATCCTCTTAGAGTCTTCCTCACCTTGACCCTTATTTTCATCTTGCAGAGAATCATTGGTTAAGTTCTTAACTAATGAGTCCTCAATAGTCAACGCCTTATCACCAGTAGCCTTCTCCTCATCTGGCACCTTGGAATCCTTAGAAAGAACATTCAAGACCTTTTTTTTTAGCTTAGCAATGTGTTTTGGTGACCTCCTTGGCTGGTCCTTGGCCTTTGATCCAGGCACATTCTCCTGTAAACCCTCCTTCTTTCCTCCATCATTACTTTTACCCTAGCCAATAACCAACTCCACCTTCCTAGGAGAGGAATCATCCGACCCACCTCTGTATCCTTGCTATAAGAGAGAATAAGGTGCTTAGGAGCTCAACTACGTTTAAGTGAACCCTTCTTCCTTTTCTTTGAGGAGGTGGCCTCGGGGGACGTAGGACCCTCTTCCTCCTTTTCATTCCACTCTTCATCATTGGCATTGCTGGTATCCAAACCAGAAGAATCAGACCCATCACTTGGAGTCTTCTCCTTACCCATAATAGTAGGGGCAGGGAGAAGGGACTTGGCATGCTCCATGATTAAAATAATGAGACCCTCATGGAGGACCAGAGCCTTCCTATTTTTAAAATGTGCATACACTGAAATCTCCATGGACGAAAGCAGAAAAAATAGAAAAGAAACAAACAATCTATGTTTGAAGTGATTTAAGAGAGTGAAATGGTGACCCAGAATAGCAGTAAACTTGCCTTCCAATGTCACATAAAAAATTATTACCTCAGCCACCTCCACCCAAATCTTCTTGAGAGACTTGTGCTCGTAGTCCCAACTCTCCATCTTAATCAACTTCTTCCTCTAGTCATCTTTGAAAAACCTGGGCCATCGCATCCTCATTACTCTTCTTGTCCTTGAAAAACTTACGTCCAACCATCAAAATCCCCATCAGATAAGCAATCAAATCTTCATTCACCTCCACTCACAAACCCTTTATCTGAAGCTTCCGATTATGCCAGTAGGAAACAAACTCCGCTAAAGAATTTGGGTTGTGGCCATGCAAACGTTCCGGAAATGACATAAAATTCTCGTGGTGCAAAATATTCCATGGTTTATTTTTCTTCCTCAGACCCGCACAAGAGTGTGGCTCAACTCTACTTTTGTCACCACCCATTTCTATAGACACCAAAATAGGTAAACCCTTGTGAAAATTTCTCAAATGAAAGCCAACGATCCGAAAGAAACCTTCAAAGCATGTGAGTTGGAATAAGGTACTTAGGATTAAATGTCACCACCACATAATCTCACCCCACTCCATCATTTCTTATTAAACTCCTAGCTCTCTCAGGAATGATTAATCCCTCCTCCCACACACAAAACTCATTTAATCTGCCAAAGAGTTTCCCTCTTGGAAGATGTGAGATACTTGGGTCTCTTCATAAGCACTTAACATAATTATACTATCATCCATGAAGTATTTGTTATTTCAATTGTCATTTTAATATTATAAGTATATATCTAAAAAATATGAAATATAAGGGCTCCTTGAATTATTCCCAAATCTATTATTTCTCATCATAAACTTTTGGGATCTCTTAGATTATGTCAAAATCACCCTATATTACATTGATTATATATTCTTGTGTAGTAGCATACCAAAACCACACAGTTGAATGTATTTATGATTATTTGAATATGAGAAAAATAAGTCACTAGTTTAATATACTTTAGGTAAGATGCAAGGTAGAGATATCTCTACTAGGGTACGTTGTGGATTTGGCTTCGAAGTATCAACCTCAATAAATGTAAGGTTATTTCCAACCATGGAAACTCCATCATTTTCACTATATACCACTTTAATAAATCTTTATCTAAAGATCATATAAGAGTAGAAATATAATTCCTCTTGAGTTTACATTTTGATAGTCCTATTTAGGACTTAGGTAGGTCATTCAATACTTTGATATTTGGATATGATGTGTTCTATACATGTCATTTTTGTATTATCACTAGGACTTTGGTTCATATTCGAAGATACTTTTGTTATTATTATTTTTATTTTTATGTTGGACTATATCTTTACTCATTTTTATTGGTTTATATATACATATGGATGTATGTAATATGAATTATGTTATGTATGATTACTTTCATGATTCTATAGCATCCTAAATATTTTTGTTATATACTATATGATGTTGTACCCCATTGGGTAATTATGTCATGCTTAATATATCATATACATATACTAGGTACATTTGACATGCCAATTAAGTTTGTAGGTATTGGGTATTTCTCCACCCAATTATGCAAGTCTGAGTTATCCTCAGTATTGGTTATTTTAGAGATACCACACTTGGCCTTCCCATTCTAATACTTGATTGTACTCAATTTGAGTACAATGTGTGCTTGTGCTACCACAAATCTAAAATAAAGGTGATTCCAAAATCCATTATTATTGTGAAATGATAATATATAATTGAGTAATTGATTATTTTATTCCCTTATTAGCTATAAATATAATTTGATGAGTTAAAAGGTTTCTTATAATATAGTGAATTATTTTTATGAAATGGAGAGGAAATTTAGGGTAATTTAATTAGGTTGGGAATATCTTATTAGATGGGATTGTATATATTTGATTTAATCATTATTTAAATTTGGAAATAAAATAGGGTTGAATGTTCATATAAATCAACTACTCAGTAGAGAAATAATGAGGAAAAAATAAATAAAAATGAAAAATAAAAGAAAAAAATTGAAATAGGTCAAAATAGATCAAAAAGAAAAATACTTAGGCCTTTTTGGTTTTCTTCTCATTTTGGAACAAAATACTCTTTAAAAACCCTCCATATACAATTTTAATCTGGGAAAAATATTCTCATTGGAATTGGAAAATATTGATAGTTGGATTGATTGGTGTAGGAAGAGTATTGTGATTGTGTCTGTGTTCTCTATGTCTTCAAATTGGACAAACTGCAAGATTTTCATTATTTTTGGTGTGCTTCAAAATTGAGGTAAATCTTTCATTCTATATCATTGTTTTTTTGTGTGTCTCCAATTGGATGTCATGTCCACTCTCTTAAGGGAGAATATGACTTTACCTATAGGTTTCAATTTGAAAAAACTGGATGGAAATGAATTTTAATTTTAAATTTTCCAATTTTCTATTTTGTACCTTCACTGTGTCCAAAATTTTCAAAATGATTGGACATTGGATTTGACTTCATAATGTGGTTTTTGTTCATATTTGAAGCCAAATGATACATTTTGTGTTTGAATTTTTTTATAATTATGAAAGTTAAAATTTAAAGCTTTCATCAATAGAGGTTGAAGGGATTTCTAGTTTTTGGTGAGCAAATTATTTACGAAAAATTGAATTTTGAATGTAATTTTGTATGTTTTGGAATGGGGGAATTCATGAATTCTTCATCGAATTTTGTAATAAACATTTTAATGTCATGTTTAATTTTTTTGTGAGCCATGTTTCTTGTCTTATATCTTTGTGTCACTCAATTGTTGTGAGTTCTAATGAACCTAGGATGTATGTTTTTGAAAAGTTAAACAACATTTATGGGGCGCTGTACCCCTCACAATGAGTCACTAGGGCCAAAAAAGGACTAATCATAAAAAACAAATATTAACAAAAAAAACCAGAGATAGCCCAGCGATAGCACACCAACAGCCGACAAACCAACAACAAGAGAAACTAATTGGCCTCATCCCAGTTCTTGATCAGGAGGTCGACCGCCTCATCGCCCACCCACTCATTTTCCTAGCTATTATTCCACTCCAATTCCTCTTTTATGACATTTGACAGCGCACTAGTAACAAAGTGGCTCAGTTTCATTGTGAAGCAGGTCAAGCCCCTAAATATTTTGTCCAGGGTGTTCAATCTCTTCGCCACCATGTCAGCATCTTCCCTAATATCCCCAGTCTCCTGAATCCCACTAGGCTCATTCACCAGTGGAGTGTGCGAGTCAGAACCATGGCCAAAAATCTTGTTGTCCATTGGAGTAGGTAGGGGCCTCTCCCCCATGTCATCAATCTCATCATCAAACTCTTCCTCCTTATAGCCTTTGCTGTTAGACTACTCCACCTTTGAGTCCACTATAATTAATCTCTTTGTGCTATTCTTGGCCAGCCTCCCCGATCTCCTCCTAATACTTTCCCCACTAGTCAGCTCTGTGATCCCCACAACCGTATCCCCTCTGGAATCTTTCCCAATCACATTCTTGCCCTTGCCATCCTTAATAGTCATAGTCTGCATGCATTTCTCCTTACCTTTCTTTAGCTTAGTGACATTATTCGTCGTGCCAACCTGGGTGGCCTTTAGCTCATAGAGCCCTTCCGCCACACTGGCATGAGCCATGCCTAATCCACCCTTAAGCTTTTTGGTGGCCAAATTGGTTTTGACACTCCCCACATTGTCAGTCCGAGGAGGGCTCTTGGACTCAGCCGAGGAGATATGAATCGAAGAGATGGGTTCAATGTTCTCAACATGGACAGTGATGGCTTTAGGTGGGCAGAGAGCAAGATGGAAGTGGTATAGGAGAAGGATAAGCCCCTGATGGAGTGGGAGAGGTGGGAGATCACAGGGATTATGACAAGCCGCCATATTACATTTGTCCACCGAGCTTTCCAGGTCCATAAGAAGGAAAAACGGAAAGCTAAGCAACATTTTATGTCTGAGATGGTTAAGCAGAGGGAAATTATAGAAGAAACAAGTTTTGTACCTACCTTCGAACATCACATATTTCATCAGAGCCATGCAGACCATGTCCCACAGCTTAGGGAGCTCGGCTCTTTCAAACCCCATCTGATTCCTAACCGGAGTCTCCTCACCTCTAAAGAACGCCTTAAGGCTTTCGTGGTCTGGATTTTTGGTGTGTTTAGGATATTTTTTCCCTTCACACCTCAAGTCCGTAGCCTGCACAATGACATCCTCGCTAACTTCAAATGAAATCCCCCCAATAGAAACCCTTCTGTCCTTCCAAGAACTAGCAAATTGACTTGAAAGAATAGGATCATGGCCAACCAGACGTTCCATAAGCGGGACAATTCCTCCCTCCACACAAATGTGCCAAACCAGAGGATTGTTTCAAAATTCATCACAACTATCCGGCTCTGTCTGCACACGATCTCCACCCATTCTTTTGGCCTGCTCAACAAAACCTCAAAAATGCAAAAAACACCAGAGACAAACATTATGAACAAATATCACAAAAGGATGTTTAATGTAGGGCTTATGGCTATTAATCCTCTCAAACCAATTACACACGTGGAGGGGAAGTATGCGATAGTGAGAAAAGACATAACAATTAATGATTTTTTGATAACAATGGAGGAGGCAAAAGTTGGCGGATAAGTAGGAAAGGCACGACATCCCATGCAAGTAAACCAACAAACTAAATTTAGTAACCTATCATAAAAAGCCGAAGTAACTACCAACTAAATTAGTTGGTGTGAAGCCACTAGAACACAACCAGTACTCATCATAGATGGTCCCATCATTATTAACACACTCACTTCTCCAAAAGTAATTAGGAGATAAATCAAGTAACCCCATTCCGCAAAATGTGATACTCATAGTATTGTCATACACCCAAGAAGAAATCACGGCCTTTGAAATAGCCCACATCACATCACCAAATCTAAGCTTGATCCCATCAATTAAGTTTCCTCCCTACCATCTCATCATTATTTTATAAGCTATACCCATTCTCCAATCCCAAAGAATCAACACCTGGGTGCTCGCTCCCCTACTTCACACCCGCTCATCTTTACCCATAGCACTCCACCTGTCCTCCATACCAATATTGGCCTTTATCCACCAACACACCCAAATTAACTAGTGGGCCCCCTAGTCAGTCCTCATCATCCAAAAGTTACAAGTCATTATTAACCATGGAAGCCCTTTCCCGCTCTATCAAAGCTTGAATGATTGACGACAATCTTTCCTTTTTCCTCCAACATCTAGCTGAGACCCACCCTGAGCCAAGATTCACCAATGCATCCGCCACACTATTGCCTTCTCTGTAAATATGAGTCACTTTTTTATCTCTTTATTTGGACATAAGGAAGCTAACATCCATAAAAATGTCCTTGGTGTTCCAACCAATGAATCTATCCTTTTTCACAACATCCGTCACTACCTTGGAATCTCCCTCAATATGGAAATTAACAATCCCTAGAGAAACAACAATTTTGAGTCCCATGAATAGTGCACGAGCCTCAGCAATAAGAGCTGACTGAACCCTGATGCCACCAGCAAACCCTGCCACCATATTTCCCAAAGAATCTCTTATAATCCCACCTATACTTGCCCTTCCTGGATTCCCTTTAGCAGCTCCATCAAAATTAATTTTAAAGTATCCTAACTTCGAAGGCTCCCATTTGGTATTTCTCCTAGCTAAAAGTTTCCCATTGTCAAAATCATTAGCATTTAAATCCTGGTGCCATTCCTTAGCCACATTTATTTCAAAGTCCCTCGGTCCAAACTCTGGAAGTTTTCCATCAAAGAGGAAGATATTCTCCTCTATGAGCCAAACACTAATCCCAAACACCTCCTTGGGGCTCCAATCAACATTCTTGAAGACCCGGTTGTTCCTCTCCTTCCATAAACACCAACCTATGATAGGGGGGGTCTGTCTCCAAATTTCACTAACTAGAGGATACAAAAAAGGCCTATTCCAGCCCAAAATAAATGAAACAAGGTCCTTGCTCATAACCCACTGAATCTCAAGTTTATCAATAGCCATCCCCCAATCTTTAGTAGCATACAGGCAGTGCAGAAAGAGGTGATTGACAATTTCTTCCCCCTCTTTGCAGAGAAAACATCTATTGGGATAGCACAATCCTCGGATTCTTAAATTGTCCTGGGTCAAAATCCTATTGTGGCAGGCTGTCCACCAGAAGAAATTTATTTTAGGGATCATTCACCAATTCCAAACCCTCCTCCAGTGTTCCTCCATAGAACTATCATTAGTCAACAGTCTGTAAGCGGATCTAACTGAGAGGTCCCCCTATTTATCTAAAGCCCAAAAGAATTCATCCTCTCTGTCATAGGAAGGAAATCTAAAACTGGAGAGTAACACCTGAATAGATCTAGCAAGACAACTAAGATCCGATGAGTGGGGGTAGCATAGGGATAGCTCTCTCCAGATCCTAGCACCAGAAGGGCCAGACACAGTCATTGATATAAATCCCAAAGAATCTCTGAGTAGCAATCATCACCCCCCGAAAATCAGAACAAGCCAAAGGGAAATCTAAGAGCCAAGCATCTTCCCAGAATTTAATTTTGATCCCATTCCCCATTTTCCATTTTATCCCTTTTTATAGCAGGCTTTGAATGCTACAAATACTCCTCTAGATAACGGAACCAAGACGGTGGGGTTCAAAAAGACAATCAATCAAAGGCCTATTTTGAAGGTACTTAGCATTCAATATTTTACACCAGTCCTTGGAGTTCCTTAATTGATCCCACCCAACCTTGGCTATCAGTGCCCTGTTAGAGGGAGCAATCTTCCTTATTCCAAGCCCCCCATAAATTTTAGCTTGACTAACCTTTTCCCATTTAACCAGAGCAATCTTCTTTTTCTCCTCAGCATCAGCCCAAAGAAAATTCCTTTGAAGTATTTCTAACTTTTCCACTATATACTTGGGCATCCTAAAGATAGCCAGAAAGTAAGTGGGGATACCTTGTATGGCCACAGTAAGGAGTTGTAATTTGCCAGCATGACTAAGTAAGGATCCCTTCCACCCAACCAACTTCCTTTGAATGCTCTCCAGAATAGAGTTCCAAAACTTCGGTTGAACCTCCTTGACCGTAAGTGGAAGCCCCAGATACACCGACGAGAGAGAATCATTGACACATCCGAGAATCACAGTCACCCTATTTTCCAAAATAGGAGAGCAATTAAAGAAGTAAATCTTACTCTTGTTGTAGTTGATGCACTATCCGGAGCAGGAGGCATAGCTATTAAGACAAGCTTTCCATTTCCTAGCTTCCACAAAAGAGGCCTTCCCAAAAAGAAAAGTATCATCCATGAATTGCTGCACAACAATCGGGCAAAGTGAGTTAGCCACTCTAACACCAAATATGGAGCCCTTTGACAACATACTAGTAAAATTCCTACTAAGCACATCAACAACCATAATAAAGAGGTAGGGGGAAAGAGGGTCTCCCTGCTTGAGCCCTCTACCAGCAGAGAAGAAACTGCAGGGGGATCCATTAACCAGGACCAAGAACTTAATAGTTCTAACACACTCCATAATGAGCTCAAAGACCAGACTGTTAAAGCCAAACTTAGCTAGGACCTTTGGAATGAATTCCCATAGAACCTTGTCATAAGCCTTGGATATATCAAGTTTAATTGCCATTCTCACATTGTTACATCTATCCATTGAGTGGAATAGTTCATGGGTAGTCAAAGCAGCATCAGAATATGCTGACTCGGGACAAACCCCTTTTGAGTGTGGCTAATAATTTTATCAAGTAGAGGTTTGAGATGGTTAACAAGAATCTTAGAAATGATCTTATAGATGGTGTTACATAGACTAATAGGCCGGAAGTCAGCCATTGAAAGTGGCTCACTAATCTTAGGTATAAGGGCAATGAAGTTGTGATTCATTTGTTTAAGAATCTTACCAGATTGAAAGAAGTCCCTAGCTGTGAGCACAAGGTCCCAGCCCATAGTATCCCAAAAAAATTGAAAGAATGTAGGAGGGAACCCATCAAGACCAGGAGCTTTGAATTCCCCCATGCTAAAAGTAGCCAACCAAACCTCTTCCATGGAAACACTCCTAAGAATTCCCAAGTTATCCTCCAGAGAGATGGATGCAGGGAGGTGCCAGAGAACCAAACAATCTAGTGTCATGTTGGGCACCTCTGTAGGGGCTGAGAGAGCCTCCTTGAAATAATTAACCGCATAGGACTTAATAAGAGTTTGATCAGAAATCACCTCTCTAAAGTTACTTATCAGTTTAGTAATTTGGTTCCTTTTCCGATGTTTGACAGTATATACATGAAAAAAAGATGTGTTCCTATCTCCTTCCTTTAGACATTGGATCCTCGATTTTTGCTTCCAGAATACCTTTTCATTTTTTAAGAACTTTTTCCCATTCCATTTTGACATCCTTTTCCTGGTTATTAATCTGTTGACTAACAGCTCCCTCATCCATATTCTTCTGCAAAATCCTTAACCTCCCATCAAGCTGTTTTTTCCTTTGAAAAACATCTCCAAACACATTCCTGTTCCAACCTTTAACCATCAGTTTAATATGTTTGAGTTTATAACATAGCTTGAATATAGGAGACCCTTGGACAAGAATATTCCACCATTCAACAATTTTCTTCTTGAAGTCGGGATGAGAGTTCCACATAATTTCAAAACGAAAGGGATAGGGCCCATTAGAAGGATGAATATTAGTGGTTAGCAGGAGAGGGTTATGGTCAGAAACCATCCTAGGAAGAGCGACAAGGTTGGCTCCTAAGGTATTGGTACAATGGGGAGAACAGAGGAAACGATCAAGCCTAACCTAAATGAGATCAGCACCAGCCCTTCTATTAGACCAGGTAAAATGCTGTCCCCAAAGATCAATATCCATTAACCCCGAAGAACACATGAAAGTTTCTAGATTAGTCATGTTGTCAATGTAATCTAGGAGGCCCCCACTTTTCTCAGATGGTAGCAAGGGAGAGTTGAAATCTCTAGCAACAAGCCACCGACCTCCCTTATTCATATTAATTTGAGACACCATATTTCTCCAAAGGAAATTCCTCGAGTTCCTTTGGTTGGGAGCATAAATATTAATTATAGACCAAACTTCTCCATTTACAAAGAGCGAAACCCCAATGCTATTTTTACAATGAAATAATTCTTGACCCTATAAACTGGAAGGATTCCAAAGCACAACCAACCCCCCCGAAGCTCCCTCAACATCATTGTGAATAAAAGAAGCATTAGGCCAAATAATGCTAACAACCTTTTCAAAATTAATCTTCATCATCTTAGTTTCTTGCAGGAGACAAACATCAATCTTATGCTCCACTATATAGTTCTTCAGGGCACGCTGTTTGTGCGAACTATTAAGTCCCTGAATATTCCAAGACATAATCTTCATCTCTGACCTTTTTTTGCGGACACCTCTAATGTCCTCTACTTCCCTAGGGCAATCTCATTTCTTGTTTCACGCGTTCTGGTGGATATTTGTGAGGGTCTCCCAGGCTTGGAATCTCCTCCCACATCTGCCTTCTTCTTCCTACCCTTCTTCTTAGGTGTGGCCCAGATCCCTTCCTCTTCAACTTTCTCCAACTTTAAACATTCCAAGTTTTCAGTAGATTCTTCAACCAAATCGGAACACTCTTCATCCCCAATTTCACCCTCTCCAACCGAATCCCCACAGGTCGCCAAAGTAAAAGACAATGAATCAACAGCCAAAGAACTAGGGCCAAAGCCCTCCTCAGAAGCCCCCATAGACAAAGCAACAAAAGTTGAGGAACCAGGATCCTGAGGCAATGGGACCTCCCGAGTGAAGGTTCCCAACACCGAAGAGCCACTAGGGTTCGAGATAGGGTGAGGAACACCAGGTGAAAGTGAATGCGGAGAAAGCATAGGAGACCGAACCAAATCCGGGGGGACAATCTCTGAACCACCTGAAGGCCTCAAGGCATCCTCCACTGAGATCTTTGGATCAGACATAATCTTGGGGTTAGACACATCCATAACCTCCCTACTGACTGACGATTTACAATCAGTGATAAGGTGCCCAACTTTGGCACACCTTTGACAATAAACCACTGTGTTTTCATAACAAACAGGTTGGACCCAGTTTCCCAACTTGGAGCAAAGATTGATGGAGTTAGGAAGAACTTTATCTATGCAAAATATTGACATAGAATCGAGCAAAGACTTAACCTTGATTTAGATTTAGTGACAGCATCCGAAGTAACAAACTGACCCAATGAGTCACCAACAACCTTGAAAATGGCTTCATCCCAAAACTTAAGAGGTAAGCTCGACAACTGCACCCAAATAGGAGTCGACATGTTAAGGTCTACAACAAGATCAAACCCAGGCTTCCACCTACAAAAATCGAGGCTATGCTTCCCATAAACCCACGAGCCCGACGACAAGGTATGCACCAAGTCCTCAACAGTAGCAAATCAAAAAATGAAGAGACTGTTGACCATTGCGCAAACCTCCACACTGCCCTTAAGCCTCCATTTCACAGCCACCCACTTTCTAACCATATCCACCATAGGACGATAGGAGAGGAATCTCCCCACCACCACATTCTCCATGGAGGAAAGCATTCTGTTACTAACCGTGTCAAGAATTTCAAACACAACATCAAAGAACATGACCGGCTCAAGGGGGCCAAAAATGAGGAGGCCAGATTCCCACTATTCAGAACATTCTTCCAATGGGCAATCGGAGGAAGCTCAACCGTCGACACAAAAGAGACTTCCAAAGCCGCCGCAACCCGCAAAATGCCCATAGGAGAAAGCACAGATCCCATAGAGGGGGTACCCACAAGACACATCCTCAAAGGAGGAGAGCACGGGTCAGGGGGTGGGGGGGAGGGGACCCTTGGGTACCCCCATGACAGAGTCCACCATGCGAGCAAAAATTCAAAACTTCAAACGAGCGGGAGCGGGAGCGGGAGTGCTATTTTTCTAAAATTACCTAGGATGTATGTTTTAGATATTATTAGGGAAGTGGATTTTGACATTTTTCAAGGCCCAAAGTGGCTCAAGGATATCTTGTGCAAAAGTTTCTTAACCAATTGATAGGTAAATTTTTATAGGTAATTAAAGTGAAAGATGATAATGATGCCTAAAACATGCCTAATGTTGATGTTTTAAAATTTTCCAGCTAAGGCTTTATAATTCCCTAAGAGGTTTCCAACCTCTATACTTAAGAACTAATAAAGTTAGTGGCTAACTAATGAGATTTAGTCAAAGACTGAGATCTCCTACACTTTTGGCTCTGTGAAACCAAGGAGGGTTTTCCTAAGTGTGTTCATATGAATATTTCATGACTTAGTAAGAACACTTCTTCATACAGATACAATCCCCACCAATGCAATTAGATAACAATTATCCTAATTGTGGAAAAATTGAAGAATAACAACAATTATCTTAAAGCAACAGGACTGAAAATTAACATAAGATTTTCATCTCCAACATGTCACCATAATGATTTACACTATGAGATTTATCCATTGGGTAGGAGTCACATAAAACATAACCTAGATATCATGAACATGTCACCATAATGATTTACACTATGAGATTTTCAATTATCAAAACAATACTCCTTAAGGAATCCTAAAGACGACATCATAAATCTGCAACTCATTTTTGAGCAATTGAACTAACTCATTAAGTTAAAGTAGGAAAATGAGGTACACACTCAAATATACCATTGAAGCTGAATGAATATATCATTGATAAACTCATTCACAACTCATGACAACAAACTAGGAGAGAAATTGTTCTAACATATTGTTACTTATTGCTTCAATGTCTGTAATTACATAAGTAGAGCCTGCTTGTTTTATAATATTCCTGCCCCAGACAAAACATACTAGCTAATACCTTCATAAAAAACCTACAATAAACAAACTGACTATACAAACACTAAGCCTTTGGATACAAAAATATGACCCTTAACAATGAGCCGTAAAATCTCCTTTATAGGATAGGAGAGCAACAAGCATTGGGCTCCATTTTTAATTTCAAAATGAATTTAATTAAAAATGAAAATGAAATTTGAATTCACATTCCAAAAAATATTCCTCATCATTAGAAAACATAGTATATGATTCGAGGAATCAAAAAACGGTTACACCTAGTAACCAGTCACAGAAAAAAAAAATAGAGAGCATGCCACACACGCGCACGTCCACATCCACCAGTTGAAACACCAGATCAACACTACCCACGAGCAACACACACCAGCACCAATAATCTTTTAGTCAACACACAACCTTGGTATAGGCGACTGCTTCTAGTTCGAGCCTCATTTTGAGGCAAAACCACTTTCTTTTTTCTATCCACATCAGCACTAACCCTAGCAACTTGACAAGGTGCCATTGCAGTTATTGGTGAAACTAAAAGGAACTCTTCATCAACACCCATGAGCTTGGTCATTTCCGCAAGATAGCAGCGATAGTCTGAGTCAGACTCAAACCCATCACCACTAGAGCTTGAAGAGAGTACGATAGGAGAAATGCAATGCCCAGATCATGTACCCACACCTCGAGCACTCGCCTCAGGAGCATCAAGAGAACATTGTTATTTTTCATGTTGTGAATTCCTCGCACCTACTCTGGCACTTTGACACACCTCAGACTTGTCCATTGAATATGTGTAGCCTAGAAACTATGAACAAACCCACTACCTGCAAACAGATCAACTCAAAAATGCAATGATAATACCAAGCAATTCAACAGGTATTTATGGAGTAATCTGGTGCAGGGAATATTAATTGCCCAAATTCTCACATGAGCATGTGAACGATTAATGCCTGATATTGCCACCACAAATTTATTCCAGGCGTACAACCCATCATTGTATTTATCAGGAGGGTACCGCTCGCACACAAGGAAATCAAGAGAAAAATCCACTGAAAAACCCGTGCCATTAATGCAAACAAGTTACAGAGCGTAAAATCTTCTCACACGGATGATCAATAACCCTTTTAAATTGAACCATTGATGTGGAACAAACCTGACAAGTTGGATGGTTCAGATCGAGTCAATGATTGTTGAAAATCCACATCACCGCCTGGGAAATATCATAGCCAATCATAACCCATGAAAATACGAGGTTGCAATTGAGCATCATGCCCCACCTAGCCCCATTGCTCCAAGAGCTAGGCCACGTGTCACCTTTTTGCAAACCCCATGGTACTTTTGGAACATTTACTCTAATCGTGCGAGGCCTACGAGGGACGGTTATCATTAATCTCCGTCATTAAAATCCCATTGGTGAAATGACACCCACTTGTCACTGTTGGTGCCTCAAGAAAAGGCCCCACACCTCCATAAATGACAAATGGTGGCATCTCGCACACCTCACACCACCTAATTGACATCAATAGAAAAACCTATGAGGTTTGTGAGAAATGGTCTAGATCAAAACCCGTGATCAGACGGTTCGCCAAGCTGCATAAAACTCATAGAATATACTGGTGGGACTAGCTAAAAAAAAACTTTGATGGCATAAGCACTTAATCCCAAGTGGAAAATAAGAGACCGATAGGTTGGGTGAAAAGGGGTCGGTAAGAGCACGAAGGAAAGGCTCGGTCATATAACTTAAGTGACCGGTAACCCTCAATAGCAAGTCAACTTTAAAAAATAACATGAGGGTTTTAAAAGATACCAATCAATCTTTTATGAGTGATCAAAAACCCTAAACCAAAAATTATAGGCCTCCAGTCTATTTAAAAGTAACCAGTGATGTCCTATTTAGACAAAAAATTGACAAATTTTAAAAGTCCCATTAGTGGCTCCGATTGGGGATGTATGCCCCCGGTGGGCATAACAAGATTCCAGATCTCTAGCTTCGCAGACCAGACTACTAAACCACAAAAGTGCCTTGAAAAATGTTCTACCACGCTTGTCAATTTAAACTTGTGTATATCCAACTTGGTGGCAAGAGAAATCAAATTTGACCCCTGTCAAAAACAAAATTATCTATTACTTGAAGTAAACAAAATTTGCAAATTTCACCTTTTGATGCTCCTGAGTTGCTGGAGTAATCAGTAAACTTGGAAATATCACAATGTTTACTTATACTCCCATGTATTTGATCGGTCAACACCCTGTATCCAAACATTAACTGTAACATATGACCATAATGACATTTTACCTTATCTTGCACCTGGTCATACTTCATAGAATGCTGACTCAATTGAGCTGAGAAGTGGAAAAATTCATAACTTATCTAGTCTGCAACATCACACATCCTGGCATCATCATCAGCTTGTACATAGAACTTAAAACTTTCATATAAACTATGTGTATGTCACATAGACCCTCATAATACAACAAGGAGGACACATAACTCAGGGAATCCTCACCCTGGTGCTTTCCACACAAGCTTGGTTGCCAACACCTATCTTTAGGTGTTTTGGAACACATCCTGATACCACAAAGGTGGACCATATAAGTTACATCTTTCTCTAGGGAATGTGTAAACACATTCATCTCAAATTACTCAACATACATCCCTTCCTGCAATCCTTCATCCATTCCCAAATGAAAAACTTCAGAAATAGAGTCAAACACATCAATCTCATCATGGGCAATAGAGAAACAATAGTATGGACTGGCCTCCTTGTGTTCAACACCACCTATTGTATGTGTTAATTTATAAGTGAAAATTTTGGTACAAGCTGAAAACTTTTCACTAGCAATATCAATGTCACCTTCATTATAAGCTCAAAAATTTTCAACAGCAATATCAATGTTACCTGGTAGCAAAAAATCACTCTCAACTTCATACAAACAGTCAGGAAAATCAATAGTACCAATATTTTCATCAATATGTTGGTTATCTCTAGTACTATTCTTCTGATCACACACCTCATTATCCTCAAATTCCTCCACATTTATAAAATAAGCTTGTTCCATTGCCAGTATACCTGGAGTATACTCTAAATATTTATCATTTAAAAGTTATTCCTTCATTTGGAAACAAGCAAAATCATGAGGTTCCACATTTCCATAAAACTCTGGTAAAAGGAGAGGCTCAACTCCATCCTCGGTAATGCAATCATCACTTCTAAAATCACAATCACTAGCCTGTAACAAAATCTCAATGACATGCATTACAATCAGGATAAGGAAAAACAATGGGTCTCTCACTTAATCCTTCATCATTTTTCCCCTCAAAATCTTCTACAGTTATCCAACTTTCTTCAAAAGGGCAAGCATTATCTTCATTTTGTGTAGATTAATTCTTGGCTGATTCTGCAATCTCAATCCATTTAATGACTTGGGCCAAGTTAGCAGGTTTCAATTCTTCTGGAAAAGCACTTAGCCCCGGTTCATAAATTTCACAAAATAAATCAATGCATTCATAGTCATTAGGTCTGAGACCTCTAGGAATTTGTATTAAGGTGCCTAAAAATCTCAAGAAAAACTCATATGGTGATTCTTCCTCTTGCTTCTTCATTTCAGACAATTCTGGCACAAGAGAAGTTTGATCATCACCATTCAAATTGGACTGGCTTCCAACTTGGATCTCATTATCATCACACTGCAATAGTGGAGATATTACAGTTTTCAAAGCACTCTTATCATAATCAGTGTTTTGAGCAGCCAACTCTGAAATTTTACTAATATGAGCTAGGCTAGGGTAATCAATACTTGCAGCCAAATACCCTTACATCATTGAGTATTTCATGTTGTTCTCAATCTCCATAGCCATTTGATATGCTTGGTGCAAGTTTGTAGGTTATTTATCTCTTAATAGGCAACCCATACTTTTGTCAAAAGCACCAATATATACCACCAAGCATTCAACCTCACTTGGTCTTATTTCTTTAGGGATTTCTCTTAAATATCTTAAAAATCTAAGATTAAAATATGGGATTAGCTCCTCTTCTTTTATGTGGATTCCCATAAAACCTTTTCTTAATATGTTGGTATTAACTCTTTCACCAAATTTTTCAATAAAAACTATCACCAACTGATTCCATGAGTTAACAGAATAGGCCGGTAAATATGAAAACCAATCCCTGGCATCAACCCTTAAGGATTGCACAAAAAGATTCATAACAACATCCTCATGACTGATTTCATAATCCCTCATTACATCTACAAAATCCTGTAAATGCCTAGAGGCGGATTCTACACTTTGCCTTGTGTATTTAGGAAAATACTTCCTAATATTTTTAGGAATTAGATTAGGATAACCACTGATATCATTGAAAATAAAAGGCATATACCTTTGAGTTACAAAACCCCCTGAAGGGCTTAATACAACTTGTTCTCTTTGCATATTTATGTCTGACTTCTCATATGGGAAACCTCTTATACCCATTTAAAATTAATCCAAACAATACATGTTTATCAAACATATCATTTATCATTTCAACCATGATTTCATTAGTGACTGAAATTATTATTCCTTGGTTTCAGAGATATGATGCAACATAAATATTGTTTCATAAGTCCTTTTACATATTGCATCATTAGAAGTATGGAAAATCTAATCATTGTTGCTTTCTTGATGCTAGACATCTAGTTTGGAACTATTTTCATCCTTAATTACAAACACCCCTTACAACTAGAATAGTGAATTTTTTAGATGTAATAAAATACCTGGTAATTTTGGCAGTAGTTGTTAATCTTCACTCCCTGATTATAAATATCACAGATTTGGGACTTTTCCTTCATACATCAACTGGTTCTTTAGACAAGGTTGCCACCTCTTCAACAAAGGACTGAATTTCACAAGAAATATAAAACTCCTTTTCAAAACTTGTTAGATTTTGTGTCTTTGTCCACAACAGAGTCATACCTCAAACATTCTAACACCATCCCACTACAAATTTACTTCAAAATCATAATTCGTCACCATCTAAACTTTAACATTTAACTCCACTTAAACAAATGATTCTGGATAGCCGCCTCCAACTGATGTGGTTTCTCTTTTCTCTTTTTCTTTTAAATTTCTCATAAGTTCTCCCCAATAAAACCACCATTCAACTAATGATTCAGGTAGAGGACCTATTCCATTGAGTTTAACCTTTAAGGCTACCAGTAATATGTTAGGTATTATAATGAATTTTATGACAGGACTATCTGCACCCCAAACTCCTGAGTCCTTTACCAGCAGAACACCACACATGATAGGATTTTTAAGTTCATTTCAAGAACCTCTTCCTTCTAGGGTTGAAATTTTTTACTATTTAAATTCAAAATGGCAAGTCATTTGAATCTAATGCATTGAGTCTTAAGAACACGGTCTGTGAACCAAGACTTTTGAGTTTGTCCCCAGCGGAGTCAACATTCTGTTGGTGTTTTAAAATTTTCCAGCTAAGACTTTGTAATTCCCTAAGAGGTTGCCAACCTCTATACTCAAGAACTAAAAAAGTTAGTCACCAACTAACGAGATTCAGTCAAAGACTGAGATCTCCTACACTTTTGGCTCTATGAAACCAAGGAGGGTTTTCCTAAGTGTGTTCATACGAATATTTCATGACTTAGTAAGAACACTTCTTCATATAGATACAGTCCCCACCAATGCAATTAGATAAAAATTATCCTAGTTGTGGCAAAAATGAAGAATAACAATAGTTATCTTAAAGCAATAGGACTGAAAATTAACATAATATTTTCATCTCCAAAGAGATACGGTTTGATATATTAGATGTGTTTAGATTTTAAACCACCATGCTTAGAACTACAACCTTGTACTCTCAAAACAGGTATCTTGAATAAATTATCCAGTGCCTTATCCATTGAGAAGGAGTCACATAAAACATAACTCATATATCCTAAACATGTCACGATAATGATTTACACTATGAGATTTTCAATTATCAAGACAATAATCCTTAAGGAATCCTAAAGATGACATCATAAATCTGCAACTCATTTTTAAGCAATTGAATTAACTCACTAAGTTAAAGTAGGAAAATGAGGTACACACTCAAATATACCATTGAAGCTGAATGAATATATCATTGATAGACTCATTCAAAACTCATGACATGAAACTAGGAGAGCAATTGTTCTAACAAATTGTTACTTATTGCTTTAATGTCTGTAATTACATAAGCAGAGCCTGCTTGTTTTATAATATTCATGTCATAGACAAAAAATACTAGCTACTACCTTAAAAAAAAACCTGCAATAAACAAAATGGCTATACAAACACTAAGCCTTCAGATACAAAAATTTGACCCTTAATAATGAGCCATAAAATATCCTTTATAGGATAGGAGAGCAACAAGCATCGGGCTCCATTGTTAATTTCAAAATGAATTTCATAAAAAATGAAAATGAAATTCGAATTTACATTCCAAAAAACTATTCCTCATCATTAGAAAACAAAGTATATGATCCGAGGAATCAAAAAATGGTTACACCCAGTAACCAGTTGGAGAAAAACCAAAATAGAGAGCATGCCACACACGCACACATCCATATGCACTAGTAGAAACACCAGATCAACACTACCCATGAGCAACACACACCAGCACCATCAATCATTTAGTCAACAGACAACCCTGATATAGGTGACCGCTTTTGGTTCTAGCCTCAGTTTGAGGCAGAACCACTTTATTTTTTCTATCCACATCAGCACTAACCCCAACAACTTGACATAGTGCCATTGCAGTTATTGGTGAAACTACAAGGACCTCTTCATCAACACCCATGAGCTCGGTCATGGCCACAAGATAGCAATGATAGTCTGAGTCAGTCTCAAACCCATCACCACCAGAGCTTGAAGAGAGCATGACAGGAGAAATGCAGCGCCCAGACCGTGTACTCGTACCTCGAGCACTCACCTCAGGAGCACATTGTTTTTTTTCATGCTGCAAATTCCTCACACCTACTTTGGAAATTTTGCGCACCTTAGACTTGTCCATTAAAGATGTGAAGCCTATAAAATATGAAAAAATCCACTTCCTGCAAACAAATCAACTCAAAAATGCAATGATAATACCGAGGAATTCAGATGTATTTATAGAGTAATCCAGTGCAAGGAATATTAATTGCCCGAATGCTCACACGGGCATGTGAACGATTAATGGCTGATATTGCCACCACAAATTTATTCCAGGTGTACAACCCATCATTGTATTTATTAGGAGGATACCGCTCACACGCAAGGAAATCAGGAGAAAAATCCACTGAAAAACCCGTACCATTAATGAAAACAAGTTGCAGAGCATAAACGCTCGTCACACAGATGATTAGTAATGCTTTGAAATTGAACCGTTGATGTGGAATAGACCTGGTAAGTCGGACGACTCAGATCAAGTCAATGATTGTTGAAAATCCACATCACCACCTGGGAAATATCATAGCCAATCACAGCCCATGAAAATAGGAGGTTGCGATTGGGCAACAGGCCCCACCTAGCCCTGTTGTTCCAAGAACCAACCCACATGTCACCTTTTCAAAAACCTCATTGTACTTTTGGAACATTTACTCTAATCATGTGAGGCCTATGAGGGACGATTATCATTAATCCCCATCATTAAAATCCCACTGGTGAAATGACGCCCACTTGTCACTGCTAGTGTCTCGGGAAAAGGCCCCACACCTCCGTATATGACAGATGGCGGCATCTCACACAAGTGACATCAACAGGAAACCTGTGAGGTTTGCGAGAAATGGTGTAGATCAAAACCCGTGATTAGATGGTTCGCCAAGCTGCATAAAACTCATAGAATATACTGGTGGGACAAGCCAAAAAAAAAATTTGACGACATAATTACATAAGCCCAAGTGGCAAATAAGAGATTGATAGGTTGGGTGAAAAGGAGCCGGTAAGAGCATGAAGGAAAGGCTCAGTCAGATAACTTAAGTGACCGGTAACCCTCAATAGCAAGTCAACTTTGAAAAATAACCTGAGGGTTTTAAAAGATACCAATCAATCTTTTATGAGAGATCAAAAACCCTAAACACAAAATATCAGACCTCCAGTCTGTTTAAAATTAACCAGTGATGTCCTATTTAGACAAAAAATTGACAAATTTGAAAAGCCCCATCACCTGAAACACTGGTATAATCTTAGTATGGATGTAGAAGATATTCCCACTCTGAAAGTCTTGGTTCTTATAGATTAATCGAATCTCTTGTGAGAGGTGTACTAAATCCCACTTATTTTGCACCTTACATTGTTACAATATAACTCTCTACCCTTTCTCTAGGATCTCATCTTCATGGATATTAGAGTTGTACCTAAGAGAAATTATACCTTTTCCTTTATATGCTGATATTGAGTTACTCTTGCATTTGATGTATGCTGCATGTATACTTCATGATTCATGTGAGTGTAAGCCTACTCCCTTATGTATGGTGTGAGTGTGTTTTTGGTCCTTCTAACGATCTCATAGCAATATGGGGTGGACCTAATAGTACCACATAGTTGGGTGGCATGTAAACCACCATTAGGGACTAGAAGATCTTGGAGAGTGTTTGGGAACCATGAGAAATTTGAAAAAATATTTCACCCACCTTTCTCTTCTTATTTGAATAATATTGTAAAAAGTACAATTGAAGGAAGCTTGAGTCCTTACATAATATTTTATTGTAATCATTGGACCTGCCTAGTGAATGGATTGTAAATAGGCCACATAAGTGGTATGTATGTTATAATTATCTTTATGTGAATCGATATTGGAGTTGATAATCCATGTTGTCGTGTATGCTATTTAAAATTTTCATGTTGTTTAGTTAAAATGAACTTAGAGCACCTTTCTTTGGGTTTTAAATGAACATAAATTTTAGATAACATGAACTCAAACATCGAAAACACTAGGATTTCTCTTGTGTCCTTAGGTGTGATTGGTCATGGGAACCCACCTTATTGAGGTTGTTGAGGGTCCCTTGGGTGGTCTTGGAGTGTATGGAAGTGTGGAATACACTTCCCCCTTCATCCCTCTTATTTTGAATCTTGTGTTGGATCCCTTGGAGGTTCTCTAGGCTTCAAGAGTCTTCTCACTTGTAGGATATTATGTCTTGTGACCTAAAAACCTAATGTTTCTATGAACTCTAGATCAATTTTTAGGTTTTTAAAGTTTGATTCTCGTTTTACATATTCCTAGGTAGTCCATGACTACTTGGTATGTCTTAGGGACAAAACCTTAGCTTGGAATTTCTCACTAGTCAAAACACAAATAATAGACTAGGGAGTATAGTGCTAGGAAGGACTATGATGCCTATCAAAGACTCTAGCACCAAAATAGGACACTTATACCAATCTAAGACACTTGCACCCAGACACCAATGGCCTCTTGGAGCATTGTTGTCCTTTGGGACAACTATTTTCCCTCCATTCATCAGACAATGAGTATTTCTAAATATTTTTAGGAAAAATATTATGAATATTTTTTTCCATGGTCTTATGAGTCTCCTAATTGTTTTTCCTCATTGAAAAGTGTCATCATTGAGAATTTATACCAAATATTTAATTGGGAAATGTGTGCTTGTATAGAATAAATTTGATGACACCTCTTGTATATTAGGGAGCTTATTTCTCCTTTTCTTGTCAATTTTCTAGGGCCCTAAACCTTGGGCTAGAGGCCCTTATTAGTGTGAATTCCATCTTGAGCATAGATTTTTTGGTTTGTCATGTTTTCTATTCTGCATGTGTTATATTGCATAGGAAATGGTGTTTCCTTGTTGGTGTGTCTCTATGAAAGTAGCACCTTTGTATTAACCTTGTGATTAAGTGTTGTTTCAAAAAAATTGGTTTTTTCTAAGCTGATGTCTCATGGGTCCTTGGAAAGAAATTACGAGAAGAGGGTGGTAAATTTTTATTTTGAGACTCGCCTATGGAGATGATTTCATATATATGATCAGTAGAGTAAGAGGGGCACATTCAAAATAAAGGAAATCATCTAGTGTCTCAATTAACCAATTTATAATATAAACATAATGAGATTATAAATCATTACTAACTTTATGTAGAATCAACCATTAGATTTTCCAGTTCTTCATTTCTTCCTTTTATTGATATGTGTATACAACTAAAATCGGTCAAGATAATCGATTAATTAAATACTAGTTATTTAATTAATAAACTCCTTTTAATTCATTTACTTATAAATAAATTAAATTTTTTTAGTTATATAGTTCATTTCTTAAATTCTTTCTAAAATCATTTTCCTTGTTGATTTAATTAAATAAACAAGTCTAACTAATTTGTTTTATTTGGTTAATTCCCTCTCATTGAAATTGAATTTCCAAATTCAATTTTGTCACATTTCTAAATATTCTTCTAACCTCCTTCCACCTCATCTTCCACCTCATCTTCCACATCAATATGTGTCACATGAATTTAAATATTTTTTTTTTCTAAATAGGAATTTTAATCAATAAACTCCTAGCAAGATTGGAGACACATGGCTTCTTCTTTCATTTGATTCTCTTCAACACTTGGAAAAGTGATCTTTTAAAGGGGACAACCTCCATGATTCTCTCCAACTTCCTCTTCCTCTATCGTTGATCTCTCTAGATCATAATCTTGACCATTGAATCCTGCCACATCACAATATGCCTTGGAAATCCTATAAATACAACATCATCCTCCAGATTTTCATTACAAATCTTTCAACAAACTTACTCTGCAGAAATCAGTATAGCATTGGAGAACATTAGCATAGCATCTTAGTCTTGCATTTTAGCATTTGATTTGAAGTAGTGTTATAATGGAAAATTTCCTTTATAGAATCTTAGTTGTTGCATTAGTTTGATAGTATTTCTCATAGCATTGTATTTATGTTTGCATCCTATTCATAGAAATCACCTTAACAACATTTTGAAATTCAGCAACATATCATCTACCAGTTAGCATTGCATATCACGGTTCACAATCATGTTTAATGTAGGCATATAGTATTTCATTTCAAATATCATCTCGTTTCTTAGGTTGCCATTTGAAAAATTCATGTGCAACATACAAATCTAAGAGAATGGATTATAAGATCCCCGAGATTAGAGAGCAATGGAATGATTTTGAATGAATAGTTGTAGCAACTTGTTTTGTTATTTCAATTTCATTAATGTAATACGTTTCATTGATTGTGTGGTTGGATTTATCTTTCTGATACACATAATTTTACATCACACATAAATTGGTGCCCACCATGGGGCCTATCCCCTTTTATTAATATTTTCTAGAAAGTGTGTTACAGGTTTGGATGTGAGGGGTTTTAGTGCGACCGTGAGTTCTTTTGGCGCATAAGAAACACCTTTTAGCGCATATAGTTCCTATTACGGTGCATTCAAGACATATTCTGGCACATCCAACCATTCTTCTAGTGCATACAGATTGTCTTCTGGTGCATACAAGGGTTTTCTAGCATGTCCATAGAATATTATAGCACAAAAATTGGTTTCTTTAGCACATAGGAGTGATACTTTAGTGCATAGAGTCTCTGTTATGGCGCATCTAGTTTATCTTGCAGAAAATTAAAATTTTGACAACTAATCTATATTCTATGTTTCACAGGTATTATAAATGATGTCAAAGACTTTGCTGAAGCCATAAGAACACTGTGAAAGATCAATAATAAAAAAATACTAAAGGTTGTTTTGCAGGGGCTGGAGCTTTTTGTCTTATTTTTAATTAAATTAGGCACTTAGCTTAATTAGGGGAAAATGAACACCATGTCTACTATGATTTTTGAGTGGTAGACATATGCTCTCCCCTTAACTGGGTGATAAAAAATCCAAACCCATTCTTTTAATTTTATTTCAATATTATCCTTAGAGGGCTTGCTTGGTGGGAAAAAGTAATCACCCTAGGGAACAACCACTGGGAACATGCTAAAGACAAGCGACTTCCGCCAAGTATATAAGTATGGGTACTTGAGGAAAGTTCAAGTATCACAAGGATTATTCCGACAAGAAGGGAAGTAATGGTCTCTTACCATATGGATGATCCCCCATGAATGAAATTCCTATACTAGAATCTTTTTGTTTTAGTAAGCCAAAATCCCTTTTCTATTTATTGGTACAAGAGGTCTAACCTCTGAAGCCGTTCAATATTCTTGTGGCTTTTAGTAGAGATGAAAAGTTCATCATGGGAGATTCATGAGAACTGAAGCTTCGCTGACCTGAGAAGTGAGTGCAATGTAAGGGGGAGCTAGTGTGGTCAAGCTTCTAATCATCCACTAAAAGTAAGCACAGTTAGAGTAAAATCTAAGTGGGAATCCAGTAAATACTATCATACACAACTTTAGAAATTATAATTGTTTGATGTGTCTTACATGTGTTTTTTAAATTTTTTTTCAAAACAAACATCAAACACAGAAATGCACAACCACTGATTTGAAAGAACATTCAAGCAAACAATCAAATTTCCCTGCTACAAAGCAAGAAAAAGAAATCAAACTGTCAAAAATAGAGAGCATTGTTTTTTTAGATTTGTGCATCCATTCCCTATTTAGGCACATATTCTACTTTCTCTAGCACATCCATTTTTTTGTTCTAGCACATACCTTTCATATTCTAGCACATCCATCTATTGTTCTGGTGCATATACTACTTTCTCTAGTGCATCCATTTGTTGTTCTAGCGCATACCTTCCATACTCTAGCACATCCATTTGCTATATCAATGCATACTTCCAATACTTTAACGCATCTGTGTAATTCTGCAGTGCATACCTTTGACATTTTAGCACATACATTGATTGTTCTAGCACATAACAACCATGTTTTAGCACATCCATTCCATTCCTTAGCGCATCTAGGCACTGTTTTGGCTCATCCAGTAAATTGAAAAAACTTGAAAGCTAAATTTATCCCTTTTTCCCTAGTTTAAACTAGGATTAAGGATCCCTATTAACACATAATCATTCCTCATATACCATAGAGTCTTAAACTCGTTGAAACTAGCATTTATATCAAGATTCATCATCCTTTATCTGATTCATCATCCTTCATCGCAATTTTTTTTTTGCATAATCAGATTTAATTTATCCTTTTGGCACTCCCCAACAACGATCAAAGATTAGTACATTTCCATCACTTGTATGCCCATTCAAACAAGATCACAAAGACAAAAACTCAAGGAAAAAGAGCTCAAACTTCAAAACACCATGGCTAAAGCTGAGGAAAATCTATTCCATAAATTTCACACACTTGAAACTAAGGAAATAAATGAGGAAGACATCCAACAAGCTGAACAAGATCCGAATTTCCACAAATTCCTAGAAAATATTTTTGAAAGAGATGGATAAAAATTCCTTTTAATGCTGGCTAAACAAGGAGTCAAATTGTGAGATGAATTTGATGTAAATAAATTGCAAGGAGAGCCCAAAAATATTGGAAATAATCTCCCAAACATAGATCCAATGGATTCCTTAACTCATCAAATGAAAAATCTGCAATAATAATTTCTCGACATGTAAAAGGGAATCATGAAAAGATACTCGATACAAGACTAGTACAGTCACGGTAGGAGGGTCCTCAAAGGGAACAATCCAAACCATGCAACTAGGGTAACACAATAAAAGAAACATAGAACATGGAGGAAAATGTAGATACAAATATTCTTATTATCATAAATGTCGATTACATATAGTTAGCCACATTCGGGCTTACAAATTCGACTCATAGGCCTGGTTACAACATGATCAAAATACAGTGCTCATACATGCGAGCGAAAGTCTTATAGATGAAATTCTATATACATCCTATTCTACTTCATCTTGATTCTCTACCATTCTAATGGTCTATTACAAGCTTTATATCATATCCATGGGCCAAGAAACATCCGCGTCAACCAAAGATCATTACAATCTCCGATGAAGAAAATGTAACATGTGCAAGAGTAGGTTGGCCTCAATTTTGAATTTCTTCCATGGTAGATGTGCATGATGAAGTGTGGACCTAAGATTAAGGTCGGGGACACTCCTTAGAGTAGATCAAAGCACACTGTGAGGATCCACAAGTCATGGGAAGGATCTGTGATCAATCAAACCAGCCATTAGGTTTTGAAATTATTCCGGGGCCAGTTCCAAAACTGTCACTCAATTAAGAAGTTGTAACTTCCCACAAAAAATATCCATTCAAGCTAAAAACTTGCAATATGGCAATTGAACATGTCCACGATAAAACCATAGGTACATGAGATCTGATGAGAAAACATGAAGAAATATTGGATCTACCAACTTGAACAAGAACAAGAACAAAACAAGAACAAAACTGAATGAAAATATTTTTGGTTAATGCAAGATTGCCAAGAACCAAGGATGCTCCTGCATCAGACATCCGAGGTTAATGAAAAGTGAGTCCCTCACTTTTCTGGGGCCAAAGGGAAACCAAGATGGTCTACCTCAGCCTAAGAAATCCAAGAATAATCCTCCACTAGTCTACCTTTCCACTTCACCAAATATTCTTTGTATTGTCTTCCACGAGTCTTTCTCCCATCTCTGACATCTAAAATCTCTTTTATCCCTTCTGATTATTGTTTAGGAAGTTTCTCTTCCAATTTTTCTTTATTGTCTTCACTGAATTCTACTTCATGGTACTAATGTAGATATGTAATGTTGAATATAGGAGATATACCCATGTCATATGGTAATTCTACTTCATATGCATTTCCTGAATCAAACTTCAAAATCCTACAGGGTCCAAACTTCCTCGTATTGAGCTTATTGTATGTGCCAATTGGGAATATTTCCTTCCTCAAATATACAATTACTTCATCGCCAAATTTGAACTCCTTATGTCGTCTCTTTTCATCTACTCGCTCCTTATATTTTTCACTTTATATATTCCAAATTCCGTTTCACTTGAGTATGCACCTTTTTCATATGTTTTGCAAATTCTTCTACTTATGCACTCCTTTCATCTTCTTTATTGATGTCTCACAATTTTGATATACCTCTAGGATGAACTCCAGTAACAATATCAAAAGGTGTCTTTCATGTACTCATGCTCATTGAATTATTGTAGGAAAACAATGCTTGTGCAAGGGCTAAATCCCAACTTCTGATCTTTTCTCCAACCAAACATCTCAAAAATTTTCCCAAAATCCTGTTCACTACCTCTATCTATCCATCAGTCTATGGGTGAAAAGTAGAACTGAACTTCAAATCTGTCTTCAACTTCTTCCAAAGTGTCCTCCAAAATTAACCAACAAACTTTGTATCTCTGTCTGAAACAATACTCCTAGGTAATCCATGCAATCTGACCACTTCTCTGAAAAACAAGTCTAATACATGTACTGCATTTGTTGTCTTCTTACAAGGTATGAAATGTGCCATCTTGGAAAATCTTTCTACCACCACAAATATAGAATCATTGCCTATTTGTGTCTTCGGCAAAGCAAGTATGTAACCCATGCTGATATCCTCCCAAGGTCTTTCTGGAACTGTGAATAGTTTGTATAATCCAACATTCTGAATACTCCCTTTTGCAACTTGACAAAATCTACAACTCTACACAAATTTCCTGAAATCCTTATGAATCTGTGGCCAAAATTAATTCTCACTTACCAATGCTATTGTTTTATCAATTCCAAAATGTCCTGCCAATCCTCCACTATGTTTCTCTTTTACCAAATTGACCCTCATTGAACTCTGGGGTATACATTACTGATTTCCTCTAAACAACATATCTTCCTAAATGAAATAATCCAACCACTGACTTCTATCCTCCAAAACTAGTTCTTTACATGCTCTCCAAGGTTCTACAAAATCTGGGTCTTCTTCATACAAGTTCTTCAATTCATCAAATCCTAATACCTTCACTTTCATATGTGTCAATAAATTCCTTCTCCTACTCAAAGCATCAAAAACTCTATTTGAATTTCCACTTCTATGTTTCAAAATAAAAGTATAACTCTACAAGAATTCCACCCATCTCATGTGTTTTTGATTTAACTTACCTTTACTGTTCAAGTATTGCAAAACCTGATGATCGGTATACAACACAAACTCCTTAGACAACAATTAATGTCTCCACTTATTCAAGGCTTGAAATATGGCATACAACTCCTAATCATACACTAAATACCTTTTCCTTGTATCATTCAACTTCTCACTAAAATAAGCTATTGGTCTTCCTTCTTGACTTAACACTTCTCCAATTGCATTTCCACTTGCATCACAGTCTACTTGAAATACCTTACTAAAGTTTGGTAAATCCAACACAAGTTGCTCAGTCACCTTCTATTTTAACAACTCAAAAATTCTATCTGCTCTAGATGTTCATCTGAAATCCTTCCTATCTCCTCTCATTATTTCTATCATAGGGCTACACATAGAACTGAAACTCCTAATGAAATTTCGGTAGAAACTAGCCAATCCATGAAATGATCTTACCTCTCCAATGCTTTCAGGTGTAGTCCATTCAAAAATTTCTCTTACCTTCTATGGATCCATCTTAAATCCATTCACATATATCACAAACCCAAGATATACCAATTCTTCCTTCATAAAACTACACTTCTTGATGTTTATTAGTAACTTCTCTTCTATCAACCTCTGCAAAACTTGTCTTATATGCAAAAAATATTTCTTCTCTAGTCTTACTGAAAATCAAAATGTCATCCAAATAGACAATCACAAACTTACCCAAGAATCTCTTCAATACTTCATTCATCAACCTCATGAAAGTACTAGGTGCATTTGCTAGTCCAAAAGGCATCACCAATCACTCATACAATCCTTCATTTGTTTTGAGTGTTGTCTTCCACTCATCCCCTTCTTTGATTTTGATATGATGATATCCACTCTTCAAATCTATCTTTGTAAAGTATTTAGCTCCACTTAAACAATCCATAATATCATCCATCTGGGGAAAAGGAAATCTATACTTCACTGTGATCTTGTTTATGGCTCTAGAGTCTGTACACATCCTCCATTATCCATCCTTCTTAGGTGCTAGCACTGCAGGTACTGCACAAGGGCTTAATATTTCTCTGATAAAACCTTTTCTCAACAACTCTTGCACTTGTCTATTCAATTCTTCATTCTCTACCAGTGTCATCCAGTGTGCTATTTTATTAGGTAAACTAGCTCTAGGAATCCGATCGAAGAAATGACTAATACTCCTTATAGGTGTCAATCCATCAGGTACATTGTCTGAAATGATAGCTTCATATTCTTCCAACAATTCCTTTATCTCTTTTGGTTGTTCTTCTACATGCTTCAAGTCTTCAACCTTCTTCAGAACCAATGCATAACACATGTTCTCATGTCTCAGTCCATCCATAAATCTCCTCCCATCAACCAAGAAAATTATAGCAATCGTGCAAACCTCAACTTTACGAACATCCTCCAAGGGTAACAAAGTTTTCTTCATCCCATTAGCAACAATAGTGTATATGTTCTTCTTTCCATCATGAATAGCTTGTCTATCATACTACTAAGGTCTTCCCAACAAAATATGGCATACATCCATAGGCATGATATCACACAAAACTTCATCATGATAATTTCCTATCTTCAATTGCACCAAACATTGTTCACTTACCAATATCTTATGCTCATCTTGAATCCAAGATATCTGAAAGGGCTTTAGGTGTTTCAGTCTTTCCAACTTCAATTTGGTCACCATTTTTTCAGAAGCTAGGTTCTCTAAGCTTCCACTATCAATGATTAATTTACAACATTTATCAGCTACCTTGCATCTAATCTGAAACAAATTATTTCTCTACAATGGTTCCTTCTCCAATTCACTTTGACACAAAACTCTCCTATTCACCAACACTTCTCCTTCTTCTAGTTGATTAGGTGATCCAACATTATTCTCCTCAATAAAGGATGTTCTTCTATTATTCTCAATCCTTTTGCTTATCTCTCCCTATTTGCATTCAAAGGCTCTATGTCCTTCTCCACCACATTTGAAACAAGTTCCCTTGAATACTCTTTTCTCCTATCCTCTATCATCTTTTCTATATCCTTTATTTTGGTAACCAACATATCCTCCTCTTCGGTATGAATTTCCATCATCTCTTCGGTATGAATTCTCATTCTTACTGGCCTCCTTATCCTTTTTATGATTTGGAAAAGATTCTCTTCCTCCTCCAGTAAAAATTCTTCCTCTTTGTTTCTACTCATGTGTTTTGTTTAGCTTCTCTTCTACTTTTAGGGCACATTGATATGCTTCTTCCACACTCAAAAAATTCATCAAACTGATCTCATCTTGTATAGACAACCTCAAACCATTTAATTATTTGGCTACTTGCTCGATATCATCCTCTGAATGTCTAGATCTGATGTTCAACTTATAGAACTCCTCAATATACTTTGTCACACTTGATTCCTTTTATTTTAGATTCTGCAAATTTTTGAACAGACTAATCTGATAGTCAACATGCATGAAATTTTTCTTCAACTTATTCACCATCCGATCCCATGATATTATCTTCTCCTTTCCTTTTCTTTCCCTATTTGTCTGCAAATGTTCCCACCAAAGGGATGCATGTCCTCTCAACTTTATACAAGAAAATGTCACCTTATTATCTTCTGAGGTACCTACAAAATCAAAGTACTTTTCTATCTCTATTATCCAATCCAACAATTCATCTGAGTCCAACTTACCATTATAATCCAATGGATTGAAATGTGGTTTAGTGTTTACTTTGGTTAAGGATCTTATGAACCTTTCTTCTCCCTGATCAATGCCAAGTTGCTCTTCTCTTGTAACTTATTCCTGTTCTTATACTTCTTCATCACTCATATCATCAACTGGTTGACCTCTCCTCTGGGCTGTTTCAACTGCTTCCAATCTAGCAACAATTCCTCCCAACATCTCCATTACAATTGGGTCTATATTTCCACATGCTCCATTTACTCTACCATTTCTTCTTCTCGCCATCTTTACAAAAGTCTGGTTCAGCTGTAGGTCAGATCCTCACTCCGCCACCCCACAAAAAATATTCAACAAGACTATGCAAACTCTAATGATATCGTAAGGAACAAATCTCACTCTGATACCATTCTGGTATAGTCATGGTAGGAGGGTCCTTAAAGAGAAAAATACGAACCATGCAACTAGAGTAACACAATAGAAGCAACACAAAACATGGAGGAAAATGAAGATAAAAATATTCTTATTATCATAAATGTTGATTACATATAGTCAACCACATCTGAGCTTAGAGATTTGACTCACATGCCTCCTTGCAACATGATCAAAATATAGTGCTCATACATGTGAGCGAAAGTCTTACAGATTGAATTCTATATATATCCTATTCTACTTCATCTTGATTCACTGTCATTCTAATGATCTATTACAAGCTTTATATCATATCCACAGGCCAAGAAACATCTGTGTCGGCCAAAGATCATTACAATATCTGATGAATAAAATGTAACATGTGCAAGAGTAGGTTGGCCTCAATTTTGAATTTATTCCACACTAAATGTGCATGATGAAGTGTGGACCTAAGATTAAGGTTGGGGACACTCCATGAAATAGATCAAAACACATTGTGAGGATCCAAAAGTCACGGGAAGGATCTGTGATCGATCAAACTGGTTGTTAGGTTTTGAAATTATTCCAAGGCTAGTTCCAAAATTGTCACTCAATCCAAAAGTGATAACTTTCTAGAAAAAAAGATCCAATCAAGCTGAAAACATGGAATAAGGCAATTGAACATGTCCACGATGAAACCATAGGTATGCGAGATTTGGCAAGCAAACATGAAGATATACCGGATCTACCAACTTGAACAAAAATAAGAACAAAACAAGAACAAAACTAATTGAAAATATTTTTGGTTGATGCAATATTGCCAAGAACCAAGGATGATCCTACATCAAAGACATATGTTCGTATCCTTTTGATCAAAGTGTGAACATGATTCCATTTCCCAAACATTGTGAACTCCCTAAATATGATAAATACAATGGTAAAACAGATCCTATAGATCATATAAGGGAATTTTGAACCATGAGCCTTGAATTCACACATGAGGAAACTTAATCGATGAGATTGTTCTCACGAAGCTTGGGAGGATAATGCATGCAATGGTTTTCACAATTATCCCCAGGGATCAAGTCCTTTGAAGAATTGGTCAAAAAATTTATTAGCCAATACTCTAATAACATTCAACATGAGATTACAATGAAGGACCTTTGCAATGTAAAATAGAAAATGGGAGAATCATTTCTTGTATTCTTACAAAGGTGGAGAAGATTATTTGCAAGGTATCCTCGTGCCATACTAGAAAAGGAAAAGATGGAAGTGTTATTGAAAATTTAAATGATGATATGAGTTATAGGCTTGAATTACAATGTCCATCAACCTTTGAGAAACTAATTGAAAATGGAATCAAAATTGAAGAAGCTTTGGTCAAGAGAGGGGTCTTGAAAATTTAAAATGAAAAAAACTCAGCTAACTCCTCCAATAACTATAACAACAATGATAAACCAAAGTTTTGGAAAAGATATAATAATACTAATAATGATGCTTCAACTAAAACACATAATGCCAAACCAGTCTTTAATCTATTAGGAATCACATCTAAGACCAACCAAACCCCCAATCAAAACAACACCAATCAAAACACAAATTAGAACACCAATCAGAATAGTAACCAAAAAAATGCCCCATCTCGACCACCACCATATCAAATGACATCACCTTCGCATCAATCACTTGAGTATGCTTTGAGAGAACTTCTTGCAGAAAATATTATCAACTTACCTAACACTCGAGGTTTTGAGCCAAAAGTGAAGTCGTCATGGTGGAATGATACCCATTACTGTGAATTTCATCAGTGCAAAGGCCATCAAGTAAATAACTATATGCAATTAAAGCACAAGATACAAGACTTGATAGACCAAAATATCATACAAATAGGACCCCAAACAAATGTTGATCATGGTGCATTCAAGAATCGCTTACCAAATTATGACAAAGGAGAATCCTCTACAGTGAAAAACAAAGGGAAAAATGTAAACTATGTTCATGATATTGCCATCTTTCATATTTCAGCAGTTGAGGATCAAACAAATGACATTAAGATGAATGACCCACAAGACATCATTGCAGTCAACAATCAAATTGATGGCATTCCAATTCAACATAGACAAGACACCATCATAGCTGAAAAGAAAATCCATGAAACCAACATCACATCGAATCAAGACCATAACATCAAACAAGACACGGTCGTAATGGAGAACCAGATCAATGTCATAAAAATCAAAGGGAAACAAGACAACATACTTGTAAATGCAACCACAAGCGAACAATCAAAATATGTTCTAAAAGGAAGAACTTCCAAAACACCCGTTGCCCCATCACATCAACACAAAATTGTTGATCAACTTCAAAATATCCTAGCACAAATATCTATATTGGAACTCTTGAAGATTTCACCTGCCCACAAGGAAATTTTGGAAAATGCCCTAGTGGACACAACTGTACCAATGAATTTGGAATTTTGTACCTTCCAAGCCATGGTGGGGAATTTGGTGGCATCTTATTACCTATCCTTCTCAGAAAATGATGAAATATCCATCACTCATCCTCAGAATGCAACACTCCAAATTGAAGTCTTAATACATAAAAGTCAAGTCAAGCGTGTTCTAATAGATGGAGGAGCCGGTCTCAATATATGTACTTTAAAGCTCATTTGTGCACTGGGATTCTCTGAGAATTCAATAGATGGAAGGAAAAAGATCACCATCAATGCTTATGATGATGAGAAAAGATCTTCACAGGGATTAATTGTGTTACCAATTTAGGTGGGGCTGATTCAAAAAGATGTAGTTTTCCAAGTCCTAGATAAAGACTTGACATACAATAGACTCTTGGGTCATCCTTGGATCCATGAGATGTAGGAAGTCCCCTCAACTTATCATCAATGTTTAAAATTCCCTTGCAATGGTCAAGAGATCACCATTCCATCTGATTCCAATATTCCTCAGTATTGCAACACCCTCAAGTTAGTTCAGGATGTCTTTGTGCCCCATAATAGAGAAACTCTCACTTCCCCATCCGCCACCCCAAATAATTCAAGCCAATCAAATTCCTTGTCAAAAATGTTTTCCACATCCTCAAATAAAGAAAGCCAACCAAGTTCCCTTCCTAAGGAGCCTGAGAAAAAATGAAGAAGCTACCCCTTCTACCTCTACCAATAATGAAGCTAAACTCAACACTTTGTCCAAACAATTTGAGAAAAATGTCCAAGTCAAAGATAAAGGCGTGGGTGAATATTCTATTGATAAATCCCTATGTCTCTCACAACTATCCTCCCCAAAGTACTATGGTCAACCATCAACCTCAACAAAATAGTCTTCACAACCTATCACACTCTTTGATGGAAGATTCATAAAAGAAAGTACTCAAGCTGAGGAATTTGATGATAAAGAAATTTTGAACTAGCTTTACAAGGATGAAACTGAATCCTAAGCAGCAATAACTAATATAAAAACAACACAATATGGCAAAGTGTTTTCAATCTTGGAGAAAATGGGATACGAAGGACAAGGACCTATTGGAAAGAGAAAAGAAGGCATCATGGAACCAATCCAACCCATCTTAACCAATCCAAAAGACAAGATATGACTGGGATACAAAGTGGAAACAAAAGAAGAAGCCACCTAGAAGGTTGTTGAACGAATCCTACAACTACAAGCTAGTAATAGCTATGAAACTAACTCAAATGAATATGAGTGGGATTCATTATCTTAAGATTCTTGTCATGACAAGGGAATTGATGTGATACAAAATTATGTGCCCATACACAAGGAGGGAAATTTTTTTGGGTTAAGACTGCTTGAATTTGGATCACAACCTATCGATGGCTCAAGCGAAGATGATCAAACTTCTAGTGACATAGATCATTTGAAGGAGAGTTACATCATAGACCTCGACCTTGCTATAGGATTATTGGATGACATCACCATTAGGAATCTCACTACCTTTGACTTAAACCAATCTGATGATTCCCTACCTCTAGTACATCCCAAACTTATCGACTGGGACCAAATCGAGCCTCTCAACATCCCTATCTTTTCAAATGATGATGCCATTGAAAACTTTATTTGTGTTGACAAACCCAAAAATTGTTCCACCATTGAATCTTAGAATGAAGCTTCTAGTCAAGCGAATGCCAATTCTCTCAGCTGCAAAATGAATAATACAGGAAATTGATTTAATGGTGAGAACTATTCTATGGCAGTATTAGATAAAGAAAAAGTAAAAATAAAGAGCGCATCCAATGGTGAAAACCTCTTAGAGAAATTGAAGGATGAGATATTTGACACTCTCCCCAAACACTTTCAGGAGAGATCAAAAGTATTGATTGAGCCCACTCAACCCATCAACATTGGCATGGTCGAAGCAATGAAGACTCTATATTTAGCAGTGTTCTTGATAGAACAATAAAAACCAAGCTTCACCCAATTCTTTGAAGAGTGATAAATAAAATTTGCTTGGTCCTATGCAGACATGCCAAGGATGGATCCATATTTAATCATGCATCATTTATCCTTACCACCAGGGGTAAAACCAGTGAAGAAGTTAAGAAAAATGCATTTGTATATTGCCCTCTTAGTGAAAGAAGAAGTGAAGAAACTATTGGATGTAGGGTTCAACAAACCAATTGATTATGCTGAGTGGATCTCCAACATTGTACCAATCTAAAAACCTGACAACAGTATTTGGATTTGCACAAATTTTAGAGATCTCAATAAATCTTGTCTGAAGGATGATTTTCCTCTACCCAACATAGACATCATTGTGGACCTAACAGCTGGACATGCCATGTTGTCACTTATGGATGGATTTTTAGGATATAACCAAATCAAAATTGCACCCAAGGACCAAGATAAAACAACCTTCACATTCCCATAGGGTACATTATATTGGAATGTCATGCCCTTTGGATTGAAGAATGCGGGAGCTACTTATAAATTAGCCATGATGACAATATTCCATGATATGATGCACACATTCATGGAAGACTATGTAGATGATCTATTGGAAGAATCATACACCAGAGAAGGACACCTAGAGATCCTAGACAAAACCTTCACCAAACTGGAAAAATTCAATGTATGACTAAACCCAAAAAAATATGTATTCGGGGTGACATCTGTGAAACTATTGGGGTATATAGTTTTAGAAAAAAGGCATTAAGGTGGATCCCGTGAAAGTTAAGGAAATCATGGAGATGCCACCTCCCAAGAACATAAGTCAACTAAGATCACTCCAAGGATGATTTTAGTCTATTCAAAGATTCATCTCACAACTAGCAGACAAGACCCATCCTTTCATTCACTTGCTACACAAAAATGTTTCCTTTAGATGGGTTGAGAAATGTGAAGCAAATTTCAACCAATTGAATCAATATCTAATGAGTTTACCTATCTTAGTACCACCAAAAGAAGGAAAACCACTCTTACTATACATAGCAGCAACTGAGACATCATTGGGAGCTTTGCTAGTGTAAGAGAATTCAACAGGAAAATAAAGAGTGATGTATTATATCAGCAAAACATTAAATGGCTATGAAATAAATTACACATCCACTGAAAAGGATCATCTAGCAGTAGTGTTCACCACTCAACAATTGTGAAATCATATGCTAACTCATACCATAAAGTTAATAGCCAAAATTGATCCATTGAAATATCTGCTCAACAAGGAAAATTTAACAGGAAGACTGGCAAAGTGGGTAATGATACTGAGTAAGTTTGACATCCAATATGTCGATAGGAAAGCCATCAAGGGACAAGCCATTTCAGATCAAATAGCTGAAGCACCATTGCATGATGATCATCCCCTACACATCGAGTTTCTAGATGCTGATGTCTTTACCATAATAGTAAAATAATGGGTATTGTATTTTGATAGATCATACACTCAACATGGACCAGGAGCGGGAATTTTATTTGTCACTCCTCAAGGACATACCATTCCAAAATCATATAGATTGATGTTCCCCTACACTAACAATGTGGCAGAGTATGAAGTAATGATCATTGGCATCAAGATAGCTATAGAGTGGAAAATCACAGAGTTGCAAGTCTATGGAGATTCTCAACTGGTCATAAATCAAGTCAATGATGACTATCAAACAAAGGATAAAAAATTGATGCCCTAAAAAATAATGATTGATGACTTTAAGAAATAATTTGTTACTATCAAATTTGAACAAATCCCAAGAACAAACAAAAAAGCTATTGATGCTATGGCCATTATTGCTTCTTTTTTACAAATTCCAAATAAATGGATCCGTAATGAGTTCATGGTGGAACAGATGTTTACCCTTGACTATGATGATCCTAAGTCCCAAGTTGTATGCCACCTAACTAACACTGATACCTCAATCTATGGAAAGATCTACACCTATCTAAGAGATAACACCCTTCCACCCGACTTATCATGAAACCAAAAATGAAACTTTATCTGTTAAGCCACCCGACACACCCTTATCACCAATGTACTTTACCGATGAGGTCTTTATGGAACTCTCCTTCAATTTTTGGAACATGATGAGTCTGAAACGACCTTACAGGAAGTTCACGAGGGTATCTGTGGAACACTTTCAAGTGGTCTTATCTTGGCAAAGAAAATTCTACGTTTGGGGTATTACTGGTCGAACATGGAGAAGGAGTCTTTCTAGTTTGTCAAGAGATACAAGAAATGTTAGATCCATGGTAATCTCATACATGCACCCACACAAGAAATCCAACCATTTACATCAACCTAGTCCTTTTGTCAGTGGGGACTTGACCTTGTGGGAAAAATCCATGCATCTTCTTCCAATGGGAACAAATTCATAATCATGGCCATCGAGTACTTTACGAAGTGGGTTGAAGTTGTTCCTTTAATTACCATCATTGGTAAGTAGATTGCATCCTTCATTCTAAATTACATCATCTGTAGGTATGGCATTCCTCAATCCATTGCCATCGACAATGCTAGACCTTTCAAGAATCAAGACATCCAAGAACTTTGTGAAAAGTTTCATATCCTGTAGTGGTTTTCTACACTGTACTATCCTCAAGGGAATGACCAAGAAGAGGCCTCAAACAAAACCATCCTAAATATCCTACAAAAAATCATCAATGATGCTGGACGTGACTGGCACATTCAACTGAACCCTTCTTAATGAGCCTACCACACCAGTATCCGCACCACGACAAGAGCCATACCATATGCTCTTGTCTATGGATTAGAGGCCATTTTTCCTATTGAGTTTGAGATACCATCCTTGCATGTGTCATTGAAAGGCCTTATTTCAGATGAAGAATACTGGGTATCTAGATTACAAGCATTGGAACTGTTGGATGAATGTTGTCAGCTTGTAGTTGATCACCTGAAAGCATATCAATAGAGAATGCCAAGAAGTTATAATCACAAGGTAAAACCAAGAACATTTTTGGTGGGTGACTTGGTACTAAAGGAAAATCCACACAATCAACAAGATCGAGAGAAGAAAGGAAAGTTTGAACCTAATTGGCTAGGTCCCTTTGTCATTGTATTAGTCTTTGGATTAGGAGCATATCAGTTATCCACACCTGAAGGTGACCTATTTGAGGAACCTATGAATAGCCTCCATCTAAAAAATTTCTACACATAATTCATCCATTGCGTGTTAAAATTTCTTGAAGAAATTAAAAAAAAAAAAAATTCTTGAAGAAATAAAAAAAATCAGAAAATGTCCTGAAGAAATCGAAAAAAATCAGAAAATGTCCTGAAGAAATCCAAAAAAATCAGAAAATGTCCTGAAGAAATAAGAAAAATCAGAAAATGTCCTGAAGAAATCCAAAAAAATCAGAAAATGTCCTGAAGAAATAAAAAGAAATAAGAAAATATCCTGAAGAAATCTAAAAAAATCAGAAAAAGTCCTGAAGAAATACAAAAAAATCAGAAAAAGTCCTAAAAAAATTTAAAAAAATTAGAAAAATTCGTAAAAGTTACAAAAAAGAGAAAAATCCAAAAAAAGTGAAAAATAAGAAAGAAATCGTTGCCTTGATGAAAACCTAGCAAACATGCGTCTTGGTAACAACAAAAAAAAAAAAAAATTTGAAAAAGTGCAATAAAAACAAGTAGTGAAAACCTGGTAAATAGGCACTATTTGTGATGAATCGACTTCTCCATATTTTTGGAACGTGTGTTGATCGTCTGCTTTTGCCATCATTGTGCATACATGCCTATCATAAACTAAGCTTCATGAACATATCTGGATGTTGTGGTCGTGTCCTACCTTGGCTTGGTTATCAATGTACATATCCATAATAATTGGTTTGTTTGTCACTGGGGGAAAAATCTTGAACTCACTGGGGGCAACCTATTTTGAGCTTAAAAAAATAGACAAGCAACAACAAGGCAACCTAGAAAAAAAAACAATCATGCTAAACATCAAATTGAACATCAATCACAATCAATCAAACAATTGACCATCTAAATCAACATCAAGACAAACTAATCAAATCTCATTGAATGACCATCTTCTGAATCATGGTCTGATCACTTTAGCATGTATGTGCCATTTTTGTATCTTGATTGTTGTTATAATTTCTTTGGAGTACCTCGATGATGTCCTGAACTAGAGGATCTAGGAAGGAGAATTATATTTTTCTTTGTCTGTTGTCTACGAGTCAATCATTACTACTATGCAAATTTTCACGGGACATGCTCTACAAAGTATCATTGATGACATTCCAAATTTGCATGAGAAAACAATTAACTCTTGTCTATTTACACAAGTGATGCTTAGGTCATCTTGGTCCAATTATACCTAGATGCTTGTGTTATCTTGCACTATCAAAACTCAACGAAAGTTGTATGGAAGTTGTTCTCAGGTCATCATGGTATAATTATACCATCGATATTTATACTAACTTTCAACATAATAAGTCTCAATGATGATAAAAAGCACGATGAAATCGACTAAGCAGAATGAAAACCTTGCATGATAGATTAGATTGCATCCATAATAGTTTTTGCATTTGTATTTTGGGATTTTATAAGGCATGAACAATTTTCAAAAATGATGTTATCTCTATTATTAAATGGTTTGAGTACACTTGACATTACCAAAAACAAATCATTTCCATATAGTTGCATAATCATCTTGCATATCATACATACACTAGAATGCATCCAAAACATCATTCATCCATCCATACATTGCATCATAATATTTTCATTTAGAAAAAACAAAAATAAGTGCATTGCATCACATTTGCATAATCAAATTCATCTCATATAGTGTAGCAAAATCATCATACATTTATGTCAAGAAAATAAAAAAAAAGGAAATTGCATCATGTTTCATTTGCATCCATCCCATATCATAAATCATCATCCATAAAGCATTAACATATCATCATCCAAAAGCATTATCATATAATAATTTCATTCATAAAACATCATCCATAATAACATTTAGAATAATCATCTATGTATTAACATATCATCATTGCATGCATACATAATCATAATTATAATAAGCATATAGAACATTACATAACATATAGAACATAGAAATTAAAGATATCCATCATAAATGATCATATAAACACATATAGACACGTATAGATAAACCTTCGTTGTTGCATATCATATAAATCTCAAAATAATCATATTGTCAAATGTACAAGGATATCCGACAATGTAGAGAGATACAACATCAAAAATATGGCAGTATCATAAATGCCTCAAATCAGTGTATACATCATCAAATGTGTCAAAGTACAAGAAATTTCAAAGAATCTAAGCTATGAAGTGCTCCCCCCAAAACTTACTGGCCTAGCTAAACCTCCTATAGCACCTCTTGATGGACCTACACCTGCTGCAGCTGTCCTCGGGTCTAGACCTAGATCTCTGCATGGTGGTTGTGTCACACCCATACTGGTGGTCCGAGACTAGCTGTGTGCTGATCTACTCTGAGCATAACTACCTCTTTGCTCTACAAGCACAATGACATGATATCATCCCTGATAATACTCTGCCTCTCTGGTGACCCAAGTGACCTCCCTCATCATATCATCAACAGTGGTCCTCTTTCCCACTCTCTATAACCAATCACCTAGGGACACTACCTGCTCACCCTACTCTCTAGCCACATCTCTCTTGGTTGTCAATGTGGCTACCTGTGCCTATTCTTGTGCAGCCTGTATCTATTCCTATGCTAGTAAGGCTTGCACCTATGCCAACTGACCCTACAACATCTAAACCCACACCTATAAAGCAACTATCTATGTCTACTGCTGCTACAAGGACACCCTAATCTGCACATGTTACTGTGTTGCAGCCACCAGAGATCTCCTCCGTCAAGGTACCATGAAGTCCCTAACATCAAATGCTATAACTCTACCATCAATACCTCTGCCACCACTACCTCTTCCATCATCTCCACCATCATCTCCACCATCTTCACTGTCTCACCCATCATTGCTCTCCCCCCTCTCCTCCTCATCTCCTCCACCTTCCCTCTGCCTGGGTACATGTGGTGGTACCCTCTCATCATCATCTAATAGGGGCACGGGCTTGTATGGAATCGATAGTTGAGGAAAAGGATAAGTAAAGTAGTACTACACATAATCCTTAGAGTAGGTAGACTTTGTAATCTTTGGGTGATACTCCCAAATCACCGACTGCAATCCATAGTACTCCTGGCAGGTGACCTCATATGACAAAAATGGACCCCACTCTAGTATATCTTGCCACCACCACGCATAGTGAGAAACTCCCTGGGCATGCCCTATACCCTATCATATTATTGGTGTACTCAACCTAGAAGGAATCTCTCAATGATAAAGTGTGTCCTACCGATCATATATCTAGCTATGAAAACAAAGGGCATCTTTGTATCATCCTATGCCCACTGCTCACAATCTAGATATGACCTCCATATCACAAAATATAGATCATCAAGCACCCTCCTCCAGTACTCCAATTTTCCTAGCTAATGATGGACAAATGGACTAGTGTAACCATGAACATAGGGTCTCCCATCTAGTCTCTGTCTCTCTGCAATTGGTCTTGTGACAACTATATGCTCCCACACCCATATTTGTAATAATGTCACTTCAGATGAAAAAATAGATGCTCTAAGGTATACAACCTGATGAAGATCATGGTATAGATGCACCAACATTCAGGATCCCCATGCATATTGAGTCAAATGAAGAATCAAGCCCTCTAGTGTTCGACCCCATCCAACCAACAATCCCTTCGACCTACGATCGAGACACAAGAACCCTCCAATGAATCCAACAAGTACACATGGAAAAGTGGCATAAGCATCAACCATATCCCACCATGGGATATCATAACCACAAATATGGTCATCCTTGAATACTCTGCATGAAGCATCGGTCCCTCCTTGCTCAGTGACATCATACACAACCAAATCTCCAACAACTGGAATACGCAGAATCCGATAGACATCCTCTGGTGTGACTGTCATCTCATCGATGGGTAACTAGAATGTGTTGTGGTCACTGTGCCACCTCTCTGCTAGAGCCATCAAGAGTCCCTGATTAATCCTAATCTGGGGCATATCTAACAAGGAATTCAATCCACACCATCCAATCACATTTAGATCAGCCTATTCTAAATGCAGTATCAAATCCCAAGTCCTCGGGAAGCACTCACATGACATTAACATCGATGAAGGCTCCTATCATCATAACATATCAAATCAGCAATCAATCAATCAAACATTAGTCAACCTATTAATCTAATCATCTCTAATGAGACTTTGATCACATCTCATGAGCATCCATCATTGATCCTCACCTATCATGAGGTCAATCAACAATCAACCTATTATTGATCCTCACCTATCATGAGGTCAATCATCATCATCCTATTATTGAATCTCACCTATCATGAGATCAATCATCACCTAATCTATCAACATCATCAAATAAAACCTAATTGAAGGTTGACGTGATAAAAAAATCATCAAAATTAGGGAGTTTAGTAAAAAAAATCATCAATCTAGCCTAGATGCGCTAAAACAATGTCTCAAAGCACTAAAAACCTGGATGTTTAGATGATTTCACCAATGCACCAGAATAGGGTCTCTATGCACCAAATCTATGTATTCGCCATTGAAATTCATCAATGTGCTAAATCCCTCTATCAATGCATTAAATGCTTCTATGCGCTAAAGAATTTACCCATTGTGCTAAAAATTGACATCGTTGCGCCAAAAGATCCTATGCACTAGGGAAATACACCTATGCGCTACTTCATGCACCCTATACGCTAAAAGTTTGTATGAGCTACAAAATTAACTCTATATGCTACAAAAATTAACCTAAGCGCTAATCTACCCTATGCGCTTGAACAGTCACCTGATGCACTACATCATGTTCCCTATGTGCTAGAAAATTCTAATGTGGAAAAAAGTGAGAAAAATGAAATGCACAAGTTATGAGGAGGTTTCTAGAAATGCGTACTAGAGGTCCATACACTGTTGGGCAGTTGTGACATTGCATGGGCTCAAATCAATGTGTTTGAATGGGGATCACCATCTTGCTCCAATTGCTCAAAATTACTCTCTCTCAAATTTTCAAACTTGCAAATGCACAAATGAACTCTTTTTCACTCCTTTTTACCTTTTAAAGGATGATTAAGTGGGTAATTAAGTGGCATTGTTTTATTTTATTTTTCAAAGGGGCTTAATTCATCAACTAATCAACTGGGGCAAATTTCACTATCATTTTCAGGAGATAAATCGTTCTCGCATCAAAAAATTTAAAAATTCACCGATTTATCTCCCGAGGGGGCATATATCCATCATCACCTGAAAATTCAGCATATGGGGCATATCAATTTTTTTCTTTGAAGCAATGTGTAAACACATCACTTCAGAGAGGGGCATAATGTATACACCTAAAATTGGTCAAGATAATCAATTAATTAAATACTAGTTATTTAATTAATAAACTCTTTTTAATTCATCTACTTATAAATAAATTGAAAAATTTATTTATATAGTTCATTTCTTAAATTCTTTCTAAAGTCATTTTCCTTCTTGATTTAATTAATTAAATAAATCTAAATAATTTGTTTTATTTGGTTAATTCCCTCATTAAAATTGAATTTCTAAATTGAATTTTGTCACATTTCTACATATTCTTCTAACCTCCTTCCACCTCATTTGCCACCTTAACATGTGACATGAATTTAAATATTTCTATTTTCTAAATAGGAATTTTTATCAACAAACTCCTAACAAGATTGGAGACACATTGCTTCTTCTTTCATTTGATGCTCTTCAACACTTGGCAAAGTGCTCTTTTAAAGGGGACAACCTCCATGATTTTCTCTAGCTTCCTCTTCCTCTACTGTTGATATATTTGGATCATAATATTGACCATTGAATCCTGACACATCACAATATGCATTGGAAATCCTATAAATACAACATCATCCTCCAGCTTTTCATAATAGATATTTGAGAAAACTTACTCTGCAAAAATCAATATAGCATTGGAGAACATTAGCATAGCATCTTAGTCTTGCATTTTAGCATTTGATTTGAAGTAGTGTTATAATGGAAAATTTCCTTTATAGAATATTAGTTGTTGCATTAGTTTGATAGTATTTCTCATAGCATTTAATTTATATTTGCATCATATTCATAGCAATCACCTTAACACCATTTTGAAATTCAGCAGCATATCATCTACCAGTCAGCATTGCATATCATGGTCCACAATCATGTTTAATGTAGGCATATAGTCTTGCATTTCATATATCATCTCATTTCTTAGGTTGCCATATGATAAATTCATGTGAAAAATACAAATCTAAGAGCATGGATTAGAAGATCTCTGAGATTAGAGAGCAATGGAACGATTTTGAATGAATAGTTGTAGCAACTTATTCTGTTATTTCAATTTCATTATGTAACATAGGGTAATTGTTTTGAGTTAGCTTTATTAAAATAAAAAAAACAAACCTAGCATACTATGAAGCACAAAGGAGGAAATAAATTAAAATAAGAAGCAATATCACCAAAGCTCCTCAAGGCCTCCATGATTAACCTCCATAGCCCCTCTCTATTTGTTGTAATATGATGGATGCCCTTAGCTTTTATGTGAGCAAACTAAGTTCATGACATGACCTAGCAAATGTTGAAGGAATTTGGATGGAGTGCAAGTAAAAAGCTAAGTTCTAAGTGCCCTACAAAAATCTGCAAAAGACAATGTTAGACAAAGAAGAAAGAAGAGAAGAAGAAGTGATTCAAGAGATTAGGAGATATTATGTCTAGGAGATGTTGAAAATGAGGACAAAATTGACATTTTATAAAAAATCTAATTTTGAATGGACAAACGAGATGAGAGATTGAGAAATTCCCTAGAATCAATGGTTAAGATTCAAAATGGCAACTCTCAATTAGGGTTAGGTAAAAATCCCCAAATGTGTGGACAAGATTTAATTTAGGAAATTAAATCAATGATGGAGAATGAATGTGATAGTGAGATGAGAATTAGTAAAAAGCAAAAGATAAAAAGATGAGATTTTGAAAATTAGTAATTTTAGCAATTACTTGATTTGTAGAAGAATATTTCCATTTTGAATTAAAATTCAATTCAAAATATGGATTTAGTGAGTAAGATTATTTACTAAAAGAAGTGAGAGTTAACCATGTGAAGTTATTTTAAAAAAATTACTTTTTTTAAAATGAGGAAATGTCAAATAAGGCAACTAAAAAATTAAAGATAATTATTTAATTTAGAGAAGGTGATGGATTAATTAAATAAATTAATAAATCTATTTAATTAAAAGAGGATTTGGGAATTAGTGACATATTAAATAAATAAAATATATTTATTTAATTATTAAGAAGACATAAATGATAAAGATTAATTAAATAAATTGAGAAATTTATTTAATTGTGAGAAGACTTTAGATAATTAGTGACACATTAAATAAATAAATAAGATCTATTTATATAATAATCTTGAAGAATAAAATAACATGAATTAATTAAATAATTATGAATTATTTAATTAATAGTTGAAGGTGGACAAAGACATAATTAAAATGTCATAATTATGTTAGGATGAAAGTGGCAAAATAGAGTTTGTAGGTCTAGGTCATTTTTATGTGTCTACACATTAATGTAATACGTTTCATTGATTATGTGGTTGGATTTATCTTTCTGATACACATAATTTTACATCACACAATGGATAAACATAATGAAAAATAAGGAGTTTAAATTAAGCTAATAGATTGTTCACATTGACATCTTCAAAATAAAAATATTCAAAAAGGAATGACTTATTACCTCTCACAATTTTTCCTCTTCTTTATTTTCTTCAAGAAAATTGAATATTTCATAGTTAGGTTGGATGCTTAGTTATTCATTTTCTCACTTTGAGTTGATCTTTAACTTCTATTTCACCTATAAAAATCACTAAATACTCTTCAATATTTTCAAAGGTAAGGACTTCCATTTCTAAATAAATAAATGGAATATGTAAGGGTTCATTTGTGCTTTCTCTCTACTAATTATGACTACACAAGATTTTCCAATGGATTTTATTGCTAAACTATTACTCCTTTGATCTTGAAGAGATTCTTTTCATTTTTTATCACTATCCTAAAAATCTGAATGGTACATTTCAACATATTGTGTAGCATAAGATTTGATTATTGATTCTTATGAGTCATCCAAGTAGATGAATATTCTTCAAATACAAAATTATGAGATTTAGATAATTATTAGGAGGAAATGATTTTACCCTCTTTATTGATATTCAATTGTGAATTAGCATGATCTTTGAGCTAATGATTCCAATTTTATTTTGAAGATATTTTTATTAACTCATTTTTTGAAAAATCCAAGGTAAATCTTTAAAAATATTTTTCTTTCAACAACCCAAACAAAATCAAGTCATCTTCAATTTCAACAACTTTTTTTTGTGTAATTTCTAACTCACCCCTTGTTTTAATTTAAAAGGAAAATTATTTTAGGAGTTTGTGTAGTAATTAAGGTAAACAATTGATTTTTTTAGTTGGTTGATCTATTTGAGGAATTTCCTTTACAAAAATTATTGAATCATTCCACAAATTCCCCTATTGGTTCACCTTCATCCTTTTGGATTTGGAAAAAAATGAGATAATACTATGCATATCAACTAGTAATTTAAATCTTCCATGAAACCTTACTTTCAAGCTATCCTATTTTGTAATAAATCTATCTTCTAGGTGTCAAAACCAATTATGTAGTAGGCCCAACAAGGATTCCAACAAATAAATACACGAACACATATTCTTCATTGACTCATATAATTACACTAAAAATTGTAAATTATTGAATATAACTATAACTATTATTTAATTTTTCTCTAGTAAACTATGGGAATTTATTTCATGATCCTATAGGTAAATTTGTGTCTTCGATTGAGGAAAAAGGACCAAAGTGGGTTCCTTATAGCTAACATTAAATTAATTCCATGGTTCAATTGTAAAAAATAATAGTAATGAGTATCTCACTTTTGTAGAGTCACTAACCTCCATTCCAAGGGAAATACCCTTAGATTTTTGAAGAAAAAATCCACTAGCACTTTTCTCCATAGTAAAGTGACTAAAAATTTATTGGTAAAAAGATTTTTAACTGCACTTTTGATGTGCCCAATGAACAACAATAAAATTTTCAAAAATTAGAGAAGTAATTATGAATTAAAAAAATTCCTCTAAGTTTGAGAGGGGAAACTCCCTCACATGATATAATTTTGGGTTTTTTTTATACTTTTAACCAAAAATAAGGAAAGGAAACAAAAATAAAACTGAAACAAAAAAAATGATAACTAAAAGTTGCAGAAGGAACCACTACCAAGATCCAATTAACAATGAAGAATATCCGAACATGAAACATACAACTAGGTTTTTAAAGAGAAAAATAACACATAAAACACACGATTAATAGGAGTTTCATGTCTCAGTGATAAGAAAAATACATATATTTCCTTCCTAGTTGTATAAAGGAAAAAAATAAGTTTCACACAAAAAAATAAATAAAGAAAAGTCTACAAATTAGACATACGAATAAAACTATAGCATAAAGGGATAATCTACTAGCTCTACAACTAGGCCCATTATTCTTTATACAATCCAATTCCCTTTCTTCTATACACGATGCAAGAATCCTATGTTACTGTAAAATAAAAACCCTTTTACATCAAAATTTGATTACATTTATAGTTTTTATCATTTGTAACTAGACCATACCTAAATTATTTTCCACACTTTATAAAATATTTAAAATAATATTATAAATCATTTTTAATAAGCCTATATTTTAGCTCATTAGAAAAATAATTTTAAATATCGATAAATTGAATTTACAATAAGATATTGTCCTTGTTAAAAATATGTTGAATGTAAGAAAGGCTCATTGCCTAGGAAGATCACTTTTTTCTAGAATACAAAGATAATAGAAAGTGAATGTTACAAGGAGGTTTACTACCTCATAGCAATAGCAAAATCTGCCACAACCATCCACAACCTTTGGTTCACTGCCTCCAACAACTTTAGGCACACTAAAATGTAGACACCTTTTTCTCAGTACTTTTAGTAGTCTTAGGAGTTCATCATCACACTCAGATCTCAACATATGATCACATACACATCATTTTTCACCACATCTCACATCATCACACTCAGATCTCAACATATGATCACATACACATCATTTCTCACCACATATCAACATATATATCCTTTGTGACCTCAAATAATCTTCTCTATACCATCCTCAATGAAATGTATGCACCTCAAATGTACAACCACCAAATAGGTTGGCAACAAACACTTTTGTAGTGGAAAGAATTGAAGGTGAACCACACCAAGGGTTAACCAAGACCCAAATCTACACCTACATGCTACACCAAGCTTCCAAAAATCATGAATCACATTCAAAAATAGTGCTAACATGCTAGGTTGTCCAAATAGACATTAACGCTACCAAGAAACCACACATGTTGGAAGATTGGAAAGATTGTCATTGATGATGTTGTTTGGAAACATGAGCATGGAAGGTACATAAGAGTGTGTTATAGTGTTATCATTGATGTCAAAATTGTAACTTATATGAAGATCTTGGTTGCAGATCATTTTGATAAAATCTAACAAGTTTTTGTAGTGTTAAGGAAGACATTTGTGCAAGCTGATTTGGTCTGGAAAGATGAGTTGTGTGGAAATTTGACTAAGTGTCAAATCTGCCAGTACAATGTTACTATGTGCTAGTTTTTGGGTCCACACCACTCTGCAAATGAAGATATCACTCTGCACTTCTAACACTATTTTGATGGATGTTAGATGTATCTAATTCTAATATTTAATCTTGTTTTGACAAGTGGATTGAGAGATATGAGTAACAGAGTTTGGCCTGGCAATTAAGTGAGTAGTTGAAACAAGCAAATGAAACTATCTTCGGACTAAAAGTGCAAGTTCAAGAAAATAAAAGAGTTGAAGAATGTCTGAATGCAATGGTGAAAGAAAATTTGATGAATACATAAGACTTGAACAAGAAGTGGTAAACCTAAGATTAGATTTGGAAAAAGAAAGAAGTCATGAAGAAAAATTCAAGATGAGTTCTACAATGCTTGATGAGATGATTGCAAGTTAGAAAGCATCCAAAAACAATAGTGGCTTAGGATTTGAAAAAGGGGAAATCTCAAAAGTAGATCAAACACCTAATGTAGAAGAGAAGATCAATGAACCAAACAAGACTGGAGATAAGAAAAACAATGGCAAGATTCGGAATCAAAGAAATGAAGCTAGAAGACCATCTATAAGACAACCAAATGAACAAAGGTATCCATATTTCAATGGTTTTTTCTACTCTTGCAATAATTTTGGATATAAAGCAATGGAATGTAGAAGCAAAATGAATTATAATGTTCCATCCTTTTCTAGTCAATGTTTTACATGCAAAATATTTGGTCATAGAGAAAATGAATGCATAAGTCAAATGATGAATGGCTATAACAATGGTAGGATGATTCAATCTTTAAATGGTTATTGTTATACATACTATGGATTTGAATACAGAGCTAATCAATGTAGATATAGAGTGAATGAAAGGAATACTATTTAGAAGAATATCACATGTCAATTGTAGTAGATTTGGACACATTGCTAAGTTTTGCAGAAGTAGAAATACAAGGAAGGATAATCCAGTAAAAAGGAATGAACCAGTTAAAAAGGTTGATCCAGTTGAAGTAAAGAAGGAAATGGAAAATATTTGTAGAAAGAAGGAAGAGATAGAAGACAAGGGAGAATCTATACCACCCTCTACTACAGATGTTTCCTCCAGAAACTAAGCCAAGAGTAATGGCTTAGGGGGAGCTTTAATGGATATCTTTTTGTCCGTCATCAAAAAAGAGGTGTTGATTCCTCAACACAAAGATATGTTATGTAGATCAACATGCTTGATCTATTGGTGAAGATCATGAAAAAAAATATGATTATACAAAAGTTTGCGGAGCTTCGAAAGTTGATTGTGCATGCAGATGAAGGGTTGCCAACTTTATTGGTTAAAGAATTCAATGCAAAACTAGATCAAATCAAAAGGTCATAAGTGATTTCACTAAGGAAAATTTATTTCACAAAATCATTCAAGGAGCAGAGAAAAAAAGATAGCATTCAAAGTGTTCAAGGCGATTTGTATTTCAATGCATTGAAACTCTAATGCAACAAGCATAGTAAAGGTATTTTATGAATCTATTTACCCTAATTTTCAAAGAATTTTTCTTGGAGATAGTTTTGAATCTAGTTTTCTATGGCTACACCAAGGGTTATAAAGGTTATAGAGAAACCACAACCAAAATTAAAAAGGTATCATGTGAAATCCATAGATGATGACCTGTTAGGTGCATTCTCACATATTCCATATGGGGTTCTACTGACTAAAGATATTAGGGAGTATTAATGGAAAAATGGAAGAAAATGAGTTAATGGGAGACAAGTTCACGCTAAAGCCAAAATATAAAAACCTAGTTGAAAAGAAATCAGATGTATGGCATGGTTTCCTAATTTCTTTTATGATGTCAAGTGGATAAGAATGGCTTTGAGCATAATACATTTTTTTTGGACTGATATGCCTAATAGGATCACTGAGGAATTAATAAGAGAAATCACCACTCTATGCTCCACCGGACCCACCATTGTTTTGAATTCCATTAAAAATGAAGTGGTTATGGATAAAATAGGTGCAACATATGACAAGAGAGCCCTTGCAGTGAATCCCATTAAGAATCTAGTTGTGAGATATGTAGCTATGATGATCAATTACAAAATTTATTATACAAATAGAGACAATTTTATATCATCCACCATAATCAATGTGGCATATGAGATGGTATAAAATGGTGCATATTATGACCTATGTGAGTTTCTTAGGAAAAAAATAATGGAGAATTTGAAGCAGACTAAGGAAAATAAATATGTATTTAAGTATGACACTTTGGTCATGTGCTTACACTTTTATTTCTTAAAGGAGCTTCCCATAATTGGAAGTATAAATTGGGTAAGAGGAAGACTAGTTATACATAAAATTATAGATCATATGAGGAATCTTGAAGATTTCAAAGCAAAAGATGATTCCCTTAGTGCTTTCTTTTTAGTATTCCAGAAGAGAATCCATGAGAGAGATAATTCCAAGGAAAATTGTTGAGAGATAAAAAATGATATCACATTCCTTGTATCTACAAACCAATGCATCATGGAGGTAATGGAACTAAGAATTGTTCAAGTTCCTGAACTGGGTTATGAGGTGATAGAGGAAGATCTTATTGGTTATGCTGATATTTTATTGAAAATCCCTAAAGACACCACAAAACTTAGATATACAACTTATGAGGAAAAGTCCATGTGGACAAGATGGTTCATGTATATGCTAAGGAAATGGGTCTTTATAAAGAAAGAGTGCAATATGCTAGAGAGAGAGCCAAGGTAGATTCAAGTGTAGCAAAATAATCTAGAAGCTTAAGGATATCTAGTAGGATTTCTACCACTCCTATCCAAAAGTCCTCTAGGACTTTGCCTTCTGTTGGAAAGAAAATAAAGACAAATTCCAACCCTGTGATAAGGGAGAAATCCCCTCCAATTGTATACTCCACTAGAGTTTATAAGAAGAAGATTGTGATTGTTGCACCACGTGCCACCCCAACCAAGAGAAGAGTGAAGAAAAAAGAAATAAGAGAGAAGGGTATTAGCATAAATGTTGTTGTTGAAGAAGAAGAATTTGAAGAAGATGTACCCCCATTGATCTGTAGAAGGAGTGATGCTTCACAAGGTGAAGCAAGCACCAAAAGTAGAAAATTTGATGTTATAGACATCAAGAGTGAAGAGGAGATATAGAAAGAGAAAGAATCATTCAAGATCCACTTCCCCATGAAGTTAGAGGCACTATATAACAACATTTTATAAAATGACATGTTGGGAGAGATCATAGCTTTATATAAGGATGCATATGAGATATACAAGGCTAATATCATTGAGGCTATATTCAAGTACATAGTTGTTCTTGAGGTGGACATGTGGAATATCAAGAAGCATGTACCTAAATATTTTTGGAATATTTTGTTGAAAATAAGAGAATTTGTAAAATAACATGAAAAGCTTAAGGAAGAAGCATTAGAAAGAATGAATGCTCCATTATCCAAGGATGATAGAGCCACATTAGCCACTATATTTAGAAAGGAATTGAGAAAAAAAAAGGGTTACTACCCTTATGGGAAAGGATCAAGATGATATGGAAAGAATTAGGAAGGAAAGTAATGAAAAAGCTAAGTAGATAGCTCAAAAATTGGGGATGTTACCAATGGACAAAGAAGAAGAGAATGTAGAGATCTCGATAGAAAAAAATATTGAAGGAGAAATGCAGATAGATGATGCTCAACATGAGAATGACACTGTTGAATATTCAAGATACTGAGAGGGGGGGGGTGGATCAGTATCTTCTAAAACTTATTAAACAAACACCATCACTTTCTTTAATGTATAATCCAAAGAAGAGAAAGAACAAATCATGAAATCACACAACACAAGAACACTAGATTTTTACATGGAAAACCACGATGAGGATTAGCTCACAATATATATAGTTATGTCAATACCAGTTACAAAATAGGCTCACTACCAGATACAAAATATCACTGCTTATAAGGACTCATTGTCCAAACCTAGAGGCTCATTGCCAACATAAATTATAAAAAAAAAATGGCTTACAACCAAAACTTGAACTCATGGAATTACACCATAAGTGTAGATTCAGTTCCTTTGATGCTCAGAGTATTTGCTCACATGACAACAGACTAAACTTCACCCTTCTATTTTCACACTTCACATGCCAAAAATTTCATATGCTCTTACTTCATTCACATCATATTCTTCTTCAAACCATCTTGTATATATACCTAATATATCCGCACACATCAATTAGGTCGGCCTAATTGGATGCAATACATAAAAAAGATAATGTGTTGGCTTCATACAAAATTTTAAACCATGTGTCATGCAAAATTATGTCGGCTAAGACCAAAGCTAGGTCACACATATAACCACAATTCATGTTAGACTAGTAACTGATTATTAGGTCGGTCATGATTAAGCTAATAAAAAAATGCAATCAACAAAAATGATGCTAATATACCATCTAATCATATGATAATTTAGGAATACATACATACATGCTTCTAGTGATCATTAGCCTTTTCTCAAAAAATTAAACCACAGTGATTACCAGAGAGAATATGCGGCCAAAATACTAGATCGAACACTAGAGTGTGTAGACTTGTTCTACACACCAATTCAGGATACCAGATCAATCTAAAACCATAAACAATATGGTGACATCAATGACAACTTATAGACTTATCTTCCCCATTCTTCCAACAATCTCCCCCTTTGGCATTGATAGCAACATATGCAAAAATTTAATTCTAAACTCTCCTCCAATCTCTCCAAATCTCTCCCCAAATTTTCCAACTCTCTCCCCCTTTGACATCAATGGTAAAGGGCACCAAAAAAAATTAAACATGGTGACATTCAAAATTGCATAAGATTCCAATTCATCCAAAAAATTCTAAAAACTTCTAGCCATCAAAATTTCAAAACTTAAAAACTTTCAAACATTTAATCTTTCAAAGTTCCTTCAAGTAAGAATGACACTTTTCACCTGAAATACCTTCTTGTACCTTTCTTTGATAACATGATATAATTTATTCCATTCAATTACTACAAAATCTATCCTTGTGCATATGCTTTCCAATAGAGCCAACAATGTGAAAGAAGATGGCCAATTTGTAGATGAGCATCATCTTTCACAATCTTCTGCATTAGTAAGTATTCCAGAAAGATGATCTAATCGAACTTCAACAATCTCTTTAAGAAGTGAAAAGGTTTTTGCTACATCATCTCTTTGTCTCTATACAATTATAATCTCAACTTGCAATTCACCAACTCTCAATCTTTGTTTTCCTTTTGTCTTTAAAAATATCAAAACTCTTTCCAATGTTGTTTACCTCAGATTCAATTGCTTCAATTATGTTTCAGAAATTGTCAACTGCAACAGGCCACCGAAGATAATATTTGTAGATATTTGACATTTCCTTAACGCACTCCTTCATCTCCATGATAAGTTTTGATAACCTTTGCTTAGCTTTAGCACATCTCATTTCAACCAATTCTTCCAACTTGCATCCTTCCGGACCTTCAAGCAACATTCTTTCTTCAACTACTTCAACTAAATTCTTTGATAAGGAATCAAAAACAATTGATACATCAATACCAATTTGAAGTAGATACTCAACTAGAGCATCATCAATCTTGAGTCTGTCAACTGGAGAGGCAATATTCCATAACTCACTAATTTTATCCATTTTCCCTTTCACTAACATGGACTAGATGTCATCTAGGTCAAAAGATTCGGATTCAGATGAAGATTCTTCTTCTTCTTCTTTCTCTTCAGGAATAACAATGATTTTTTCAATGAAATTTTTTCTTTTCTTTGATTCTAGAGGGGAATCACTAATGACAACTTCCAATTATTTTTCTTTCGAAGGAAGAACCTTCCTCAAATCAACTAGACATAACCAAACCATAGCTCATTTATTTTTGTAAAGATAGGAAAAATGTTTTACACACATTTACCTTATCATCTAAGCCTTCCAAATATTTGTATATTTATCTTGCAACAAGAATCTTGGATTCCCACTCAACATCTTTCTTTCCCAGTAACGAGTTTAGAAAATAGAGTACCAGACATGCAAGCAAGGACCCAAAATGGAAAGGGTATCCTTCTACCAATGACATTCATATGTTTTCGATAAGATTTTCAAGAATTAATCCACATAGATCAAACTGTTTATTCTCTTTTACCATTATTTGTGCCAGATACACAATAATAGCCGAAGTAGAGCCATCTCGATTTCTGAAATAAATTTTATAGTAAATTCCATACACAACATACCTAACCGAGGAATCAATAATAGTATCAATTATCAATGCTCGAGGATCTTTGTCAACTCCTGTCAGCTCCTCTACTTCCTTGTATTTTATGGTATTCTTTTTGGGGAGGTCTCCAACGCTACATAACCCGATAACAGCCTCGATCACTTCCTCCATAATGATATAAGATTTATCCAACATGATGTTGTCATCCTTGAATTTAATCAAAAGGAATAATATGCATTCTCTATCAGTAATCCAAGGGAATTCTCCCCACAAATCCAAACCTAGGGTTTTTATATTCTGTAAGTCGCTCGATTCCAACCCTAATTCCATTTTCTTCATCTTGTGATGATGTTGGTCTCGTCATCTCTCAATTAGTTCTGGATCAGACAATTCAATGGTCAATCTCAGGCAGATGGAAATGATTTTGCAAATTTTTTTTTATACACCATGATTTTTCCCTAAGTCACATTAATTGCAAAAAGTTGACATTAATTGCTTGCTCTTTTTCTTTTGATTTCTTTTTGGATCACCTTGTCTAGCCATTCCTTACAACATGTCCATGTACCAACATCTGAAACACTGTATTTCCAAGGGGTTTAAGTGATTTTCTAATATAGCTTCCCCTAAGACTATGCTAGGTCTAATTCTCAGAGGAATCATCTACACCGGATGAGGGTACAAATGCATCAGTAGACTCTGATTCTTCTTTTTTCTTCCATATATTTCTCATTTCTTTCTTAACCTCTTCTTTTCCAATATTTTTCACCGGTTCATCTTCTTTCACCGGAGTGGATTGCTTTCCCTTTTTACTTCTGCACACTTTTGAAATATGTCCTAGTTTTTTGCAATTTTAGTAGACAACATGTCTCTGTCTTGTTTGGTTTCCATCAATCCCTATCTTGCATTGATTTTATTTATTCCCAAACATGTTACAGGTATAGCAATAGCCATCAAAAGATTGATTTATCCTTCTCCCATTGAATCTATTCATCATCACCTAACTAATCATCCTTACTTGAGATTTTCATTCAGTAGCTTTATGTCTGATCTTTTTGCTTGTATAACATTGTCCAGAGAAGGGACCAAATAAATGATTCATCCTACTACTATCAGTTGCCTTATGAAAAAATTTATTACATGAAAAACAAACGCCATTGAATGATGAGTACCTTTGTGCATTTGTTTATCTGATGGGTGGTTTCCTTCCAGAATCTCTTTTATGCTTCCCTTTATCTTGAGACTTCTGATTATTTATTGGATTTGAGTTCTGCATCTTTTCACTAGCTTCATTACCTAACCCACCTTTGTATTTAGAAGGTTTCTATCCTGCTATTAATTCATCAAGCTTGGTGGAGCTTGTTTTGAGATCTTCTTCACATAGTTTAGCTTACTCTAGTTCTGATTTTAGATTCATCACTTCTTGTTCAAGCCTAGAGAAAACATTAGACTTGCTTTGTATTACTATTTTCAAACACTCCTCAACTCTCTTCTTTTTATCCACTTTCATCCTTAGTACGGTATTCTCTTCATTTGCTTGTTTTGGTTGCTCACTCACTTCTTTATGTCTTTCCTTGAATTTATTTAACCGCTCTTTCAATTTTCAGATGCATTCATTTGCTTCATCAAGATTTTCTTTCAGATCTCTATTTTCAATTTCAGCCTTGTCAAGATCTTAAAGGGTAGTCTAGAGCTCTTTTTTATCCATTTGTTCAATCTATAGGATCTCCCTCAAGCGGTTAGACTTCTCTAGAGGAACCAAAGCTCTGATACCAATTGTTGAATATTCAAGATACTGAGAAGGGGGGGGGAGGGGGGCTGAATCAATATCTTCTAAATCTTATTGAACAAAAAAAATCACTTTCTTTAATGTGTAATCTAGAGAAGAGCAAGAACAAATCATGAAACCACACAAGACATGAACACCATATTTTTACGTGGAAAACCCAATGAGGGAAAAACCATGGTGAGGATTAGCTCACAATATATATAGCTATTTCAATACCGGTTACAAAAGAGGCTCACTACCGGATACAAAATCTCACTGCTTATAAGGACTCACTGTCCAAACCTAGAGGCTCACAACCAACATAAATTATAAAAAAAAAATGGATTGCAACCATAATTTGAACTGATAGAATTACATCACAAGTGCAAATTCAGTTCCTTTAATTCTTAGAGTATTCGATTGCATGACGATAGACTAAAATTCACCCTTCTATTCGCACACTTCGCATGTCAACACTTTCATACCTAATATATCTAGATGCATCAATTAGGTCAGCCTAATTGGATGCAATACATAAAAATACAACTTTTTTGTCTTCATACAAATAATTCAACTGTGTCATACAAAATTTTTCCGGCTAAGACCAAAGCTAGGTCACACATATAGCCACAATTCATGTTAGAATACTAACTAATTATTAGGTCGGACATGATTAACCTAATAATGAAATGCAATCACCAAAAACGATGCCAATATACCATCCAATCATATAATCATTCAGGAATACATACATACACACTTCAGGTGATCATAAGCCTTTTCTCAAAACTTTAAATCACAATGATTATCGGAGAGAATATGTGGCCTAAATACCGGATCGAGCACTAGAGGGTGTAGACTTGTTCTGCACACTAGTTCAGGATACCAGATCAATCTGAAACCATAAACAACATGGTGACATCAATGAAAATTTACAAAATGATCTTCCCATTCTTCCAACAGACACAAAAAAATAAGTTGCATTAGATAACACTCCTCTAAAAGTGGAGGACATGACAAAGAGAAGTGTTGAAGAGGTAATGATCGGATAAGACATTACAAAGGATAATACCATCACCCCTCCTTCGATACAAGAATTTTCTCCCCCGATAATCACATAAAACACTAAAAACATTACATAGGAAGAGAACACTTGAACAAGTATTATGATGATAAGAATGATGATGTAGAGAAATAACATGTGGATAAAGATGAAGATAAGTATGCATCTGGAGATGAACTAATAGAAACATAGAAACCATTAGACTCTAGTAATGTTGAAGAGAAGGATGATAAAGGAAAAGTTGTAGAGAAAACTAAGGTTTTAGGTGAATCCTCCAATTCCTCTAGAGATTCCTTGAAGAATATTCTAAGCATGCAGCCCCAATTTCAACCAGTTGTGTCTTTAAAACTTTTGCAATTGCCAATGCATCAAGGAAATGTTGAGCTGGATAAAATCAATCCTATCCATAAACACAACTGGGAGATATGTTCCATGAATTTGCGAGAAAATAAATCATAGAGACACACCAAAAGAGAAGTGAACTAATGGAAGAAGCAGTGAAAGCACTACAAGAAACCATACTTGGTGCAAGTATAAAAACATCTCTCTCTAGTATGGATAATCTCAAAATGCTAATTGATTCATTCAAAATGTATTCATCCAGACTAAAGGAGGAAGCAAAGGAGGAAGTGGATAAGAGGATCAATGACAAAAGAATGTTTGAAATGATTGAGAAATTTGGCATTGCAAATTTTTTTTTAAAAAATTATTGAAGGATGTTGAAGGTTGTGTTGATGAGATGAAGGCTCTGTATCAATATTCAATGAAGTGGCCTAGAGCCACATAGAGCATAAGGAAGGAGATAGACTCTATCGAGTCTCAAATTAACTCTACCTCAAGTGCTTATGATCTGAAAGCTTATCTAATTGGAGAGACAAGGAGTACAATAAAAGCTATGCATAAGAAATTCTTCCAATTGCAAGCACAAAAAAAACATATTATTCTGTAGTTTGGAGAATTAAAGGGTCTTGTCAATCCTAAATTCCTACCTGTCTCAAAATCTCTCCTAAGTGTAGATAAAACCAAAAAGATGAATTTGGTACCTGCTACTTCGAAAGAGGGAGAAGAGTTATTCCTTGAGTTTGAAATATAGAGTAGGCTGCTTGTGGAGGCTAAGAGAGAATGGGAACATGGTAGGAAAATCTACATAGACCATTTGAAGAATTTTTAGGAGTTAGCCTCCTCCGGTTGACTTATTTCTTATGTTTTTATGCATTTCCAATTTTTATGTTCAGATTATTTGTACATATATAGACAATACAAATAAGTTTTCTAGTACCTTTTTGGTTTTTTCTCCAATATCTATTCTTTTCAATTTGTATATATGCTTACATTTATTAGGGGGAGTTTGAATGATAGTCAACACAAGTAGAATCGGTTCCCTTTTCCCTTGATGTCAAAGGGGGAGAATATATTGGAAGGATTTTTGGAGATTTTGGCTTGTTGGAATCAATGAAAAAAGGGGAGATTGTTGGAATATTGGAAAGATTGTCATTGATGATGTTTTTTGGAAACATGCGCATGGAAGATACATAATGATGCGTTGCAGTGTTGTCATTGATGTCAACATTGTAACTTATATGAATATCTTGGTTGCATATCATTTTGATCAATTCTAACAAGTTTTTTTTATGTTAAGGAAGACATTTACGTAAGATGATTTGGTCTGGAAAGATCAATTGTATAGAAATTTGACTAAGTGTCAAATATGAAAATATAGTGGTACTATGTGCCATTTATTGGGTATGCACCACTCTGCAAATGAAGATATCACTCTGCACTTCTAACATTATTTTGATGGATGTTAGATGTATCTAATTCCAAGATTTCATCTTGTTTGGACAAGTGGATTGAGAGATATGAGTAACAAAGTTTAGCTTGGAAATCCATAGTTATTTTCTATACAATATGTTTATGTGGGAGAATCTAAACTTCTCTATGGATGAGTTTTTGGTTTTGCACTCTTGAGGATAAGTTTCTAGATGGTAGTAGAGCATGGATACTAGATGGCATCAAATTTTGGGGTCCACATGTCAAGATGTGGATACACAGATGAAGGATTTTGGTTTTAGGTCTTATGCCATGTCGACCTAACATGTTCGATGTTGTGTGCACACATATGTATTGCTGACTTATGTAGGATCTATTATAGGTCCATGCCAACCTATCTTAAGATGTTTTGAGTTTTGAATTATGGTGTGTTATGTGGATGAATTTTTTTGAAGCCAACAAGGTATATTTTGATTATTACATCTAATTAGGCTGACCTAATCAATGTTATACTTGATGTGGATATATATGTTATATTTTTTTTAGTATTTTTGATATAGATGGAAAGTGATAAGAATGATCCATATATATATGATGTGAATTCGATCAGTGCAATGCAAAGTTAAGTTACAAATGTTGAGTTGAAGATTAGAGTATTGCAAATGAAGAGCATGGTAGAGTGTTGAATCAAAATTAGATAAAGATTATTATTGAGATTCAATAGGACTATATTCATGTATATATTAGATGCAATTATAATAGTTCAAAAATAGGCTATGAGACAACATCTCTCTTCTATCTTTTTCTATGTGGATAGTGATTGCACCTGCAATGAGCATTTTTGTAAATATACTATAACTGGTTATATATATATTGTGAGCTAACCCTCACCATGGTTTTTCCCATTTTGTGTTTTCCACATAAAAATATTAGTGTTCATGTATTATGTGATGTTGTGAATTTTTCATACTTTCTTTCCTTATTGTAGTTGAATATGCTTTGGTAATTGGATGTTCAATATTTAAATGGTTTAAGAGAATATTGATTCACCCCACCTCTCCTTATTTTGGGTTTTCAACAACATACACACCTCACTAGGTTCAAAAGCATCCTACAGACCACATAGAAACCTTACATAATATCCTAAAATATTCCAACACCAACAGAGTATTCAAAATCACTGGTGCAAACACATGAAATTGAAAAGGTTGCCATCTTGTGCAACTAGTCAAACTACCACTGAGACACAACTCATAAACTAAGCTTGCAAAATAGATGAACACCAAACCATATAAGGGAAGATAGATACAAGTAATTCTAACACATTCTCAAATACAAAAGACAATAAAATTCAATGCAAAGAAATGTGAAGCAATTCTATTTCAACTAGATAACCTTCTTCATAGGCCAAACACTATCAAACACATCTATTTTCACACAATCTAGAACCTAAAAATTTAAATATAATACATTTGAAGATCATTTATCATCACTTGCAAATGACACAAGCACATATTCAAGAATGAAGAAATGTGGATAAAAATACATAATGCTTCCTAATAACCTAATCTCTATAATTTTTTTCTCAAAAGTACTTGGAAACCAAGTGACCTTGTTGCATTTGCAACACCTTCTCAAAACCACACTAGACGTTGACATAAATTAAAACACTAATGCTAACATACTACAACAATCTCTACCTTTTTCATTGATGGAAACACCTATTGAAAAATCATCAACAACAAAATCAACTCTAATCTTCAACTCTCAAACAACTCTCCCCCAACTTGGACATTCCTTTCCTTGTGTTTTTTAGACTTCAATTTTCCCCCCTTTGAAATCAATGGAAAATGGTAACACCTGCATACTTCACTTCTCTCTCTCCCATTTTTAGGCACAAGATATGCTCCCTTGACTGTACCAACTGAATAAACCACTACCTACTCCCCTGAGAGGTAGCCTTCATTAGTCCAGGACAAAGAATTCATTTTGAATTGCACCCCTAGATAGATGCAACATTTTATGCATATAGTTGAAAGAATAAGGGGAAATAAACCCTAGCTTATGTCTGAGATAATCAATGTATCTTTTGGAAGAGCCTTTGTAAAAATGTCTGCTATTTGATCCTTTATAGGCACATACTCCAAATTTACTTCATTCTCAACAACTTTCTCTCTTAGAAAGTGATACCAGATAGAGATATTATTTATTCTTGAATGCATTACTAGATATTTTGAAATTTTGATAGCACTTGTATGATAAAACAAGATAGAGATGGGTTCATCACATGATACTTTGAAATCTTTCCATGTTTGTTTCATCCACAACACTTGTGTGTAGCAAGATGCTGCAACAATATATTATGCCTCTATAGTAGATAATGACATTGAATCATGATTCTTACTTAATCAAGAAGCTAGTATGTTTCCAAGGAAGAAAATAACTTCACTTGTACTTCTTTTTTCATCTACACAACCTACCCAATCTGCATCTATATAAGAATTCAATGAGAAGTTAGTATCCTTAGAGTACCATAGACCATAGTCTAGAGTGATCTTCAAATATCTAAATATCCTTTTGATTGCTATCACATGTGATTCTCTAGGATCTTCTTGAATTATTTTCACAAGACACAATACATGCATGATATCTGGTCTACTTGTAGTTAGATATAGTAATCTACCAATCATGGATCTATACTTGGTCTGATCTATCTAAGGAGATTCATCATTTTTTCTCAATTTAAAACCAGTAACCATGGAATTACATAATGGTTTAGATTCCTCAATTTCAAACTTCTTTAACATTTCCTTAACATATTTTGATTGTGTAATGAATATACCTTTTTTTAAGTGACTGATTTGAAGCCCAAGGAAGAAATTCATCTCCCTAACATTGGAATTTCAAACTCATTTTGCATCTCCTCTCCAAACCTTGTACACATTACTTCATTTCCTTCAAAGATTATGTCATCAACATACACAACCATAATCAAAAATTTATCTCTCTCAAATTTTAAGTAAAGGGTGCTATCTACAATACCATTTTTGAATCCCTGTTGTAATAAGTACCTGTCTAATCTTGCATACCAAGCTCTAGGAGCCCGTTTGAGCCCATATAATGCCTTTTTCAACCTACAGATCATATCAAGATCTTTTGATAATTGAAAACCTTATGGTTGTTTAGTGTATACCTCTTCTTATAACTCACCATTCAAAAATGTATAATTTACGTAAATCTAATATACCTTTAAGTCTTTATGTGTTGTAAAAGCCAAAAAAATCCTAATACCCTCCATTCTTGCTACAAGAGAAAAAGTCTATTCAAAATATATTCCTTCCACTTATGAGTAGCCCTTACACACAAGCTTAGCCTTATTTTTGAAAACTTCTCCATTATCATTCAACTTTTTCTTGAACACCCATTTGGTTCCTATCACATTCTTCTTTCTTGGTCTTTGGACCAGTTCCTATGTCTTCGATTCTTCCCCATTTGTCTCAGCTCTTCTTCCATAACTTTGATCCATATTTCATCCCTGCATACTTTAGTAACTATTTTAGGTTCTATCTTAGAAATTAAACAAAATTTTACATGTTCCTCTACCATAGCAAATTTTCTTCTAGTCAGCACACCTTTTCTTTTTCCTCCAATTATTTGATCCTCAAGATTATTTTTTTGCACATACTTAAGAGTCTTAGGATTATTTTCTGGAGGTTTTTCCTCTTCCACTAGCATCTCCTTTTCTTTATATTCTTCTTTTTCTTCTTCTTTGCAAGGGGATTCATCATATTCATATCCTTCTATCAACACTAAGCTCTGATGCGATTCTTCATCCAATTTTACACTTGCACTTTCAACTATCTTCTTTAGGATTTTATTGTATCACTTGTATGCCTTGCTCTTTATAGAATATCCGAGGAAAATTCCTTCATCTAATCTTGCATCAAACTTTCCTAAGTTCTCTTCATCTCTCCTAATATAACATTTACTTTCAAACACTCTAAAATATTTCACAGTAGGAGTTTTTCCATATCATAGCTCATAGGGGGTCTTTGAAATGTTCACTCTTGATTTTCCTTTGTTAAGAATGTAAACTACTATATGAATAGCTTCTCTCTACTAGACATTTGGTAGATTTTCTTCTTTCAAAATGGTTCTTGCTTCTTCCTAAACTAACCTATTCTTCATCTCCACCATTTTTTTGTGGAATCCTAGGGACCGATAAATGTCTTTTTACCCCAATAATCTTCACAAAAACTGTTAAACTCATTGGAGGTGAACTCATTACCTCTTTCAAACCTCAAAAACTTGATTTTCAGATCCATTCCATCCTCAAACATAGATTTATATTCTTTAAACTTATCTATAGCTTCTGATTTTTCTTTGACAAATGTCATCAAAGTCATTCTAGAGTAAACATCTATTAACAACATAAAATACTTGTCACCTTGAGAGCTTATTGTTTTGGTAGGCCCACATAGGTCTGTATGCACCAACGCGAAAGGTCTTGTAGTAGAGTATTCCTTTGCTTTGAACCTCTTATTTGTTTTCTTTCCAAACTAACACTCTTTGCAAATTTCATTGATAGGATTTGTAATTCTTGGTATGTCCCTCACAACATGAGTAGAGTTGATCTTCACTAGGATATCAAAATTGACATGAAACATTATTCTATGCCACAACCAATTTTCATTAGTTTGAGTTATAAATCACTTACTAACAACACCTTTTATTTGATAAACACTCCATTTTTTCCATATTCCTACAACAACTAGAGTTCTAGAGCTTCCTTTTCTGATTTCACAACTATCATCCTAGAACACTAGATTGTGTGCTCTACTACACATTTTTCCTACACTAAGAAGATTATGCCGAAGACCCTTGACATAAATAACATCATTTTTCATGCTTATCATCAAAACTGATTGAACCTTTTCCATAGATCTTAGTAGATGTGTCATCACCAAAATTAACAAGACCACCATCATATTTCTCAAGTTTAAAAAACTTACTCTTATCACCTGGCATATGATTTGAGCATCCGTTGTCAATTATCCAGTAGTTTCTCTCCTCTCTTGCATGAAAGGAAATCAACATAGTTCCTTCGATACTATGACTTATTTTCAGAGCAATTTCCTTCACACATATTTTAGGGTTAGTAGAATTAGTTCCAACATTCAAAGCCATGAAGAAGAATTCATCACTTCCATCATCTAGATAGTCTAATTCCTCATCATTAGATGTACCATTATCTTCTTTAACATAATAACTCTTCTTGAAATATTTTCCTTTATGATCTTTATGTTTATTTTTTGAAACTTTTCTTGGACATTTTGAAGCATAATGTCCCGTATTTCCACAATTGGAACACTTGAAGGGTAACTTACCTCTATATTTGCAAGTGCCCTTTTTCAATATTTTTACAAAAATTTCTTCCACTTCATCAAGATCATTCAGATCAGATTCATCATTCTTCTCTTTCTTGCTGAATTTAGAAGTAGTTTCTTTCCTTGAAGCATCTTTGTCAAACTCTCTTAATTCAAAAGTAGTTAAAGCACCAAAAAATTAGTCCCTAGAATATTGATCCAAAATTTGAGCTTCCTCAATATTAGAAACATTATAATATTTAGGAAGGGTTCTCAATACCTTTTGCATAATTTTAGTTTCCCCTAGTTTTCCACCAAGATCATTGATGGCATTGACAATTTCATCCACCCTAAGCATGTAACTTGTAATATCTTCATCTTCTGAAATCCTTAGGGTTTCAAATTTGTCTTTGTAATTATTCATCTTTTCCTTCTTGACCTAGAATCTCCTTCATAAATACTTTTCAACTTCTCCCGAAATTGTTTAGTAGTTTTGTATCTTCACTTGTCGAAGGCGTAGTAGGCATAATACATCCATCTTTAATTGAATTCTATACACCAAACCTTGATAAGACAAGAAGGGCTTCCATCCTTGCTTTCTAGAAGACATAATTTGTTCCATCGAACATAGGGACTTTGACACCATTCCTGTGTGTCATCGAGATCTACCTCAAGTGGCTAAGATTATTCCAAGGAACCTCTTCTCTAATAACAATTGTTAGAAACATAGGACAATTGAGAGAGGGGGGTAAATTAGTTGTGCATTAAAATCTTCAAACCCTCATTAATTTTCAAAACCTTGTCAAGCATTAGCATGAATTTAAATAAATGAAGCATCAACACATCAACACCATACACTATAGAACACCAATTTTTTTGTGGAAAACCATAATCAAGGAAAATTTGTGATGAGGATTAACTCATATATATGAGTATGAACATTGATTACAAAAGGATCACTTCCAGAAGGGCTCACTACTCAAAGGACTCATTGTCCAAAAGAAAGAAAGGCTAACTACCTAGGAAGATAAATTCTTCCAAAATACAAAGAGAACATAAATAGAATATTACAAGGAGGTTCACTACCTCAGAGCAATAAGAGAATCCACCACAACCATCCGCAAAATTCATCTCACTGCCTCTAGCAACTTTAGGCACATTGAAATGTAGAAACCTTCTAATCACAACTTTTGATAGTCTTAGGAATTCACCCTCACAATCATATCTCAACATATGATCACACACACATCATTTTTCACATCTTACATCACACACTTCTCTAAAAAGTGACCTTGCATATTCATCCCCCGTGACCTCAAACAATCTTCTCTAAGTTAGCTCCAATGAAGCATATGCACCTCAAACATGCAACCACCAAATAGGTTGAAACCAAACACTTCCATAGTGGAAATAAGTGAAGGTGTACCACACCAAGGGTTAACTAAGACCCAAATCTACACTGATACACTACACCAAGCTTCCAAAAACCATGAAACACATCCACAAATAGTACTAACATGCCAAGTTGGCCAAAACAATATTAAAACTACTAAGAAACCACATACACACTTGAACATGTTCATAAAAATCCTCAAAACCACATAGAAACATTACATAATATCGTAGAATATTCAAACACCAACATAATATTCAAAATCATTGGCACAAACACATGAAATTGAAAATGCTATCATCCTGTGCAACCAAACAAACCAGGCCACTGAGACACCATTCATGAATCAAGATTATGGAATATTTTAACACCAAACCATCCAAGGGAAGATAAATACAAGCACTATTAATACATTCTCAAATTTGCAAGACAAGAAACTTCAGTATGGATAAATGTGAAGCAATTCCATTTCTCCTAGATAACCTTCTTCACAGGCAAGACACTATCAAACACATCTACTACCGCACAATCCAAAACCTAAAACTTTGGATTTAACACCTTTGAAGACCATTGATAATAAATTTCAAATTGAACAAGCACATCTTCAAGAATGAAGAAATATGGTGCAAAATATAGAACACTTCCTAGTCACCTTGTTTAGTCTCTATACAATTTTTCTCAAAAAAACTTGGAAACCAAGTGACCCTACTGCATTTGCAACACCTTCTCAACAACAAAAACACCTTCTCATCAACACCACACTACAGGTTGACATCATTGACAACACTAATGATAGCATAGTGCAATAGATTAAAAATATTAATTATTTGGAATTAATGTAAGCTCCTCCATCTCAAGCTTCACTTTAGGATTTCTAAAATTAAAACTATATCCTTATTAATATTAGTTGTATTAGAATATATGGAATTCTATATTTTCTATCTCCCCTTTTTTATTCATCCACTAGATTTGTAGGAAGGATAAAACAACTATCATTTCTATACTTTTTAGTGGATTAAATGTAGATATTTTCAAATTATAAATGTGATAGGACTCTTGGTAAATGATTTCTTGAGGACATCAATAAATAGAAACCAAAATATTAATAAAAAAATCCACCTAAACAATTTTGTCTATAATAATTCCATATGCCTAGTCAAGCAAATACAAGCTTTCTTATTTGGAACCATAATTGTTGTACCTTGGAAAAGTGAAATCCTTATTATCAATATTACCTAGAAAAATAATTTTAATGTTTCTTGGTTTCTTCAACATGTCCCAAAATCTATATCATTTTATTTTTAGGTATAATTCCATCATCTAAAATATAGTAAAATTTAGCTTCTTCTAATTTTAATGTTAGTTAAAATGTTCCATTATTCATAGTCATAATTGGATTTCACAATATTATCTTTGAATCATTGTAAGTCTCCATAATGCTTCTCAAATAATTTTTATTTCGGGTACCAAATGAAAGAACCCAAATCTTATAGAATGGATTCGTGATGCAAAAATAAATCAAGCTAGATATAGATTTTTCCTCTAGAAATGGTTCAAAAATAATATTAGTTTAGGATGTTTAATCAAGGAATTTTATGTAGAAGGTAATCTTAATAGCTTCTCTAGAGTTTCAAATCCAAATTTCTTATTCTAAAAAGCTCATATTTTAAAACAAATGATGTATTGATGATGGAACTTTCATTATTTCCATGATATTTGGATCTTAGGGATTTGTAATAGATTTTCTCTAGTGCCTATAAATATGAACTACCCATGAAACATTTGAGTTAGGCATTAGATCCATTATTTTTAAATCTACTATATGAATTTTGTTAAACTTGTTGCAGACTTGTCTTCACTTACATACTTGTATACATGTCTACCAAAGCATTTCTAACTATAATATTTGATAAATAATCTCTTTAATGAAGTTTTGATGAATTCATTTTTTTTAAAATCTTTTATATCGAATCAACATATCCATTTTTTTATATCCTACAATCATGATATTCTATTGAACCAGACTTCTTTGAAGTAATTTATCAAAAAATTCGCATACCTTGTCAGTTCTTTGACATTTTGTATGAATTTATACTAAAGAATTTTTGACAAAAATACCTCTCCTATTTTTCTTTTATGTATGTTCATACATTAATTTATATTTTATGTTCACAAAGTCTACAATAAAGAGCTCTTGTAGGTCATGAAATCTGTATGAAATTTTGAAAAGTTGATTTTTTTGTGAAGATCCTATTATCATTTGGATTCAATAAAACCATATTTTTGTGAGGCATTTTATCAAGTAATTTTTGTTCATACATTCTTATTAAGGAATTTGTAACCAAAATCAAATAAAATTCCTCAATCCCTCACTCCTTTGTTGAAATTAAAAACTATTCAAATTCTAAACAAGAAAAGAGATGCTAGATATCCATGTCCTTTGTCCAAGATTTCATATTTTACATTAAAAAATATAGCATGGTAGATCCAACTACAACACCCAAAAAAAATTCTCTATCATTTATGTTTTGGTGGATTTCCATGTTCTATTTAGGCATTAGAAGTTTAGAGAGTTCTTAAACCATTGAACTAACCATAAAATAAAATGTCAAGGGTTCAAGAGTTTAAGAAGCCAGAAATAAATTGATGAAGATGTATTTCAGTATTTTATAGGTTCAAAGAACAATAATATTTTTGAAAAAGAGTGTATTCCCAAATATTTGGAGGTTCACAAAACTAAAATAACTCTGACAAGAGTGTGTTTTGGGATTTTGATGAGTTATTGAACTTGTAAAATTATCAATTAATACTAGTGTTAGGGCTTTGATGGTTTGTTGAACCTATGAAATATTTGATATCCTCAAACAAGCATAAAAGATCTGATAAATATTTTTATTTTGGCCATTTTTGCAATTTCTTAAACCATTTAATTCCTTAATGATGTTGATTATTTTGAAATTTATTTACTTTTCTTCATTAAAAAAAGTTATAAGTTTATGTTGAGGCTTGGAAAATTTCATGAGCTATGTGGATCACCAATTTATTTGCATGAACTTTGTAAAAAAAATCAAATGAATTCATAAACATAATCTAAAAAAGGACAATTCCATAAATTTTGACTAGAAAATTATTTTCACTTGAATTTTGATCTCATTGTGAATAATAACCCCATAAACTCCCTTGTAAATTTTTTTTGCTTTGGCATCTTTAAAACTCTTTTATGAATTATTTCCATAACTTTCTCAAAAAAATAATATCAATTTAATATATTTTTATGGGAAGAAATTTTTCCCTAATTATTTTTCACATTATGTTCAATGGAGTCTTACATTTCTTTATAAAATTAATTTTTCTAGCTCAACACTTCTCCCTATTTAATTTCTTTAGCTAGGCTAAGTTAAACTATACAATTGCCTCTAGGGTTTTTGAATGAAACGATAGATGATTATCCTTAAAAAAATTAATAAATGGTGCTGAAATTCTTCTAATTTTGATATAGGTAGCTCATATAAACCTAATCAAATGCAACATTATTTGAGATGGGTAACTATGAAAACTTAGTGTCCAAGTGATGCTAACATATTGTGGCTATGAATGTTTAGAGAGAAATTGGATGTTTGATGGTGATTAAGAACTTTTATGATAAAAAAGAATTAACTAAAATGTTATCATGATAAAGAGGCTCAACACATGGTGACACTTCTCAATTTTGATATATTTTTTAAAAATTTTATGAGATTAAAATATGTGCAAAAGAAGACTATATCACATCTATATTTTCATTTGATGTGCTTGCATCTTCTATAGAGGCTTACATATTTGGTTTTTGATTTCATCTTTATTCTAGGCTTATATTTTTAAACTTATTTTTATGAATATGTAAATAAAAAATTTCCACTTCTCATTGTGTTTTAAATTCTTAGGAAACTTTATTTTCTCAAAAGGTAAAAAATTCTTAGGCTTAGCTAGACTAATTCACTCTTTTTTTTAGATTAGTAGTAGATTGGTGTCTTTTCTAAAAGATCTAGTTGATCCTAAATTGGTTTCTATTAGAGTCATTTGACAAAAAGAACTAGTTTTTTATTTTTCATGTCAAATTTTATACACTACAATTTGGGTGAATATGATTGCCTCTTACAATTAAAAATATTAAATATTAGCACATAATTTTTTTTTAAAACATGCCAAAAAAGTTTCAAAATAAGTTTAAAATTTCTTATTCATCATTCTATATTGTGCATTGTAAGTCCTTTCATGACCTTCATGAACCAATCTATTTTATCTAACAATATCATGTATAGAAGCTATCAAAGGGTTAAAATATCTCTCTCAAACTTCTACTACTCCAATCTTGAATTAGATCATATTTTTTAAATTTTTATTATTATATAGCTACAAAAATATTCCCCTTATTTATTTTACTTCTCAATAACCTGCATGCAATACATCTTTTCATGATATAAATTTAGGCTTTGATCATGAGGCCACATTAAACATTGTTTCTACATCTTATATGTGGTACTTAGACCAACACCTTGGATACTATTAGATATTTTTTTCTCAATCAAAACATATTGTGCACCACAAGCCCTTTTGTTGAATCCCTTCATACAATTCTTAGAGGTCATCTTGATGGTCTTGATTTCATATGAGGGGTTTCTCACATTATGCATAATTATGTTAGAGCTATAGAAATTTCGTATGAGAGAAGTCGAGGCTCATAATCAAACATCCCTTGTAAAAAAAACTTTGTTTTTTCTTATCCCTTGTGTCCATATATATTGACTAACAAAAATTTGGCCATTAGAATTGTACAACCTTGAATAGTGGATCATTCATCTTCCCAAATAATGAGGAACCCAATCCATTATTATGGATATCTACCTTGTTTCCAACACTTACACTTTATGCTTCCTACTAAGCACCTTGGAACCTTACAATCCTTATATTTGTATCTTTTTACCTTGCAAAATATGACCTATTTACCTTTTCTTGATAATTCTATATCTAGTGGCATTGCACCACCTAAACACACCATAGATTCCATGATTTACCAATTCATATAAAATAACAATAACATCTAACAAAAGCTATAGCTTTATCTACTTTTTTATAATTTCTTATAACACCATATTATCACCATGAATTTGTGTATCTAGTATTCTTACTACCCCATCACCCATAGGCTTTGAGGTGCCCCTTTTAAAAAATATAGTGTCAAGAGATACCCACAAACACATATCCAATTTTATAGTGCTATATAGTGATTTTATATTTTAAGATTAATTCTTAGTAAAAATATTTTTTTAGTTGTTGAACAACACTCATTGGACTAGTTTTATTATCACTAGACCATTCCATCAATTTGTTTGAGTATTTTTCAACCAATTCCTATGGTATTTTTAAGCCAATATTGGTCCCTGAGTCAATATATTGACCTGGTCCACTACAAAAAATGTGCAAATGAAAAGGTTAATGACTTCATCTTCAAGTATTAGCTTATATTTTTATAAATTCCATATTCATTTCTCAAATTATACATCTAGTAGGGTTCAATTGGAAACCTCTAACCATTAATTACAAAAAATATCTTCTTATATGGTATCCATATTTTTTTCATTTATGCATGACATAGGGAGATTACCAATATATAGTAAGCTAGTTTGAGGTGCCAATCTCACAGGTTCTTACTACGTCACTCAATACTTCTTATTCATCTTTTAATAATTATTAAAAGATATACAAAATTTCTCAAAAATAATACATCTACCATTTTCAAAAACACTTAAACCATATCACCTTCTTCTAGTGCCCTAAATCTTTCTTCTTCAAAACAATAAAGAAGTTAAAAATTTACACAATTGTCACAATCTCTTTATTATATTCTAGAGTGTCTCCGTAATAAATAATTGGTTTAGATCCTACCAATTATACCATTTAATATCAATAAATTCCTCCTTCCCTCTTATGGAATAAATGCATTTTGAAATTTCATAGGGTTAATGTACATAATAATGGGTGATGTCTACATATCAAGCATATCACCCAAGACCTCACCAATTCTACTGTGACCAAGGTATCTACTGTGAGTGAAAAAGGGAATAATTTCATCACCAAGATAAATATTTTTTTAAAATATATACAAATCCCTTTCCATATCATTTATCAAAATTTATTAACCTTACATTTTAGCAACCCATGTTAGATATTGATGTTGATTGGTTTGTTTCTCCTTTCCTAGGCATGATGGGAATGTAGAAACTTGACCTTGAGTATCATAAGTTTCATATTTTTAAGCCTATTATTTATTTTTCTTTCACTAATATTCATGTGGGAATATTTTATGGTCCACTCTACATCTCTTCTTAGGTTACTATAAAACTTTTTCATGATTCGTCATTGTCACTATCATGGTGAATATGGTTATAGAAAACTTCTTATATATTCACAAGTTATAAGGATATCAATATAATAATTTAAAATATTTATATGAACACATGATGACATCTCATTGCCTAATCTACGTTCACTAACCTTCTCCATTTGGGTGTGACCTAAAACTCTAGATGTTCCTTTCTTAGTAATCCTTAGTTTGGATTATTTTCATCTAACGTAGGCCGATCCATGGATCACTATGATGAGAAAAATACATTTTGTTGTCCACAAGTATCTTAAGTTACCACATGATGGGTTAGTAAACACATTCCAGCATAATGGATTCTAGCCTCTCTATCTACATGGTAAATTCTCTTTAGAATATTTCTTGTTTACCCCAACTAACCCTCTTTAACATTACTTTAAATTTATCTTTAAATAATATCAAATTTTAATACAAGATATATTTCTCTCTTGTTGGATCATCCCTTTTATTTTTTCCCCCTCTTCAGTGGTTGTTCATATTCCTCCTCATACATCTTTGATAACTTGAGAAAATTAATCCATGCATACACCCATGTCCAAATAGAGTGTTTTGGGATATATCAAGTATGCAATTTATTGTTTGAAAAAAGTTTCCCTTATTTTTAAAAGTTTAATTTTAAGAATTTTATATTTATTTTATTTTGAATTCTATATGTAATTTTTAGGTGTGGATAGAAGAATAATGCATGGATGCACGAGAGTGGAG
>CM021105.1:585260137-585369113 GCA_007115665.2 Sequoiadendron giganteum
AACAAAGCTATCTGTTGAAGATTGTCCAAAATATGCTACTGAGATGGAGGATATGACTAGGATGAATTATTCAAGTGTTGTTGGTAGTTTATTGTATGCAATGGTCTATACAAGGCTAGAAATTTCCCAAGCAGTGGGAGTACTTAGCCAATTTATGGAAAATCTAGGAAGGACGCATTGGGATGTTGTGAAAAGAGTGTTTAGATATTTAAAAGGAACTTCTGAATATGCTCTATGCTACCATGGCAATTTGGTTGGATCATAGAGGACTCTCAACATTTGTGGATATGTGGATTTTGACTGGGTAGGGGACATTGACAGCAGAAGGTCCACCAATGGATACACTTTCATGTTGAATGGTGGTGCGATTAGCTGGATGAGCAAGCGGTAGGTTGTATGTAACACCCCGCCCAGGAACCCAGGAAAAGTTACGTCAGTAACACTAAACTTTCGAATATTTTTTATTTTTTATTTTTTATAAAAAAATTAATAACAATATGTGATTACAACCAAGCATAATGCTCAAGGGTTCCACAACAATGCTACATAAGTGAAACAATAGACATAACACATCAAGAACTATATGAAATAAATCAAGTGAATGGTCATATCTAGAAATATTACTTCAAGAGTTATATTATAATAAGTGAGATTGTGATATATCTCAAAAAATTACAAGTATCAATATAATGAAACCTCATGCAACATCATGAGTGAATACAATAAGAATAGGATCAAGAATAGATGACGACCATGTCCACGAACTCATCCAAAGAACCAATCTTCGTGAACAAAGTGTATCCAGGATCCTGCCAAGAACAAACATATCTCGAACAATATCACCTGCAAGGGACCCAATGGAAGATGTGGCACGTTCCTCCCAACTATGTGGGACTCGAAAGCCCACCCCCCGTACTAGGATATAGAACAGGTCCTCAAGTCAAAATAGACATCCAGAAAAACATCACACAAAACATGGTTGACACACATGACAACACAATGAAAACACCAATGATATACACCTAGTACAATAGTTAAAATTTCACTTATTTACCAACTTCCAATAGGTTACCCATACAACCACTTCCGGGTCCGGCCCCTAACAAAAGCAATTTCTCCTATGGTACGACTTATGAATATGTCAAAAAAATAACGCCAATATGCATGCAAGAGAAAACTTCTCTACTTAGGGATCCAAAGTCATCGAAACCATACTATAACATTAAATATCTCAATAGGATCCACAAAACATGCATAGCATGTCTCTCACGGACATACACATTTCTATGTCAAGGAGTATAAATGTACTAAATAAAATCACAAGAACACTGAACGTGCATGGCTCATGTCTTTACATTAGATACAATACAAAATATCCAAGCAATACTAATCATGAATCAAAACAAAACCCCTAGTTAATGCCTCTGGAAGATGATACTCAAACACCATTCCTCAATATGAGAAGAAATAACAATCTCTAAGTAGGAATACCAAATTAAACTTAGTTTACAAATCTCATTCAAGATTTCCAATTATACATTTATAATACAAACATTTACATTCATTGAATGTGAAGACCATCAATACTTCCATAAATTAATGATGTTTCAAGAACCTATAAAAGATGAACTTATGCAATTAAATCTCCATTATTTATTAAAAAGAGATTACTTCCTTTGTTTATTTTTCCATACTATCATTTACTAATTTCATTAAATGTGTTCATCCACATAACCAAATAGTTATAACACATAGATCAATTTCTCAAATTTCCAATAGAATATATAATTTAGTCATAACATGGCAAGCACCAATATCTACGTATATACATAAACATCCATAATTACACATATAGACATTGAATCTCAACATGAACATGTATATATATATATATATATATATATATATATATATATATATATATATATATATATAAGTCCCAACCTTAATATTCATCTAAAGTCAAATTATAGAATTACAATTTTAGCTATTCAATAAAGAAGATAGACATCAACAATTACATATAAATCAAGGAAACTTAATTAATTTCACAAATGATATTGTTTTCCTCTATTATTGTTTCCAGGAATAATATTATACGAATACAATTTATCTACTTAATGATGTTTAAAAAGATTCATCATATAATAAATCACGAATAATCAAATTCGTTTGACCAATAAATCATACATATATTATTTATGTAAATCCACATTTCATTAAAATAAATTTGTGCCATACAAATCTTTAATGAAAATTTAGTATATAATATAAATACCAACTGCCCATTACAACACATGAAAATATCCATGTTGGTTGCAAACAACATAAATATATCAAAAACCAACATCAGTTAACATAAAGTTGAAAACAACGAACTGTGTGTAACACTGCGAAGGTTAAGATAATAAGTTTGGATTTTTCATGCAAACTTCATGAAATCAATCACATTATTTTCCCATGTTAACTTGAATTATGATAGACATGGAAAATGAATGCATCCCATTTAGGAATAGTGATAGAAAGATAGTATGACTACCAACCCCCCCAAACATGTGAATAATGACAGAAGGAGTAAATTTAGAGACTAAACACACAAATCAACCTGCATGTAATGACAGTAATGAAAAGATAGCTAAAGAAGGAAGAATATGAATGATGCGGTGGATGGTTGATCAACAAACGTAAAGTTCAGCGTGTTTAGACCCTTGTTGCTTTATTTACGAAGGTAAGATGTGTTCTATTGACCAAGGATGGGGTGAGAAAATAAAACCATGAGACTCTACTGTCCGAATATTTGGTTCAAGGGTGAAAGAATCGATGCTAATCCAAAAAAAAACTTCAAAACTTCCTAAAGTCTTCCCGCACCATCCTATACTCAAGCCAAGTGATATTTACATTCACATGGACAACAAACTAAAACAACGACTTCACAAACATACCAGCAGAAAGAGTTAAGTTGATCTGATAGATACTGCATGCAGACTACATGCATGCGTTGACACCAAAACTCGAAAAATACAACTCCCTAATATGCAACCGACTATGCATTCTCTTGCATAGGACTATGACAAAGAAATAATAACAGTAATCATATGCACATGGAGGGAAATGGAAATGGTGAACACACTTCATCATATGGTGAAAGAATCAGATCGAGAATCTTCCAAGTTATTGAATAACACGACAATGAATCTCGATTGGATAATAGATAACTTCAATGAAGAGGTATAAATGAAACTGCGATATCACATGCAATTGGCATAAGAACTTAGAGCGACAAGGCCCAAGTAAGAAATTTGTATTACAAGGAGACACAAGGACAATGAAACATGCATTAAGCCATGCGAAAATCATGTGATACCACAAGTATAGGAGGTGCTAAGAATAAAAAAAGATTACTTACGTCTGCTCCCCACAATAATAAGGTGTTGCAGCTGTAATAGGTGGCATAGTGATGAAGAAATGGGTAATAAGTTCCAAACTCTTGAGTATGAACAAGTCTAGTCGCTATTATAGGCTACAAGGGATAATCACAAGAAAATTCAATAGTAGCTACAACAATATCTTGGGGATAAAAGTAAAAAGAACTTCAAACAAACCACACTGAAAATCAGAGGCATAGATATTCCACAACAAGTATTCAACAATAGTTAGTTAAAATGGACGATACCCCATAATTTGCGAGCTTGCATGTGATAAAAAAAAAATACCAAAGACTAAGCAAGCGTACCCATGACCTCGAGAAAGGATATGCACATAGAGGTAAGGATAATATGCAATTAGCGAGTTGGATGAATATATATATATATATATATATATATATATATATATATTTCTTCAGTTTACAAGTTCAAATCAGCCATAAAAATGAAGCAAAAATCAACATAAACACCGACCCTCATCAACACAATACTTAAAAAATATTCAAAGGTATCTACTGCAAATAAGTAGGTAACCAAGAGAAAAGACAAATGAGGCAATGAGCGATACTTCAAGGAAGACGACAAACCCATATAATGCACAGGTGTTACTACACAAAAGATTATCTAGGAGATTATAGAAATCTAAAGCAAGAAACTGCAAGTTTTCTGTTCTTATATATTTCACAATAGTTTTATCAAATATGATATTAACGTTTTAGTTTTCTTATTCTGCATGCAGGATTTCAAGACATGATTTCACAAATATCTCCAACAAATTTTTCAGCAAGAATTTTGTCAAAATTAAAACAAGTTTGAAATTTTAAAGAAGAAAACCTGAAGCGCTTTCCGGAGTCGAGCAACGACAAAGCGAAAACATCAAAGTTCAATCTACAAATATTTCACAGTACAAACATAGCTTCCAAAAATCATTTTTCAAATTTCCAAAACAAAACCCCAAAAAAATACAGAGATAATATTTTCTTGTGAAAACACCATCCTCCTCTTTCGAAAATCCAATTCCCCCATTAAATACAATTCCCACATACAACTTTTAGATTGCATGTAATTTTAATTAGCCAGTTTCAAATTTTTAGACATCAAGTTCAAAACAAGATATTTTGTAACTTTAAATCACAACTAATTGTTTTGGTTTTCGAAAACATCAAAATTTGCATAAACAAAACAATTAAAGCTAAGTAATCTTTCATAATTAATATATATATATTTTTTATGAATAGGAAGATATCTATATTAATATAAAGATATAATTAAAAATTCACAAAAAAGGGGCGGGTGGTAAAAAGGCACACCCCGAATGTCACATGGGAAGAGCCCAGAAAAGCACAAAATACATGGGCCCAGCCCAGAAAATCCAAAATATCACATGGGACTAGCCCAGAAGTCTAATAACAGAAAGAAAATTTAAGCAGCCAAGGCAGTGCCAGTAGATCCTGGGGGGTCCCTGTCATCCAAATTTTTCCCCCATACATTAGTAGGGTTTGGAGTGACATCAGGAGGAGCACCCCAACCATCATCTACTTTATCTTCATCTTTTTATTTTTATTTTTCCTCATGTTGAGGCGAGATTGCAAGAGCCAGCTGCGAAAAACTTTTGCCACTGGAGGGCCAACCAAGGTCAGAAGCAGGCGAAGCATCAGAGGGCCACCCAAAACCGCCACCACCACTCCTCGGAGCACCATTAGAGTGCCAACCCTGACCAGGACGTGGCGAAGGAGAACGAGCCTGCCTAGGAGGCCGAGAATCTTGCTGAGCAGGAGGTTGGGAATGGGATCGCGCAGAGTCACTCCGTTTCTGGCCTCGAGAAGGTGACCGATCGCGGGAGGAGGAGGGTGAATTAGGGATCCGAGCCACAGTACGAGGGGCATTTCCCTAGTGGTCCAAGAGAACCCGCAGGTGAGCCACTTCCAGTGCAACCTTGTTGGCTTGCACTTGAATCTGTAAGATAACATTAGAACATATAACTGCTTTAGCATAAAGAGCCGCATTAACATCTAAATGAGAATGAGCAAATATACAAGAATTTCTATCTTTCTAGATATTGAAGAGGATTTCCACCCTGAAAGTGTGCCAAAACTGGGTGAACTTAGCCAGGGTTCCAAGCGGGTCCCCCTGTAGAACCATATGCCATGAAAAGGGTTCCGACCTAAAAGGTCGAAAGAAGTCATGAATCCGAGTCCATAGCTGCTGAGATCTAGAACAAAACCAAAATAGGATCTTAAAGCTTTCAGGTTGCCCACAAAAGGGCAGCAAGGGGCAGGAACCCCCAAATGAACAAGCCAAGAACCCACAGGCAAGCCTTGGAAAAGAATACACCAAGCAAAGTGGGCCAGCTTCAGATTAACAATTGCAAACCAAGTGGCATCAAACCTCTTATGCCAAGTATGGGCCGAGGAATTAAGAAGCCACCTCTGGTTCAAAGAGTTGATCATAGGAAAATGGGGTGAAAGCCACCTATAACCAAGTTGCGGCTTGTAGCTCCAAAGAGGAGTATGTAGAAACCATTTCCAGTCTTTCCACCAAGGTTTGTGCCCATGAATACCAAATTTGTGAAGCATTTCCACTGGAATGGTGCTCACCAGCCCGTCAAAAGTAACACGGTCCTGGTTTTGAAGAGAGTATTGGGCTTTAAAAACATCCCACTGCAAGAGATGCATGGTAGGCCGGTGAAAGAGCTGATGTAGTGTATGAATTCCCTTCTTATGAAATCTAAGGGCCTTGAGCCAAGGCGACTTGGCCAAGGGTTGACCATTCTGAGCCAAAAGGGGAGACCACCAAAGGTTATGCTGGTTGATGGAGAGACCATCATGAAATCCAGCCTCAGCCCAACGAAGCCAAGGCTTAATAGTTTACTAAGAGCACCAAATGCTCTTGGCCACAAAGGAGTCCACAATTTGAACTAGCTCCCTCATAACCAGGAGGGTTTGGAGACTGATTCCTTTCTAGGTCGACCTATGAACAGGAAAACCAGATTGAATACAATGCCTGAGGAGAATCTTCCAGGATTCATCCCCAGTGAGAGCTCGGATAATCCATTTGAAACAAAGAGCAATCCAAGCCCTTTCGAGTCCTGGGGAGACAACAAAATTCCAAAGCAACCCGATGAAAACCCTTTTGGGTTTCAGAAGAGGCCCATAAAAAATTACGGAGCAAATTTTCAAGCCTACTATAGGTAGCTTTAGAAGGAGCCCAACAGGAAGAATAGTAGACATGGGTGGCAGCCAAAATTTTAGAGCACACCTGGAATTTGCTAGCCAGCGAAAGAGGCTTAGTAATCCAATAGGCTAGCTTTTGCTCAACCCTAGAGAGCATGGATTGCCAGAGCTCCCGAGGAGAAGTCTGAAAGGCGAAGGGGATGCCTAGAAATCGAAATATTTCTCCTTGCCCAATCCACTTCCAGTTATAATTTTGGAGCCACGCAGGAGTGGGGAGCATCAATTGTCTGTAACACAAGGTCTTGTGCCATTGAATAGCAGAGCCAAAAGCAAGACAAAAGGTACCAAAGGCATTCAAGGGAAACAGTGATAGAACCTTCATCTTCTAAGAGAGTGAGAAAGGAATCATCTGCGAAGTGGCCATTGACAAGCTGATCTTGAGAGTCCGGGAGAGAGATCCCTTTAACATGTTGCTGGGAGACAACATTGGCTAGGAGATATCCAAAGCCCTCAACAGCCATAACATACAAAGTAGGGGCAAGGGGGCATCCTTGGCGAATAGAATTAAAAAGACCAAACGCAAAAGACTAGCAATCATTAATGGAAATGCAAGCTGAGGCATCGGAAAAAAGCATATGAACATAATGCATAAAATTGGGCCTAAAGCCCAAGGCCTACAACATCGCAAGAATGAAAGGCCATTCAATGTGGTCATAATTTTTGGCAAAATCAATTTTAATGAACACCGCTTTTTGGTTTGACCGCTGGGCCCACTCCATGCCTTCCCAAACCGCAATAATGTTATCAAGAATAAACCTGGATTTAATGAAACTAGTCTGCTTAGGATGAACAACTTGAGGGAAGAGGTGGTGAATTTTTAGAGCCAAGGATTTGGAAATGATTTTGTAAGAAACATTGAGAAGCGTGATGGGCCACCAGTTGCAAATATCCTCTTGATCCCCAAGCTTAGGTATGAATTTAATATTGCCTTTATTTATTAAATTGCCTAGAGAATTGGTTTGAAAGGCTTCAAGATAAACATGATGCAAATCACTCCCAACACAGTTCCAAAGAGCTTTGTAAAATTCACAAGGAAATCCATCAATCCAAAGAGCCTTATCATCAGCCATGGAGGAAATGACTTCCTTGAGATAATCAATTGTTAATAATTGATCATAGAAATTAATTTGGGCTGAAGAAAGCCTATGTGGCACAACAACAATACAGTCCTGAAGGGCTTGCTGGCATGCAGGCGTGGGGTCCTGAGTCGTGAAAACCTTCTCATAGTGACTCACAAAAGCCTGGATAATGTCAGCTAGCTCAGAGAGCACCTGGTTACCATCTTTGATTGATTTAATCCCTGGGGAAGAGTGCCTAGCATGAAGAGCCAAAAAAAACTCTTTGTAGGCACAATCACCAATTTTGAGCCAGTGAAGCCGAGCCTTGTTTTGAGTGCCTCTATCAGAATAATTATCTACCACTTGCTTTCGATGTCTTAAATCCACCACCAAGACTTGATGTGATGGGGAGAAAGGACTGACCACTAAAGCCTCCATAGCCGTATGCAAGTTGGCAGTGGTGGCCTCGTAAGAACGTCGGTGAAAGATAGCAAGCTGGCATCCATAAATGCACAAAAAATGCTTAGTACAAATGATGGCATCATTCAACCAAGAAATCTAGCCCGTAAGGCCAGGAGGCTTACACTCTAAATTCCACACCGGGTGAATGTGGGCCAGGGTGGGCTTGTGACAGAGCAAAGATGTGTTCAAGAAGAATTGAGTCTTACACCTACAAGGTTGACAAGACACCCATTCAATGTGAAAATGAATTGGGAAGTGATCAGAAAGGGTCACATCCACTAATGGCTTAACAGGCAAGGTAGAGCTATTGAAGGAAAAAAAATATTGAGCCAAGATCATAGCACGATCAAGAAATTTAAAGACTCTGTCAGAACTAGCCCTGTAATTGCACCAAGTGTTCCAGAGAGAATGAGAATGGTGGCAACCCATATTGGGATAGAAAAACCCCAATTTATTGCACATGTAAAACCATTCCTCCCTTTCACCCACTGCCCAACGAAAAGGAAAGGTACCATTCTTATCATACACCATTTCTACCATTGAAATCCCCATAGAGAAACCAGGGGGCAACTGGGAAAAAATCAGCAATCCAGTGCCAAAGCAAGAAACGCTCCATGACATCATTAGAGGCATAAATAATAATAATCTTGAAGGAATGATTCTCAATATTGAGAAGAACCCAGACAACCCATTGGGAGGGGTCAACCCCATGGTCCACCATATAAGAATGCAGTTGTGGGGCCAAAATAGTAGCATCTCCACCACGACCAGCCTCATGTAGAGTGTGAAACATAGTACTGGTTGGCCAAATAGAGCGACAAGTCGAAGCAAGCAAGAAACCTAAAATTTTAACTTCCTAGAGACAAAGCACTTCAATCCCTAGATAATTCTTCAATGTATTCCTAAAAGAATACTTCCTGGAGAGGTCAGTTATACCTCAAACATTCCATGAGATAAAATTCATGGAAAATATTTCGTACTTGTAGAATCCCAGTCTTCTTCACCCAGGGAAGAGAAGCTATTCTTCAAAAACTCTTGCAGAACATAACTAATCTAAATAGAAGGAGAGAATCTCCATTTTTTAGGAACATATTCACCTTCTTCCGGTGGAGGAGATAGGTTGTGAGATCGTCGTTGAGTCCCCACTGCGGAGGACAAAGCCGGTTGAGCATACAAAACAACCGTAGGTTAAGGCGTGGCCTTAGAACTGGGTTGTAAAACAACATAAGTAACTCCTAAGGGAGTAGCTAACCCCTTCTCTAAAGGGTTTGAAACTAGCTTAGTCGGTTCAAGGGCCTTGGGAGCCGACCCAGAACCAGATGGCTTATTTTTTCGGTTTGAAAGCGTAGTCCACTTTGTTTCTACCTTAGCTGAAGGCTCTGTCAGACGAGGCTTTTCAACATTCCATGACTGAGAGGATGTATGAGGAACTATCAAAGGGCAGTCCTTTATCTTGTGGTCAGCTGACTGGCACTGATAGCACGTGTTGCATAGATTGAAATATGTGACTTTTTGGGTGTGTCGAATATCACCGATTTGAATGTCTACAGACTCTTTCAAATCTTTGGATAAATCAACTTCCACATAAACCCTCTTTTGAGGATGAGCTTGAAAGAATCTATCAGGTTCGATACAAACAACCCTCCCCAAAGAGGAGGCAATATGGTTCAAGAAGGGCACACAAGGCAAAGGTAACCTGGGAAACTCAATCCAGATCGGGACATGCATTTTGGAGTCTTCTGAGACAGAAAAAACTCGAGTCCATGCCTGAAAAACCAACAAGGAAGACTGAACATACCAGGGCCCATGACCCAAAATAGCTTGGACATGACTAAATTTCGCAAAGCGGAACAAAAAAAAAACCTTTGGTAAGATTTTGGACCATATCAAGGTGGATCCCATGAGGGACCCAGGCCTTGCTGACCTAGTCTTTTAGCACACTTTCAGGGGGAGTCCTTCCAACAAAATAACCCACAAGGGTGTGTTGTTCAAGCCATTGGCAAGTAGAATGAAAATCAAGTAAAGGTAAAACTACATCAGTAGGGGCGTCAAAATGATTACCTCGTGAAAAACTTTTGAAACAAATTTATGAGGGAATTTGTTCGGTGGGGAAGCCATTAAATTGCGTCAATGAATCGTTAACACCAGAAAAAAATGCTAGGTTAGAACTGGTTGAAGGCATAATAAACCCCTAGAACCATAGTAAATGCGACCGTACTCAATGAAGGAAACAATTTCCTGCGTAGGAAGCGCAATATGATGCAAGAGGGGACATGAATGACCTTAGAAAGCACAAAATCCTAATAGAGCTCATGCATCACTGTCTCCTTCATTTTCAAAACCCTAACATTAACCAAAAAAAATAATTAATGTATTTTAATATTTCACAATATTCTAAAATAAGCTTCTTTTTTAAAAAAAAATTACACATTGCAATTGATCATTAATCAACATTACCATTAATTTAAATCATTAAATTAATCTAAACATAACATTATGACAACACGTGATGACCAACAAGAAATATGGGTAACAAAATGATACTCGTTATTTCCAAAACTATGGTTCATGACAGAGGACAAGGCTATCTCCCTTCAATGATTCTATTGGGTCATGAAATGCTCAGACCTGTCGAAGTAGGTGGAGTCGATGTATGTACTTGAAAGCTACATCACACTGCATAGTTAATGAAAGCATGTACATAGATGAAGATACAATGTGAAGAAGAATCGCGACCTAGCAAGGCACTCATGGATGAGTACTGCTAAATCATCTCCTTCACCGAAATGACTTAGAGCATAACATCTAACATCAATCACAACACAATACCATCATTAACTTACACTATTATAATAATGTGATCTCACAATAGTAAACAAAACATCATAACATAAAGCGTATCATCAACTGAGTTTCACAACTAAGCACGTAATCCAAAACATGATACAATAGAGCAACATAGTCTCAAAAACATCTAACGACTATCAGCATCTCAAAACAGCTAAAATAAATACGTCATCAGGAGGGTCACTACATCCTCCTCCCTTAGGGTAAGGCTTACTCCTGGAAGCCTATAAATACCCCTAGTACAAACTCCATACCATCACACATGATCAATGGTTCCAAAACTAAACCACTCCATACACTAACATAAAAACAACAACCAGAGTCATAGAGATCTAGGGAAAATAAATCATCAATCCAAACAATCACATATCCTAGCATATCAAGAATCATAGCAAAGGAAACAATATTGAAGGCACTTCCTCAGCCTCCTATACCGCAAGATATTCATGCACTCCCGAATCAGCTGCCTGTCCACTTCCATTCACATCTGTAACTTGATGCTCTATTCGACGATGATCAACCATTGCACTCATTCCATGATTCCTCTCTACATCATTACTTGTTGGCTTTGTAACTGTCAATCTCTGACTGGTTCTAGGTGTGTTCCTCTAAGAACAATGTCTCGCCAAGTGGCCCTGCTGGCCGCAATTGTAACACCCTATACTTTGACTTGATCCAATCTGTGTGCTCTGAGCTAACTGGTTGGGATGATGGAGTTGTACTCGTATCCAAATCTGAATCCTCCTATGCATAAGATGATCACCCTGGAACCTGAAGAATACTTGGTATACACTATCAAAAGGAACACCACTTATCCAATTATCAGACCCCAAACCTTGATAAGAATGATAGGTGGCTGGAGAACGTGCTCTCAAATTATCCAACATAAGCCCTGCTAACGCATAAATATTTCTCCTAGGGATCCTTTCCCTTTCCCTAAATACTTGACGCCCATCATCCTATCTAGAGCCAAGCTGTATAAGAATCTCCCTAAGCATAGAATGTAACACTGGACCCAGGTGATCCTCACGATCATTCTCATGGAAACTCAGAAAAGTAGAGTTCCGACAATCGATGCCATGAATACCTCTTCTAGGCATCCTATACACATCATCCAAGAAATGAGTCACAACCAAAAGGTGAAATTAACTTACAAAAACTTAGAAATAAAACACCATACCCCATGATTAATCATGCATAATACATATACACACCAACAAAAAACATCAAAAATCACAACATAAGGCCACAAAAGGGTCCATTTTGATACCGGGAAGCAACATACCAATCCATGATAGAAGAATCCATGATCCAAGAGAAAATAACCATCTCAAACAAATCAACATAAAATTAGTGGCTTGATGGTGTTAGGTCATACATAAAGTGAGACCATTTAGACAAGACCACAATGACTTGTCTCTTGTTGTATAAGGTGATTAGCCTCCAAGAGATAGTCATCACACATAGGTAAGTAGTGGGTTCTAGCTATATAACAGCCTCACATACCCCCATCCTCAATGTTTCCTATGTCTACTTCCTCGTACACACTCACCAAGTCCGTCTCATACATCCTTAGAGAGGAATCACCATACAACACATAGCCGACATTGAAAACAACAAAGATAGCTAGCTTAGCCACCAAGTTCATAAAGAAATGCAAATTAAAGTTCCATTTCAACAATAAAGAAATAAATACGCGTAACTTCAACACTGAATCAAATATATAACCACTAGGGTTATAAGAAAAAAAGGTCACAAGTCGTGGCTAAACCTTCACAATCAAATATAAACAAGACGTCGGCCTTCACAATTAATTCAAAAATCATCAATAATCAAAAGAAAGTTCACAAACTTTAAAATTGCATTGTGCATCACTATGTGACTAGATACTAGCCACCAACGAGGAAAGAGGAAACAACGTCTGGCTAGAATGATAATAGCCCTCATGTGATGCAGAGTGGGCATGCTATCCACATGACCCAGAGTGTATCCATGACTATAAGAACGTCATCACTCTACCTAGTCATATGCCAGCTGAAGAAATCACGTACTGGTCGTATTCCATGTGCCAATGTGTTTGTGGGTCCGTGGAGGTAAACACACACATAACACACTCCACACCACGATACATCATGGAGAAGGCACACACGGGAACTCACTATAGCCAGATGTATGCATGGCTAGGATCTACTCATATGCTACTCGACCAACATGGTCCAAGAAAACATGAGGATCCCTCTACAAGTGTTCGAGGCCCCATAATGCTCATCGCACAAGTAGGCTAACAAAGAAAATCTCATAATGCACCTTCACATGTCTAGGCACATGGCATCGTGTAACACGAAATCATCACCATCACCATGTCAGAACATGAGTGGGGTGTGGTATCATACTGCATCATATCAAAATACGTGCAAATACAGTATATCAAAGCATCATCACCAACACTATGTTGGAACATCAATGTGGTATGGTATCGTACGTATCACATCATATCAGAGCATGTGCAGATACTCTAAGTATATAATGAAATATGACAATATCACTATGGGGCTACGAAGCTTCACCTCTCATACATACGAGGTTAACTCAACAATGCTAGATCAACGCCTCTACGGACGTCTAGGCATAACTAACATACCTATGTTGTTTTAGTCAAATCTGTGGGGATTAGGTTAACACTTATGGATCAAGTATCTTGATCCATCATAAGGGAAAGTAGTGGGTACAATTCCTTAGGATTGGTTGAGCTAAGACACTCTGCGCCACAATATATGTACGCTACACACTCCGCCCAAGGAACTTGTGGCTGCTACTATTCCTTCACAGATTGAGGGTCTAGATAACCAAAAGAAAAGAACTACTTTTGGTTACCCTTACATAGATATAAGTTTCAACCACCCATGGGTTGGCCCTCAATCAGGTAACAAACATGCAAACACACAATTTGGTATGGTGAATCCCACACCAAAGTGTAACTTTTCCCCAAGGATGGGTACCAAGTATCACCATCACATGCACACACAAAGAAAGTTTGGGGTATTCACAACGCTCAAAACTAGACACAGTTACTGGTTCTTTACATTTACAAGGGGGTACAACTATATACATAATCCCATAAGAACATCAAATTACAAAAATCATGGGATACAAACATTACTTTCCATCCATAACCTTTATCAATAATCTTTCACGCTACTCTTTTGCACAAAGTACATACAGCTAAATGAAAAATCCATGAACACATGATCACTTAATAATTCTACTAATAGATTCTCAAGGACAATATAGTGGACTTAAATATACCTAGAGTACCCAGTGTATGAACTTGGGGCTCTGATACCAAGCTGTAATGCCCCGCCGGGGAACCCAGGAAATGTTACGTCAATAACACTAAACTTTTGAATAATTTTTTTTTTATAAAACATTTAATAACAATATGTGATTAAAAACAAGCATAACGCTCAAGGGCTCCACAAAAATGCTACATAAGTGCAACAATAAACACAACACATTAAGAACTATATGAAACAAATCAAGTGAATGGTCATATCTAGAAACATTACTTCAAGAGTTATATTATTGTAGACATGGAAAATGTACATTTCTGGTTTGGCATACTTGATCCTGATCGCTAACATCATTTCCTCTAAAATCACACTCTCAGCATTTCATCATAATTCTATCCCTTAATCTAATAAATCGTCATTTATCTGATTAAGTCTATCACCTCCTTTGATTAAGTTAATCAATTTAATTTAATTAACCTTACATTTCTGTTTAATTAAATAAATCATTTTATTTGATTAAATTCTCTAAAGTCATCTTATTAAATTAAATAAATTAAACCTTATTTGATTTAATCTAATACTTCCCTCAGTTAAATAAATCAAATCATTTATTTAATTAAACCCATTCTCTCAATTTTCACATCATCTAATTCTTCATTAAATTAATCAAAACCATGATTAACTTAATCCCTTTCACTAAAATCCTCTAGAGAATGCAACTTGCACAATAAATCAAATACTTTTATTTATTAATTCATCTATTTTCCCTCACAAAGCATCAAAAGGGAATATTCCCTCATTTGAATTCAAAAAGGCCAAGTGGGCTTGGTCCTTCCAACAAGGCATTCAATGCCTCTTACATGTCCTTGGCCTTGAGCCAAGTGACATTAACTCCATTTCTCTTTCCCTCTCACATGTCACATTCAAAATTCAAATTTGAATCCAATGGCATTTATCATGCACATTGACCAAAATATGCTCATTCCTCCTCCAATCACATGTGGACAAGTGGCCTCTTCTCATTGGTTGGTCTTTTATCCCACATTCATCCAATTTGGGAATCTATAAATGAGAGACTCTTCCTCTCATTCAAACATCCACAATTTGAGTAATATTACTCTACTCAACTTCATCCTCATCCACAATTCATATGCAAAGTTACTCTCTACAATTGAGAACTAATTTTGTTCATCATATCCAAGTATTCATCATATTTTCACATTTGCACCAAGGTTATGCTCAAATCTCTTTGGAGATTTGACCATTTCTAGATTCACATATCATTGCTACTTAGGAATTGGGAACGGGCCAATTGCAACACCTCATTGGCACCAATTCCCCCATAATATCATCATGCTATTAACTTAATTAGGATTGCTTTCATTGTTATTTTAAGTTTTGTTATTTTCCTAATTTTAGCTTGAATAGATGGATTTTATGGGGAATCTCTCATATTTGCATGCATTTTGACCCAACCTTAATCATGTTTGTTGTTCTTGTGCATTTGTAGGTAGGGGTTCACAATTATAATAAGCAAGATTGTGATATATCTCAAAAAATTACAAGTATAAATATACTAAAACCTCATGCAACATCATGAGTGAATATAATAAGAATAGGATCAAGAATAGATGACGACCATGTCCACGAAATCGTCCAAAGAACCAATCTTTGTGAACAAAGTGTATCCAAGATCTTTCCAAAAACAAACATGTCTTGAACAATATCACCTACAGGGGACCCAATGGACCATACTATAACATTAAATATCTCAATAGGATCCACAAAACATGCATAGAAAGTCTCTCATGGACATACACATTTCTATGTCAAGCAATATAAATTTACTGAATAAAATCACAACACTGAACATGCATGGCTCACATATTTACATTAGATATAATAGAAAATATCTGAGCAATACTAATCATGAATCAAAACAAAACCCCTAGTTAACGCCTCTGGAAGATGATACTCAGACACCATTCCTCAATGCGAGAAGAAAGAACAATCTCTAAGTAGGAATACCAAATTAAACTTAGTTTACAAATCTCATTCAAGATTTCCAATTATACATTTATAATACAAACATTTACATTCATTGAATGTGAAGACCATCGATACTTCCATAAATTAATGATGTTTCAAGAACTTATAAAAGATGAACTTATGCAATTAAATATCCATTATTTATTAAAAAGAGATTACTTCCTTTGTTTATTTTTCCATACTATCATTTACTAATTTCATTAAATGTGTTCATCTACATAACCAAACAATTATAACACATAGATCAATTTCTCAAATTTCCAATAGAATATATAATTTAGTCATAACATGGCAAGCACCAATATCTAAGTATATACATAAACGTCCATAATTACACATATAGACATTGAATCTCAATATGAACATTTATATTTATATATATATATATATATATATATATATATATATATATATAAGTCCCAACCTTAATATTCATCTAAAGTCAAATTATAGAATTACAATTTTAGCTATTCAATAAAGAAGATAGACATTAACAATTACATATAAATCAAGGAAACTTAATTCATTTCACAAATGATATTGTTTTCCTCTATTATTATTTCCAGGAATAATATTATACGAATACAATTTATCTACTTAATGATGTTTAAAAATATTCATCATCTAATAAATCACAAATAATCAAATTCATTTGACCAATAAATCATACATATATTATTTATGTAAATCCACATTTCATTAAAATAAATTTGTGTCATAGAAATCTTAAATGAAAATTTAGTATATAATATAAATACCAACTGCCTTGTATAACACATGCAAATATGGATGTTGGTTGCAAACAACATAAATATATCGAAAACCAACATCAGTTAACATAAAGTGGAAAACAACAAACTGTGTGTACCACTGCGAAGGTTAAGATAATAAGTTTGGATTTTGCATGCAAACTTCATGAAAGCAATCACACTGTTTTGCCATGTTAACTTGAATTCTGATAGACGCAGACAATGCATGCATCCCAATTAGGAATAGTGATAGAAAGATAGTATGACTACTGATTCCCCCCCAAACATGCGAATCATGACATAAGGAGTAAATTCAGAGATTAAACACACAACCCAACCTGCATGTAATGACAAAAATGAAAAGATAGCTAAAGAAGGAAGAATATGAATGACACGCTGGATGGTTGATCAACAAAGATAAAGTTTAGCGTGTTTAGACCCTTGTTGCTTTATTTTCTGAGGTAAGATGTGTTCTATTGACCAAGGATGGGGTGAGCAAATAAAACCATGAGACTCTATTGTCTAAATATTTGGTTCAAGGGTGAAAGAATCAATGCTAATCCAAAACAAAACTTCAAAACTTCCTAAAGTCTTCCCGCACCATCCTATACTCAAGCCAAGTGATATTTACATTCACATGGACAATGATCTGAAACAATGACTTCACAAATGCACTACCAGAAAGAGCTAAGTTGATCTGACAGATACTGCATGCAGACTACATGCATACGTTAACACCAAATCTCAAAAAATACAACTCCCTAATATCCAACCGACCATGCATTCTCTTGGATAGGATTACAACAAAGAAAGAATAATAGTAATCATATTGACATTGAGGGAAATGGAATGAGTGAACACACTTCATCATATGGTGAAGAATCAGATTGAGAATCTTCCAAGTTCTTGAATAACATGACAATGAGTCTCGATTGGATAATACATAACTTCAATGAAGAGGTATAAATGAAACTGAGATATCGCATGCAATTGGCATAAAAAATTAGAGCAACAAGGCCTAAGTAATAAATTTGTATTATAAGGAGACACAAGGAAAATGAAACATGCATAAGGCCATGCGGAAATCATGTGATACCATAGGTATAGGCAGCGATCAGAATAAAAGAAGATTACTTACGTTTATTCCCCACAATAATAAGGTGTTGTATCTAGAATATGTGGCACAGTGATAAAGAAATGGGTAATAAGTTCGAAACTCTCAACTATGAACAAGTCTAGTTGCTATTACAGGTTGTAAGGGATAATCACAGGAAAATTCAACAATAGCTACAATAATATCTTGGGGATAAAAGTAAAAATAACTTGAAACAAACCACACTGAAAATCAGAGGCATAGATACTCCACAACAAATATTCAACAATAGTTAGTTAAAATGGATGATACCCCATAATTTGTGAGCTTGCATGTGATCAAAAAATACTATCAAAGACTAAGAAAATGTACCCATGACCCTGAGAAAGGCTATGCACACAAAGGTAAGGATAATATGCAATTAGCGAGTTGGATGAATATATATATATTTCTTCAGCTTACAAGCTCAGATCAGCCATAAACATGAAGCAAAAATCAACATAAACACCGAACCTCATCAACACAATACTCAAAACATATTCAAAGGTATCTGCTTCAAATAAGTAGGTAACCAAGAGCAGAGACAAATGAGGCAATGAGCGATACTTCAAGGAAGACGACAAACTCATATAATGCCCAGGTGTTACTACACAAAACATTATCCGGGAGATTATGAAAATCTAAAGCAAGAAACTGCAACTATTTTGTTCTTATATATTTCACAATAGTTTTATCAAATCTGACATTAACGTTTTAGTTTTCTTATTGTGCATGCAGGATTTCAAGACAAGATTTCACAAATATCTCCAACAAATTTTTCAGCAAGAATTTTGGCAAAATTAAAAAAAGTTTGAATTTTTAAAGAAGAAAACTTGAAGCGCTTTCCGGAGTCAAGCAATGGAAAAGTGAAAACATCAAAGTTCAATCTACAAATCTTTCACAGTACAAACACACCTTCCAAAAATTGATTTTCAACTTTCCAAAATAAAACCCCAGAAAAATATAGAGATAATATTTTCTCGTGAAAATACCATCCTCCTCTTTTGAAAATCCAATTCCCCCATTAAATACAATTCCCACATACACTTTTCAGATTGCATGTAATTTTAATTAGCCAGTTTCAACTTTTTAGACATCAAGTTCAAAACAAGATATTTTGTAACTTTAAATCACAACTGATTGTTTTGGTTTTCGAAAACATAAAAATTTGCACAAACAAAACAATTAAAGCTAAGTAATCTTTCATAATTAATATATTTTAATATTTCACAATATTCTAAAATAAGCTTCTTCTAGTTTTTAAATTTACACATTGCAATTGATCATTAATCAACATTACCATTAATTTAAATCATTAAATTAATATAAACATAACATTATGACAACACATGACGACCAATAAGACATATGGGTAACAAATTGATACTCGTTCTTTCCAGAATGATGGTTCATGATAGAGGACAAGGCTATCTCCCTTCAAGGATTCCATTGGGTCATGACACGCTTAGACTTGTTGAAGCAGGTGGAGTTGATGCCTGTACTTGAAAGCTGCATCGCACTGCACAGTTAATCGAAACATGTACTGTTGTGCATTTTTTTGCACACACACCCCACTGAAAGTGGGGACCCTATTTTTTTGGCTTTTGGTGTTTTGGCCCTTCTTTTTTGGGGTTTTTGCTTGCTTGGGTTCATACTTTGATGTCCATCTTGCCAGTTGAAGTGGCACACTTATGAATTCTATTGAGCATCTTGGGTTCTGACTGCATTCTGGAGTTTTCACTGTTTTTCGGAAAATCTGCCTTGGCCGGATTCTCCTTGTTTTCTTTCAATATCCGGAAGTAACTGCCTTTTGACCCAGATCAGGGGAAATCCGTCATGTCTGGATTTCTCTGAAGTCCATTGCCCTGTCGAATCTTCGGGGTTTTTGTGGTCATGGTTGTCTTGTCGATCACATTAATGGCGTTTGTGCGAATGTTTTGGGGCATTGATATTTTGGATTTTGGGAGGTAATCGATCATTTGAGTTTGTTCATTTGCTTATCATTTGAGTTTTTTCATTTGCTTATCATTTGAGCTTGAGTCTTGGAGCTTCTGGTGTTTTGCTGGATTGTAGATTTCGAAGCCATTTCGACTATTGCATTTGAATTTTGTGTGCGTGGATTGTATCCTCCTTGCATTTGACAGTTATTTGTTGGTGTCACCAGTTTCAGTCCTTTCGCTCTCATGGTATGTAGATGTGCCCTTTTCTCTGTTGGTTTGGTTACTTTGATTCATTTGCTTTCTATTCCTTCATGGTTTCCTGATTTCCTTGGGTATGCGCATCATCACTGGGCATTTTGGGGGTCTTTTTTTGCTGTACCAGTTCATCAGGTTGATCATTGAATGTTTATTCTTGGTCTGGTATTGTTTCTTTTGGATGTTTTCTTGCATTGGTCTTAGACTTTCCATCTTAGTGTGTGATCAAGTCGTGCCTAGTTCTCTATGCTTTCATGGTGGATATTTTAGGGTTCTTAACCTAGGGCATGGCCAATCCTCCTCGATGGGTTCGGGTTTTTGATGTCCTCGCAGAATTCTGCTTTCCCCAAATTTCCCTGGCTTATCCTGTTCTTTCTTTTTTACGACTTCTTCCCAGATTTCGCCTGTCTTGCCAAAATCCACTTCCTCCAGATTTTCTCGGTGTCCGTGGTCGGATTGTTTTGCCAGATTCGTGCTTTAGTGATAATATATCTGGTTCTCGCTAAAATCCGTTCCCTCTGGATTTTCCCGGATGTTCTGTGTCTCCTCCATTTTCCTAGGTTAGTTATAACTATTGTTGTTTTTGCCAAAACCAGTCTCTAGTGGATTCTTCCGAGTTTTTCTGGGAAAATGTTGAATTTGATGGTTATGAGGGATTAGTTTATTGATGACGTATTTGATAGATTAAATGAACTTATGCTAAGTGTTTTTAATGTGTCTCCTTTGTTAAATTGGTGGGTTAAAGTGATGTTATGGGTTTGCATGCTTGGTTCGCAGGAGTCCGCCTGGTCCAGATTTTCCCAGAAATCCTCACCAATGTGGAATTCGTGAGGGGGGCTAAATCTCGAACTTTGAGATATTGATTTCCTGTACTTCTTCTTTCTTTTGGATCTAATTGTGGTCATCTTTATTTTTTTGCAGGCAAGATCAGGACAGGATGTTATTGGTCGAGGCAAGGGGAAGGCATCAGATCTAGGTGCATAGACTTATTGCATCTCAGATGCAGACAAGGTAAAATTGGAAATAAAGAGTAGGATTCCTAAAATACAGTTGACTTCTATTTGGTCAAGAATCATCGATACTAATGTGGGTATCAGGGACTATGAAGAGTTTAAGGTTGAGATGTCAGCACCGAGCCCTCCTTTGTTGGCTAGAAAAATTGTGGACTCGCGATTGGATCATGTTGCAGGTTTCCCTTCCATGGTCAAGTGTTATGAATTGGTGCTTGAGTGTGCTAGGAATTATGATAGAGGAACACAAAGGATAATTGGTTCCCAGGGAAGGATTCTGGTTGGTTTTTGTCCTGTATCCATTGCCTCAAACTTTGATATGCCTGATAGGTCGCATGTGGTGGAATTTGGCATGGATGGTGCTAGGAAATACTATGAAGAAAATTTAGTTAAGTCTCAACAAGTGATTAACTCTTGGTTGGAGAAGCCTAAGTCCCATTTCTCCAAGTTGCCTAAGCAACTATTCAGGCTCAAGTTCAAGAGAGAGTACTACAATGCCATCACTCTTCTCAGCAGACTTGTAGGATTGAAGATTGCAAGGGTGTTCGAGACTTGGATGTTCAATGTAATTGCTCAGATGGAGCAAGGAATAGATTATCACTGGGCAGGTGTCATTAGTGCAGTGATCACTGAGTAGTTATGCAATGTCTTGCAAACCAAGACTTTTACTATGACCTCTTACCTAGTGTATGCATTGGCGAGAATTTACTCATACAAGGGATTAAGCACTAGGGGTACCTTTGGAAAAGATGCTATATATGAAGTATATCCATAGCTGCACCTAACTGGAGGAAGCTACAAAAGATCCAATGATTCTTTCACAATGTGCATCACATGATTGCTCCAAGGTGCAGAGCATATGATAATTTCTGATAAGGCTAAAGAATTGATAAGGAGATTTGGGGCATGGTTTATCCAGTTCCCAACTTTCTCATACAGCAGAATTGATGGTTGTCAAAGGGCTCCCTACAGACTCCCTAGATATCCTACTGATCATGTCATATTGCTGGAAGTCACTAGGAAGATTTGTGACTTCGACATAGTTGTGAAGGGAGAAATGCACAAAATAGGTTTTGGGAATGACTTTCCCTTAAAGATAGGAATGGGTGAGGTGTGTCCTTCTATCCAGTCTACTCATGCTTCTGATGAGGAGATGAGTACTTTTAGTCTCTCTTTCCATTCCAAGAGAGCAAGATTTGACATCACTAGCGAAGCACAAAAGAAGGCCAGTAGGGAATACAACCATAAGGCTCATATTGAAGATTACTGGGTTAACCTTGCTGATGAGTTTGAGGCAAGAAAGAAGAAGTTCTCTAGATTTACAGTGGATTTGTTAAGGTTATACAATGTAAAGGCCATCCCTGACTAGGTAGATGAGGATGGAAATTTAATCTAGGGTCATGTCTATGGGGTAGTAAAGGAGAATCCAGTTGGAGAGGTTGACTGGCTAGAAGAAGAGAAAATGGAGTTGGATCAAATCATGACCCTGGTGATCAAGTACACCAAAATGTGGTTGAAACATAAGATGTTAAAATTGGAGATTGAGGGTATCCCATGTACTTATGATCTAATGGGAGACTTGGAGTCTCACTCTACCTCTGAGGAGTCACTTGAACCAGATCCTAAGGGCAAAGAAAAGGTGGATTCTCCTTTCAAAATACAGGTTAGGGATGTTCAAGTTGAGAAGGTGACAAAAGTGAGAAAACAGAGGAAACCTGTTTCCAAGAAGAGGAGACATGCCTCAAGGAAAGAAGATGAAAAGGACAAAGAATAAGAAGAGGAGGTAGAGATTAGTCCTCCATTGACAAAAAGAATAAGACTTACAAAGCTATCACAAAAATTGGAGGAGGTTCCCAAAACTGATAAGGAGGTTGAGCCACCAGTGGTGGAGGTGGAAAGCTAAGGGGAAAAAACACAAGTGTACATGAGGAGGTCAAGGACTCCTTCCCCAAGGGATACTATAGTAAAGGAAGATGTTCCAGTGAATGTTCTTGTTATTGAGCAGGTAAGTGTCTCCATTCCTCAGGATGCTGGTAGCACACAAGAAGAACCAAAGAAGGATGAAGATCCTAAATATTTGGGTGAGGAAGAATTTCAGGAGGGAGACCTCTATAATGCAGAGATAGAAATTGACAAAGTGATTCAATCCCCTTTTGTGGCACATGCAAATTCACCTATGAAGGAGCAATTGAACAAGTCTCCTCAAAAGGAAGAAATACCAGCTAAGGCCCCTTCACCGATGCAGGTTGTGGTGGAGGAACAGTTGCAGGAAAAAGAGAATCCAGTCATGGATATCCCTAAAGTGCCAAGTGTTGAAAAGGATACAAGTGGTGAAATGCAGGAGAAGAGTACTACAATCCCAACTGAGTCTATTGTTCCAGATTGGCTAGATAAAGAGTTGAAGAGAAAAATGGTGATAGTGGAGGATGCTCCTCCTAATTGGTATGTCTTAATGGAAAATGTTGAACAAGGAAAGGCTAAGAAGAAGGCTAGGGTTGTGTCTTGGATTGAGAGAAATGGGCCAGGCAACAGAGTGGCCCATATTGCTACCCTTGTTCTGAATAAGGATAGAGACAGTGTAACTACCAAGGATTATCATGTGCAAACTATTGACCTAGGGCATGCTTCTATAGAATAGGATATTGAAGAATATGAAGGTTCTCGCACTATAATTATAGGCAGGTTGAAGAAAGTTGTGCAAACCAAGCATGAGTTGGAGAGAGAGAATGAGAAACTAAAGAAATATTTGCAGGAGTTGATGAAACCCTTGTAGGCTATTGGCTCCTCCTCCTCTGCTATAGGTTTTTTTCCTCAAGAAACAATCTCTGAGCTAGAAAATATGAAAGGCACCACACATGCTATAGTTGCTTGGTTGTAGGGTGTCCAAACCAGGGGAGATGTTGCCATTAAGGATATTTTGTCAACTAGAGGAGATGCCATGAGATCAATAGATTGGTTGAAGGTTGTATTGGCTCAAGATAAGGAGGATACTGATCTCCTACTGTAGAAAGCCAAAACAATCGTGGAGTTCACCGAAGAGAGAGTAGTAAAGAGTGGGATTCTTCCTTTTCCAAGGTTTTCTAAACCTTGGGAATGGTTTGAAATCCTACAAATGAGGCAGAGGGCCTTAAAGAATATTCATAAACAGGCAAAACAGATTAAGGACACTTTGATTGTATCCATGATAAGTGTATCTCATTCAATGAGGTCATGAAAGGAAGGAAGAATTTTTCTCCGAAACATCTTAATTTGGAGCAACATAGGAAATGGTTGGAGAGATGTTTATTCTCCAGTTAGTGAAGGACCAGTTACTGGGCATCAACTAGATGATGTTGCAACTTATATTGCAATTATGGATAGATACTTGACTAACAGTGCTGATTGGGATGGTGCAGTTAGGCAAGCAAGAGATGACATCAAGTCTCTTGAGAGAAGAATTAGGGTTTTTCCTATGCCACCTATTGCTGAGCTAGATAGAGTAATGTTGGTCGTACATGGTGAAGAAGATCGAGCTAAATACAACGATGGGGAGTAGCTATATAGGGTTACATTGAGATTTGTGCCTCCCATTATTCACATGTATTGGGCCGACCCTTTTTGGTATCTTGGCCGATTTGGATGAAATTGGTCCTAATTGCACATTTCATGATTATGTTCGAATATCTTTGAGGCCAACCTCTTGTGGGTCATGTTTTTATTGTAAATTATCTTTTTTTTGGGCCGACCTATCTTAGGGATTCTCTATAAAACAGGCATATCGCCTCATTTGAGAATATAGATAGATTGATAAGGATAGAGATGGGGAGAAAATAGATAAGTGATATTAGAGCTACTTAGGGTTTATTCTCAAGCAAGTGTTGTAACAAAAAACTAGAGTTGTTGCTATTTTGGATGATTTAATATAAGAGAGATATTGTGATTTGGTATCTATCTTGTGGAGTTTCATATGGCATGATTCTTGTTGTTCTATCTTTGAAATTGCTTATAATTTTATAGTTAAATGGTTTGGTGATGCTTAGGATTTCATGTTTAGAATGTTTGCAATGATCTCTAGTCCATACTTTTTGCAGTTAGTTGATTGTTAGTTGCTTTGCAAAGTTAGCCTGGACTTAAAATTGTGCTTAGTTCAGTTATAAGGGTTTGTTCATCTCAATTGCAATAGGGTTGGTTGAATGAATGTTTGTGATTTGAAAATCTTTAAATACCTTAGAAGATTACACTATTTATGTGAAATTTTAGATTCATCTGGGTCAAACAGAAAGTAGTTTATAAGAGATCGGTCCATTTTGAGCATTTTATCTTTTGGCATTTTCAATCTTAGGGTTAGAAGTAGTCTTAGAATCATTTCTAAAACCTTTATATTTTGTCGTTTCTTTATTATCAGGGTTCAAATCAAGATTCCAAGTATCAATTCATTGTTCAGATCTGATAAATTTTAAGTCCAGTGTTTGCTTGTAGTAAGGTCCCTTTTTGATTACCAACATTTTCACATTTATCACTGAGTTGTTTCGTTGCATTGTCAAGACCTGACATTAGAGACCTTGGGGTTATCTCTTTTCCCATAGAGATTTACCTTTCAAGAGAGATAGGATATCATATTCTGTCTGAGTTGTTGTTGTGCATAAAACACCATCAACATTATTACCTTCAAGAGGTATCCCCAGGAGATTGGTATGATGAAATCATTTTCTATATGTTGAATCAGCAGTGTCCTGATCACCTTAATATAGGATAGAGGCGAGCCTTGCACCTAAGGAGTTGATTTTTTATGAGATATCTTGTATAAAAGAAATCATGAGGGTTTATACTTAAGATGTCTGGGAAAAGAAGAAGCTGCCAGAGTGATGATTGAATTTCATGAAAAATATGGCACAGGCCATGGTTCTGCATCATCCACTGCACATCAGATCTTGAGGGCAGGCTACTATTGGCCCAATTTTTTCAAGGATGTACACCAACATGTGATGACTTGTCACATATGTCAAACCACAACAAGTAAGGAAAAACATGCAGCTCTTCCACTCCAGCCTATCATAGAGGTAAAACCTTTTGTTCAGTGGGGTATGGATTTCATAGGTCCCATTAATCCTCCATCTTCTGTAGGCCATAGGTATATTCTTACCATAATTGATTATTTTACTAGATGGACAAAGGCTCTTGCTTGTAAATAGTGTACTTCAGATGTGGTAATCAATTTTATTGAATAGGGAATTATCAATCGTTTTGGTTGTCCACTGTCTTTGGTCTGTGATAATGGTCCTGGATTTGCATCCTTGAAGTTTTCTAATTGGGCGTTTGATCATGGGATTGTTATTAAATTTCCATCTAGCTATTACCCTCAAGGTAATGGTTTAGCTGAGTCTTCCAATAAGAACCTACTGACAGTTATTCGTAAGTTGCTAGAACAAAATCCTAAGGATTGGCACACCCAGCTCTGATTTGCTCTATGGGCTAACTGGACTAGAGAAAAGGCATCCATAGGAACCTCTCCTTATCACCTGGTGTATGATTTGGATCCTGTGTTCCCTATCCAATTAAAAATCCCTACCCTATAGTTTATCAATGAGTACTATAATGAAGAAGATAAACGTGAAGCCCATTTGGCTGAATTGTTGCACTTATAAGAGAAAAGAGATGAAGCCCTAGAAAAAATTGCTAAACATCAGGGTGTGGTAAAATGATGGTTTGACAGGAGAGCTAAGGTGAAGGCCTTTAGAATTTATGACTTAGTTCTCTATTGGGATAAAGCCCATGACCATAAGGGAGAGCATGGTAAATTTGATAAACTTTGGCTTGGTCCTTATCAGATTTTAGAAATTTTGGGAGATAATGCTTTCTATTTGAAAACCCTCACTGGTGAGGATATCTCATTACCCGTCAAAGGGCAGTATTTGAAGCATTATTTTCAACCTTGAACTGTTCTGCAGTTCATCCTGTGCATAGTTAGAGTAGATTTATTTTCTTCTTTTGTTTTTGGTTTTGCTTTGGTAGTTTAGGTTTGCTTTGTTTGGTTTTGCTTTTGTTCTTGTTTTTTCTTTTGGGTTCCTTGTTTCCTTGGGGCTGTTGCGTCTGTATAATGGGATATTTTGCTTGGGATTATTTTGAAAATTTCTTTTATAAACTTTAATGAGTTTTTCAGAGTTGAGTGGTAGGATTCTTTTATCTGATATCCCTTGTACCTAGAATTGGAGTAACTTGTTTTGGATACACTTTGGAATATATTTGGGTCTCACATTTTTACACTAAAATTAAAGATTCTAGAGTTGCATAGGGTTCTTGAGTAATCTGGCCTGGTGAAAAATATTTATTCTGCTTCAGTGCCACTGTGTTCCTCATCCTTGAGTGGGAGTTTCATTACTTACAAAGGTGAAAAGAAAGGTTCTATAGAACACAAAAAGAGAAAAGGAAATTTTTTAAAATCTGAATAAGTTTCACCTTATCAAGAGTTTCCTAGTATCTCTATCGGGGCTGTAGATGCTTGACTGGTAGTAGAGCTATACTTGGGAGGGTCATAGTGATAACCTCATCGGGGCTATAGAAGCCTGATTGGCAGCGAGGCTCTATCCCAGTTGCTTTTGAAGTTTAAACTTTTATGTAGCTTGGTCAGATTTGCTCTAGTTCCCTTTGCACTTATAGGATATGAAATGAATACATTATACGCACACTTGGACCCTGGTATAGGAAAAGGTATTCTGGCTTGTGGTCTCTGAAACTTTTTCCATAGGTTTCTTGATGAGAGGATCGTAACCAGAGATTCTAGGTTCGTGATTCTAGTTTATTCTTGAAATGCTCTAGAGTATTTCCCCAACAAAGTCGCCATTTGTTGTGCAATTTTTTGTACACACTCCCTACTAAAAGTGGGGACCCTCTTTTTTTCTCTTTTGGTGTTTTGGCCCTTCTTTTTTGGGGTTTTTGCTTGCTTGTGCTCGTACTTTGATGTCCATCTTACTAGTTGAAGTGGCACACTTATGAATTCTATTAAACATCTTAGGTTCTGAGTGCATTCCAGAGTTTTCACTGTTTTCAGGAAAATCCACCTTGGCTAGACTCTCCCAGTTTTCTTTCGATGTTCGGAAGTAACTGACTTTTGACCCAGATCCGGGAAATCTGTCATGTCTGGATTTCTTCGAAGTCTATTGCCCTGTCGAATCTTCAGGATTTTGTGGTCGTGGATGTCTTTTCAACCGCATTAATGGAATTTGTGCGGATGTTTTGGGGCATTGATAGTTTGGATTTTGGGAGGTAATCAATCATTTGAGTTTGTTCATTTGCTTATCATTTGAGCTTGAGTCTTGGAGCTTCTGGTGTTTTGCTGGATTGTGGATTTCGAAGCTATTTCGACTGTTGCATTTGAATTTTGTGTGCGTGGATTGTATCCTGATTGCGTTTGACAGTTATTTGCTGGTGTCACCAGTTCCAGTCCTTTCGCTCTCATGGTATGTAGATGTGCCCTTTTCTCTGCTGGTTTGGTTACTTTGCTTCATTTGCTTTCGGTTCCTTCATGGTTTCCTGATTTCCTTGGGTATGTGCATCATCACTGGGAATTTTGGGGGTCTTTTTTTGCTATACTAGTCCATCAAGTTGATCATTGAATGTTTATTCTTGGTCTGGTATTGTTTCTTTTGGACGTTTGCTTGCATTGGTCTTAGACTTTCCATCTTAGTGTGTGAGAAAGTCATGCCTGGTTCTCTGTGCTTTCATGGTGGATATTTTAGGGTTCTTAACCTAGGGCATGGCCAATCCTCCTCAAATTGCTGTGAGGAGTGTTCTAAATTTGTGTTTGACCCGTTGGAGGTCTAGGTTAAGTCGTTTTCGAGGTGCAAGCCTTAGATCCAAAGTCATTTGAATCATTTTGGTGAAGGTGAGAAAGATGTGGATGGGTTCAGGTTTTCAACATCCTTGTGGAATTCCGCTTTCCTCGGATTTCCTTGACTTATCTTGTTGTTTCTTTTTTACCACTTTTTCTTGGATTTCACTTCTTGCCAAAATCTGCTTCCTCCGGATTTTCCCGGTGTTTGCGGTCGGGTTGTTTTGCCAGATTCATGCTTTAGTGATAATATATTTGGTTCCCACTAAAATCCATTTCCTCTGGATTTTCTCGGATGTTTCGTGTCTCCTCTGTTTTCCTGGGTTAGTTATAACTGTTGTTTTTTTCGCCCAAATCCGTCTCTGGCGGATTATTCTGCGTTTTTTTGGGAAAATGTTGAATTTGATGGTTATGAGGGATTAGTTTATTGATGATGTATTTGATAGATTAAATGAACTTATGCTGTGTGTTTCTAACGTGACTCCTTTGTTAAATTGGTGGGCTAAAATGATGTTATGGGAGTTTGCATGCTTGGTTCAGTGAAGTTTGCCTGGTCCAAATTTTCTCAGAAATCCTCACCAATGTGGAATCCAAAAGGGGGGCTAAATCCCAAACTTTGAGATATTGATTTTCGGTACTTCTTGTTTCTTTTGGATCTGATTGTGGTCATCTTTATTTGTTTGCAGGAAGGATCGGGACATGATGTTGTTGGTCGTGGCAAGGGGAAGGCATCAGATCCAAGTGCAGAGACTTATGCCATCTTAGATGTACAGAAGGTAAAATTCGACATAAAGAGCAGGATTCCTAAAAGCAAGTTGACTTCTATTTGGTCAAGAATCACCGATACTAATGTGGGTATGTGGGACTATGAATAGTTTAAGGCTGAGATGTTAGCGCCGAGCCCTCCTTTGTTGGCTAGAAGAATTGTGGACTCTGGATTGGCTCATGTTACAGGTTTCCCTTCCACGGTGCAGTGTTATGAATTGGTGCTTGAGTGTGCTGGGAATTATGATAGAGGGACACAAAGGATAATTGCTCCCCAGGGAAGGATTCTAGCTAGCTTTTGTCTTGTATCCATTGCCACAACCTTTGATATGCTTGATAGGTCCCATGTGGTGGCCTTTGACATGGATGGTGCTAGGAAATACTATAGAGAAAATGTAGTTAAGTCTCAACAGGTGATTAACTCTTGGTTGGAGAAGCCTAAGTCCCATTTCTCCAAGTTGCCTAAGCAACTATTCAGGCTCAAGTTCAAGAGAGATTACTACAATGCCATCACTCTTCTCAGTAGACTTGTAGGATTGAAGATTGCAAGGGTGTTCGAGACTTGGATGTTCAATGTAATTGCTCAGATGGATCAAGGAATAGATTATCACTGGGCAGGTGTCATTAGTGCAGTGATCCCTGAGTAGTTATGCAATGTCTTCCAAACCAAGACTTTTACTATGACCTCTTACCTAGTGTATGCATTGGCGAGAATTTACTCATACAAGGGATTAAGCACTAGGGGTACCTTTGGAAAAGATGCTATATATGAAGTATATCCATAGCTGCACCTAACTGGAGGAAGCTACAGAAGATCCAATGATGCTTTCACAATGTGCATCACATGATTGCTCCAAGGTGCAGAGCATATGAGAATTTCTGATAAGGCTAAAGAATTGATAAGGAGATTTGGGGCATGGTTTATCCAGTTCCCAACTTTCTCATACAACAGAATTGATGGTTGTCAAAGGGCTCCCTACAGACTCCCTAGATATCCTACTGATCATGTCATATTGCTGGAAGTCACTAGGAAGATTTGTGACTTCGACATAGTTGTGAAGGGAGAAATGCACAAAATAGGTTTTGGGAATGACTTTCCCTTAAAGATAGGAATGGGTGAGGTGTGTCCTTCTATCCAGTCTACTCATGCTTCTGATGAGGAGATGAGTACTTTTAGTCTCTCTTTCCATTCCAAGAGAGCAAGATTTGACATCACTAGCGAAGCACAAAAGAAGGCCAGTAGGGAATACAACCATAAGGCTCATATTGAAGATTACTGGGTTAACCTTGCTGATGAGTTTGAGGTAAGAAAGAAGAAGTTCTCTAGATTTACAGTGGATTTGTTAAGGTTATACAATGTAAAGCCCATCCCTGACTAGGTAGATGAGGATGGAAATTTAATCTAGGGTCATGTCTATGGGGTAGTAAAGGAGAATCCAGTTGGAGAGGTTGACTGGCTAGAAGAAGAGAAAATGGAGTTGGATCAAATCATGACCCCGGTGATCAAGTACACCAAAATGTGGTTGAAACATAAGATGTTAAAATTGGAGATTGAGGGTATCCCATGTACTTATGATCTAATGGGAGACTTGGAGTCTCACTCTGCCTCTGAGGAGTCATTTGAACCAGATCCTAAGGGAAAAGAAAAGGTGGATTCTCCTTTCAAAATCCAGGTTAGGGATGTTCAAGTTGAGAAGGTGACAAAATTGAGAAAATAGAGGAATTATGTTGCGAAGAAGAGGAGACATTCCTGAAGGAAAGAAGCTAAAAAGGACAAAGAATAAGAAGAGGAGGTAGAGATTAGTCCTCCATTGACAAAAAGAAGAAGACTTACAAAGCTATCACAAAAACTGGAGGAGGTTCCCAAAACTGATAAGGAGGTTGAGCCACCAGTGGTGGAGGTGGAAAGATTAGGATAAAAAAAACAAGTGTACATGAGGAGGTCAAGGACTCCTTCCCCAAGGGATACTTCCCCAGGTAAGTCTCCATTCCTTAGGATGCTGGTAGCACACAAGAAGAACCAAAGAAGGATGAAGATCCTAAAGATTTGGGTGAGGAAGAATTTCAGGAGGGAGACCTCTATAATGCAGAGACAAAAATTGACATGGTGATTCAGTCCCCCTTGGTGGCACATGCAAATTCACCTATGAAGGAGCAATTGAACAAGTCTCCTCAAAAGGAGGAAATACTAGCTAAGGCCCCTTCACTGGTGTAGGTTGTGGTGGAGGAATAGATGTAGGATAAAGAGAATCCAGTCATGAATATCCCTAAAGTGCCAAGTGTTGAAAAGGATAAAACTGGTGAACAACAAGAGAAGAGTACTACAATCCCAACTGAGTCTGTTGTTCCAGATTGGCTAGATAAAGAGTTGAAGAGAAAAATGGTGATAGTGGAGGATGCTCCTCCTAATTGGTATGTCTTAATGGAAAATGTTGAACAAGGAAAGGCTAAGAAGAAGGCTAGGGTTGTGTCCTGGATTCAGAGAAATGGGCCAAGAAATAGAGTGGCTCATATTGCTACCCCTGTTCCGAATAAGGATAGAGATAGTGTAACTTCCAAGGATTATCATGTGAAAATTGTTGACCTAGGTCATGCTTCTGTAGATCATGATATTGAAGAATATGAAGGTTCTAGCGCTGTAATTGTAGGCAGGTTGAAGAAATTTGTGCAAACCAGGCATGAGTTGGAGAGAGAGAATGAGAAACTAAAGATATATTTCAAGGAGTTGATGCATCCCTTGCAGGCTATTGGCTCCTCCTCCTCTGCTGTAGATTTCTTGCCTCAGGAAATAATCTCTGTGCTGGAAAAGATGAAAGGCACCACACATGCTACATTTTCTTGGTTGTAGGGTGTCCAAACCAGGGGAGATGCTTCCATTAAAGATATTTTGTCAACTTGAGGAGATGCTATGAGATCGGTAGATTGGTTGAAGGTTGTATTGGCTCAAGATAAGGAGGATACTAATCTCCTACTACAGTAAGCCACAACAATCATGGAGTTCACCGAAGATAGACTGGTAAAGAGTGGGATTCTTCCTTTTCCAAGGGTTTCTGAACCTTAGGAATGGTTTGAAATGCTACAAATGAGGCAGAGGGCCTTAAAGAAGATTCATAAACAAGTAAAATAGATTGAGGAAACTTTGAATGGTATCCATGATAAGTGTATCTCATTCTTTGAGGTCATGACAGGAAGGAAGAAGTTTGCTCTGAAACATCTCAATCTAGAGCAACTTAGGAAATGGTGGAGAGATGTTTATTCTCCAGTTAGTGAAGGACCAGTTACTGGGCATCAACTAGATGATGCTACAACTTATATTGCAGTTATGGACATATAATTGACTAATAGGGTTGATTGGGATGGTGCAGTTAGGAAGGAAAGAGATGACATCAAGTCTCTTGAGAGAAGAATTAGGGTTTTTCCTGTGCCACTTGTTGCTGAGATAGATAGAGTCTTGTTGGTCGTACGTGGTGAAGAAGATCGAGCTAAAGACAAGGATGGGGAATAGCTATATAGGGTTACATTGAGATTTGTGCCTCCCATTATTCACATGTATTGGGTCTACCCTTTTTGGTATCTTGGCCGATTTGGATGAAATTGGTCCTAATTGCACATTTCATGATTATGTTCGAATATCTTTGAGGCCAACCTCTTGTGGGTCACGTTTTTATTGTAAATTATATTTTTTGTGCCGACCTATCTTAGGGATTCTCTATAAAATAGGCATGTCACCTCATTTGATAATATAGATAGATTGATAAAGATAGAGATAGGATATTGTGATTTGGTATATATCTTGTGGAGTTTCATTTGGCATGGTTCTTGTTGTTCTATCTTTTAAAATGCTTATAAGTTTATAGTTAAATGGTATGGTGATGCTTAGGGTTTCATGTTTAGAATGTTTGCAGCGATCTCTAGTCAATACTTTTTGCAGTTAGTTGATTGTTAGCTACTTTGAAAAGTTAGCCTGAACTTAAAATTTTGCTTAGTTAAGTTATAAGGGTTTGTTCATCTCAATTGCAATAGTTTTGGTTGAATGAATGTTTGTGATTTGAAAATCTTTAAATACCTTAGAAGATTGCACTATTTTTGTGAAATTGTAGATTCATCTGGGTCAAACAGAAAGTAGTTTATAAGAGATCGGTCCATTTTGAGCATTTTCTCTTTTGGAATTTTCAATCTTAGGGTTAGAAGTAGTTTTAGAATGATTTTTGAAACCTTTATCTTTTGTTGTTTCTTTATTATCAGGGTTCAAATCAAGATTCCAAGTATCAATTCATTGTTTAGATCTGATATATTCAAAGTCCAGTGTTTGCTTGTAGTAAGCTCCCTTTGTGATTACAAGCATTTTCACATTTATCACTGAGTTGTTTTATTGCATTGTCAAGACTTGACATTAGAGACCTTGGGTTTATCTCTTTTCCCATAGAGATTTACCTTTCAAGAGAGATAGGATTGCATATTTTGTCTAAGTTGTTGTTGTGCAGAAAACACCATCAACATGTACATAGATGAAGACACACCATGAAGAAGAATCGTGGTGTAGTAGGGCACTCATGGATGAGTACTGCTAAACCGTATCCTTCACCGAAATGACATAGAGCATAACATCTAACATCAATCACAACACAATACCATCATTAACTTACGCTATTATAATAATTTCATCTCACAAAAGTAAACAAAACATCATAACGTAAAGCATATCATCAACTGAGTTTCACAACTGAGCATGTAATCCAAAATATGATAAAACAAAGTAACATAGTCTAAAAAAAATCTAACGACTATCAACATCTCAAAACAACTAAAATAAATACGTCATCTGGAGGGTCACTACACTGTAGTTGCTTTGTCCACCACAGAGGAAAAATACATGACAGCAATACATGCTTGCAAAGAAGTTTTTTGGCTCAGTCGTTTGTGTTTTGGTATTGGTTTTGATGTAGAGTAGATTATTATTTGCTATGACAGTCAGAGTGCCATTTGCTTGGCAAAAAATCTAACTTTCCATGTAGGATGAAACATATCGATGTGCAGTATGACTCCGTGAGAGATATGGTGGAGGATGGAAAGGTCTCTTTAGAGAAGGTGGATACTTTGAAGAATATTGTAGATGCATTGACAAAGCCAGTGAGCATAGACAAGTTCAAGTGGTGTGCAAGCTCGATGGGCCTTGGGGCCTATGATCATCAGTAAATTCAAAGTCTAGAGGAATCCAGTAAGTTTTCATCAAGTGGGATCTTGTTCAAAATAGGTGCCTCAACTTCTAGCTTGGAACCTCTATTTAAGACTTGGCATATTTTCTTCATTTTTGGCCTTTATAGCTCCACTGCTATGGGCATCTCTTGGAGGCACGATTGTGTGGTTTATCACCTTACTACGAGCCTGCTTCTTTTGGTTCGTGGTTGGACGGTGTTACCGCCATACCACGACGGACTCCTCACTATTCGGCGGTTGCACGGTGAAGGGCGATAGTTAGGCAGACATACGACTACCTCCATAATGCGGGGGTCATTCAGAGAACGCACAATGGCGCAGTAGACCATGGTAGTCAGCGAGAACATTTACTACCATACCGCAATGGCCTTTTGGCCATGTCATGGTAGTGCAGTGGGCTCAACGGTCGACACAAGCGGTTACCTCCTTACCACAGAGGGTTTCTCATGGCTCACCAGTTATGCAGTGAAGGTGGCAGGCTAGTGGTTGACTACCTACAGCTATATCATGTTTGTCTCATCACTTGGTTACGGTGGTGTGGTATGTCTACCTCTAGACTGGGAAGGCTTAGTATGATCTGGGTGGTAGCTTGGTATAACGCTCTACCATGAGGTTTGATTGACTAGCTTGCAGTGGCACAGTAAGAGGTGCTCGGTGCTTGTTTGACTGATCTGATTCAATAGGAAGTGATGAACCAATGGCAAGGCAACACATGGTGAGTTATCAACAACTGATTGGCTAAAGATTGAAGTAGTGAAATATTTAAAGTTGCAAAAGCTATTTCGGCAGGTGACAGGATCCGATTATGGCAAACAAAATCAAATGCAGGCTGACCCAATGCATGATTGCATGGTGACTTGGAGAGGAAGAGATTGGATTTATCTGTCAGTAAGAAGGTGTATAATTAAGACACCCAATTGGTTGTTTATTGTAACAAGTAACAATCAAATAATTATAATAGTCACTAAGGGTGACGGTGGGGTATTCATTGTATGTTGTAAGAGAATTGTAACAGCGAGTGAATTCGAACTGAAGTCTGATGCTGTGAGATAACGATCAGAGAGTGAGGTATGTAACTTTATATGTAATCTGTTTACTATTATACAAAGTTATTTCTCTTGGTGTGGTGGGTTTTTCTCTCGTAAGGGTTTTCCCACATATATCTGGTGTTATCTCTATGTGTATGTGTTTAGTTTCTGTTACTCTTGTTATCCTATATGTGTGCATCTTAATTGTATGAAAGTTTAAAAGAATTTTTTTTGTACTTCTCCTTTGAGGTATTAGTGTTAGGAAAGCGTATTCCGCAACTCTACTTTTCCTTTCATAGATGCATACAAATGATTGTGATAAATTATATCACACCTTTCTCATTACACATGATGATAATGCATGAGCCTTAGTGAATAGATTTTATGTGATGATTATGATGGTTTTATGGATGTCGAGCTTTACATGCAAAATCATATTATATTTCTATTTAAATTATATTAGATGATGTTTTGTTTTTTATTAAAGGAAAAATATGTTTTGATGGGACCCGAAACCCATTACATAATTGTTTTGAAGGGACCCACAACCCTATCCAAGAAGATCATGTTGCATCAAAGATAAACCATATACCATCAAAAACCAATCAACAATAACACTAAGAATAAAGAAAGACAACACAAGCTGTTCAAAAGAGAAACAAGAGCCACAAGCCCTTAACCAACAACAATCAGGTTTTCTTTGGGACCATAAAACCTCAACGAGGTTTTTGAGGGACCTAGAACCCAAGAGAGAGGCATCATCGGGTTTTGGCAGGGTCCTTAAACCCCAAAAAATAGATGACTAAAAAGTAACACTATTCTTACAGCACCATCCACATTGAAAAACCATCCCACAATCCACCTCCATAGGATAGGGCCCCCCTCTATAGGGGATGAATACGCGAGAGCTCGAACCAACAAAGTAACCCAAATCCTTCTCATAAGATCTCCACCTTAAAATGAGCCAACTCCACCTCAATAGGAACAAGCAATGGAGAAGAGGACTATCCATTGGACCAGCAGTAAGAAATTCCACCTAAATAGGAGTGGGCTCTACCTCAAAAAGAGAAAACTTCACCTCTAGAGAAGAATCCATCTATTGAGTCCAAGTAAAAGAAGCCACTCTAGTAGGAAAATCTCTCACAATAACCTTAGGCTTCAGGAGAGATGAAAACAAGAAACTAGACTTAAAAATAAAGCCATCCCACAACATACAGAGCATATAATCTAGAGACAACAAAAAAAACCAGCTCCAAAGGTAACAACCATAACTAGAAAAAAAAGGTTTCCCCACAAAAAATATCAACATCAACATACTCTGGAAGGGAAACCACACAAAAAGCTTCAAGACAACATCCTCCAAGAAAAGAGGAGCAGCAAACAAAACCCCAAAAAGGGTCCACACCAACCCAAAGAACTCCAGCCCTTGTAAAACCAAATACAACAGAAAAACCCAATAGGGAATGTTCTTCCTAATCCAAAGGAACAACAGATACAAGTAGGTTTTCAAGACAATCATTAGAAGCAACCCAGATAGCCAAAAGTGCTCAAGCCTAGCACCAACAAAGGATCCAAAGTCCAACAAAAAAAACTCAAAATAAAAGCCTCTCTAGAAGCCCCCACAACACCAAACCTACAAGAAGAACCAACACAAGCTAGCTCAAAAAGATAGAACTGTAACTCCTCCAATAGAAAGCCCTTAAGGCCAAAGAACAGAACAACCCCACTAGAAAATTGAAGAATAGGACCCAGATTCCTCAACCAGCAAGAACCCACCACCAAATTGGGCAACAATAAACAATAGCTAGAAGGGAGACCCAGAGCAACCCACATCTAGGAGAGCACAAAGAAGTAGGAGGGGCCGAAGGTGAAAGGATCCAATGAATGGACCATCACGAAAAGAACACAAGCCACCCTAAAACATTAGTTAGGGCTAAAAAAATGCCAATCCAAAGGTATAGTAACCACTAGAACTCTAGAGAAAACAAAGGAATACTCCTGTTGTATGAGAAGCCATGAGATCCCCCAACAAACCACAATAGAGAGCTTATTCAAACTAGGAGAAGCCACATAAGCCAAGACACCCCACACCGCTAAGGAAGAAGGAAGAGAATTCTCTTAAAAGAAACCAACTGAGCTAAGCAGGATCCCAATAGCAACACCAACACAGGCCGAAGGAAGACAAGAGCATGGAGGAAGAGAAAGAGGGGTAGCACCAAAAAATCTCATGCACCCTTGAGCAACAAAATCCCACCAAGAAAATCCCACATCGTCGCATCCTCCAGCTATAGAAACCTACCTAGCATCATCCTCATCATTTGCATCTTTGCCTTCCCCTGTCATTTTAGAATTCAAAACTCTTGTCTATGTGCTCTTGCTTCTGCTCTCCGTTTACAAGATTCCTAACATGATTATTAGATGATGTTATGTTTTTGAAAAGTTAAGCAACATTTATAGGGTGTTATACCCTTCACAATGAGCCACTAGGGCCAAAAAGGAACAAGACTAAACAGTAAACATAAAGGAAAAAAACATATAAACAACCCAAAAGCAACACAACAACCGTAGAGCAACAACCGACAGATAGGCACAAGGAGCAACTAACTGGCATTGTCCCAATTTTTAATCAGGAGGTCCACCACCTCATCACCCACCCATTCTTTGTTTTCCTGGTTGTTGTTCCCCTCCAACTCCTCCTTTATAGCATTAGACAGGGTGCTCATGACAAAGTGACCTAACTTCATGGTGAAGCAGGTTAACCCCCAAAATCTTTTGTCAAGAGTGTCCATTCTTTTTACCACATCGCACGAATCCACCCCAACATCCATAGTCCCCTGAACCTCTCTAGGCTCATCCACCAGGAGATGCAAAGAGTGAGAGGCAGAGCCATCAATAGGAAGCTTGTTGTCCATCAGAGTAAACTGGGGCCTCTCCACATTTTCTTCCTCCTCATCTTCAGATTCTTCTTCCTTGTAACCTTTGCTGTCAGACTACTCCTCCTTAGAGTCTTCAATAATTAGCCTCTTCTTGTTGTTCTTGGCTAGCCTCTCGAATCTCCTTCTGGCATTTTCCCCTCCAGTCATCTCTGTGTTCCCCACAACCGTATCCCCTCTAGAATCTTTCCTAACAACATTCTTGCCCTTACCATCCTTAGCAGTTGGGGCCAACATGCATTTCTCCTTACCTTTTTAGTAGAAGTGGCCTTATGATTAGTTATGTTATGTTATTGATTAGTGATTTTATATTAGAATCGAGTGGTAGAGATTTACAACATGGTTGGATAAATCTTGTTTTATTTATATTTAAATTTAATGAGATTATTTTATATTGTTATTGTTTATTTTTATATATTAGTCCTAGTTCACATGATGATACTTATGGACTTAACGACATGCTCTCATGATTTATTTTTCAATCCTAACTCATATTCTACTAATATGGCTTATGTCTCTCTTATTCCTACATCTCTTATGAACCATAATTCACAATATGGTTATAATCTTGTGGGGTATACATGCATTAAATATTATCAAGAGGCCAAGACATTACATCACCATCATTTACTCAATTAATATACCTTTCATTCTTTAAAATTTATATCTAAACAACCTAAGGATTTTGATATCATTCATCAATCACAAAGAACTCAAACTAAGATATATCACTTTGGTATTTTTTATGTATGCTAGGTCTTTTTATAGACATATTATCATGAAAAAGTTCTTAGAGAAATCTAAATTGGTTCTAAATTACTCCACATTTAGTAACATATTTGATTGAATCTATTTACCACAAGTAACTTTGAACACAATATCATTTGATGATGATAAGATCCTAGTTGGAAAGGCCCTTAAAGAAGTAATACCTTTACACATGTTATGGTGAAATACGGTTAATTATATATTAAATGATATTTGATTAATAATGGAATTAGTATTACATATATATAACCATTGAAAATCATTATTAGAGGATTTCAATAACATGGTTAGATGATTTCAAGCTCAAATTATTGGTGGTTCAAAGTAGTTTATGAAACTTCTAGGAATTTTTTCTCATTTTTCTCTTACTTATTTACATTATTTGTTATATGTGGCCTTAATTTCCATATATTACATGTAGATGAGAGTTTATATTACTTGTAACTTATAAATTGAATGAAAATATACACATTTACATGTACATCTATTTAACCAGATCATACTACATATTATGTACACACACACACATATATAGTTATCACTGATTTCAAAATATTTAACCATAGACATAAATTATATCCCTGAGGGATCACATGATATTTGAATTTTACATATATATAAACATACATATATACATCTCTAAAACATAAGAATTAATAAACACAAATGTAATCTCTAATATATATCTCAAACATAAATGTACATGTGCACATGTCAATAGATCTAAAACATAAACACAAAAATAAATTTCTGGAATCAATATAAACATGTCTAGAGTCTATGAAATATAAGTTCATAAACATAATTTCCACATGCACATATACATGATAGATCTCAAACATAACATTTTTACATGTTCTAGAGAATATATACATAAAATAATAAACATATGTATAAACTAGTTTGTCTCCAGGTCATCATGTTGGCTCCTAGTCGAGTGACCATCTAAGCATGAATCTTGCTCTGATAAATGCATTGAGCCCTAGATATATACAAACTTGTGTAATTAAAAATTAGAATAAATGTATATACACACTTGTATGAACAAGTGAACAAATACACATATATATGTAAACTTAGATGAAAACTAAAGAAATCACTCATCCACTAACATGGTCAGGTGAAGAACGCGTGTGTACATGATTTTCCCTCAAACTAGGAGTACCATGTGCTACCTCCACCTAGACACATGTTCATGAATACATAAAAAATAAAATTAATTTCAAATTATATAATTTATATTAATGTGTTGTGTACCTAGTTTCAATGAAGTTACAAGTGCATGTAAATTAAAAACTTAAAAAACTTACAAATTATATACATACCTGAATGTTAGGTTCACGTTTTGCGATCATAGAATCCACAAACTCCTTTGTAGTTCTACTTGTGACTATCTCTACCAATGATGTGTGTAGCAGACTATGCAAGTGATATGGCATCAGTGAAGATAGCATCTCCATAAAACCTACTATAGTCACCCTAAATCTGAAATCATTTCCTCTCAATTAATTAAATAGCATTATTTAATTAATTTATCCACTTCTCCTCTTTCAATTAATTAAACACATATTATTTAATTAATTAATCCATTTTCTTATAATTAATTAAATATCTTATTTAGTTAATTATATCATCTCTTACACTATAGTTCTTTTAATCAATTAAATAATTTTATCATGTAATTGATCCCATCAAAAACCTCTACTCCCCTGATCCCAATTGAGCTAATTAATTCTCAATTAATCAACTTACTAACCCTCATTATCCCATTCTCCAACCTTTAACTCTATCCTAGTTAATAAACCTATGGTTTATTGACTCAACCTACCCTATTAAGCTAATTAATCCATGATTAATTACCCTAACTTCCATCATTACCATTATTTCCTAATTTAAAATTCATCTACAACCCCCTTATCTTGTCTCATTAATGAGAGAAATCCCACCTACCTCCACTATCTTACACCTAGCGTCCAAAATTAAATGACTTGTCATTGTGTGCGGACACATGTGTGAGCACACCTCACCTCTTCTCTCTCACTCAATTGTGACACTTGTCATAATGATAATTAGCCACCAACTTGATCCAAACCTCACATCCCTAATCAATTCTATCCCCCCATTTCTCCCTACCAATTTTTATAATTTGGGGCACAATTCCCTCAATTGATCATCTTGAGATTGACCATTGTTATGCTAGTGCAATTGTGAGAAATCCACATTCATCCTTAGAGAAAATAAAAAAAGATTTTGGGTGCAATCTTGAGCTCAATCTTGGAGGGTCATCAAGGTATACTTTGTGTTATGCTCATTTGATTTATGTTTTTATGCTTTTGGTGATAAATTAACTCCCTCTACACCTAGACCTCTTGTATCCTACTCTAGTATATCAACATATGTCTAATCACCTATAGTAGAAGATGTCTAAGCACTTGTAGTATAATAATCATCAATAGGTGAATGTCCATGTGTCAAAGTGGTAGAATGTCTTGTATATGGTTCATGTGTCTCACTAGATGATCTAGATGTAGGATCGATATCAAAATAATATGACTGAGCTACAAGAGTCTAAAAATCTCTACAAAAATAATCCCTAAATGAACCAACATTTTCTAAGGGCATCCCTAACTATGATGAGATCACATGATAAGCTCCTATCAAGTCATCGAATAATCTATGACCTGTATCCCTTAGAAGTTGGACATCATGTGTATTATGGTTTATATCATCTAGAGATGGGATACTTGTCATGAAATATTCATGTAAATAAATAGGAAACCTAAGTGGATGTCTCATCAAGTATCGATCCACATGATCTACAAATATCCACTGAGCTTAGACTGCAATATCAGTAATACTATCAATTGCATCTCGTTGGGAAGTAATGACAACTTGATCACCAATAATAGGACTCAAAGATGGAGCAATGACAAGCATCCTCGACCTAGCCAAGGACCTAAAATCTAGGTTTTTGTTATCTACATGACGGTAAGAGTCCCTATCATAGACCCTACCATGCCCCTTCCTTAAATGAGGTGGTAATTCCAAATAGTTAATGTTGAGGCCTAAATGGACCTTATCATATAACTATTGTTTAAAATATAACGAAATTTGGTTGCTATTTGGATTATGATAGTGTGCTACAAGAAATCATGGATAAATCAAAGGGGTCATCCTAGGGCATATGCACCTAGTCACTTAATATGCTCTCACCTAAGATCTAGTGGAATATTGGGGGAAAAAAATCAGTTTTGATAGTTTCCTCTAGCACTCTCAGCTAGATTGTACTCAAAGGAACATCACCAAATACCCAATCCATCATTTGGGCAAGAAAAGATGCTAAATTTTTTGAAAACTCTAAATATTGAGATTGGGGGTGAATCAGTTTTCTATTAAACCATTCAAACATTAGCCATCCAATTACTAAAGAATATTCAATTGTAGTAAGGAAAGAAAGCATGAAAACATCTAAAACATCAAATAACAATTGAACGCTAGTATTTTTACGTGGAAAACCCAAAATGGGAAAAACCATGGTGAGGGTTAGCTCACAATATATTATAATTGGTTATAGTATATTACATAAATGCTCACTGTAGGTGGACTCACTACCAATAAAGAAAAAGATAGAAGAGAGAGGGGTGGATCACAAAATATTTTGAACTATTGAAAAAGCATCCACAATATGCATGAATATAGTTCCAATGAAGCACAATTACAAAATTTGCACTGGTCTGGATCAATGCCCTACTCTACTCTACATTCACATAATTTTGATCTCAACATTCACAACTTATTCACTTAACTCTTCATATTTTTGTATCATTTCTTGTATTTGGATCATGTACACATTCAAAGATTGATATCTACAATATCAAAACAACCTTGTATATATATCAAAATCATTACAAACATCAATTAGGTTAGACTAATTAGATGTAGCCCTAAATCATACAAAATGTGTCTTATCGACACCTAATTCAAGTTAAAATTCCTTCGCACCCAAAACAACACGAGAAAAGTGTAATATAGGTTGGCATGGACCTATAATAGTTCCCTCTTACATCCGTAGCACATATTTAATATTCACAACCCTTTACATACATTAGATTGGTTAGGCATGGGACCTAAAAGTAAAATACTCCAATTGTTCATCATCATAAGACACGTGGACCTCAAATTTTTACAGCATCTAGAAAATCCAATGCTTTGACACCTGTTAACATTTTCCCAAAACTGCAAGGTCTAACCCAAATTCGTGGAGGAGTACAAACCAGATAAGTCATAGCCATTACACAAATATTGTCTAAACCTTATATGTCGATCTTCTATTACTTGAAACTTACAAGCCATCTATCTAAACTAGGTGAAATTATGAATGAAGATACTGATGACAACCATAAACAACATATTAGAACCACAAAATTAAATGTATAAGACCAAGCGAATGCAAACCAAATTACTGGAGGGCTCTATGCATTGAATTTGTCGATGTAGAAACTTAGCAAAAATAATTAGTTGTTTCTATGTGTGGATAAAACCCTCTTGAAAATGTCTCTTCTGCAATCATCCAAAATCATGTCACGAATAACCACAATGATCTACACCAAGTCCTTCATTTCAACATCAATCATATTTTTCATCACCAGAGCAATGTTGACATCCATCATACAATGTTGACATCAATGACAACTCATTAATGAAAACCTTCTTCATTCTTTCAACAAAAGTCTCCCTAAAATATGCATGGAAACCTCCTAATGACTATCTAATCATAAATAAACTCTCAATAAGAATATCACAATTGCTTTTGTACACCCCAGTGGTCAAAGGGTACTCTAAAATCAATCTCAATCTCTAAATCTCTATATCAATGCATGCCCAAAGCCCATCCATATCAGTGCACTGCACAAAAATTAATTAAGTTCTAATTTTAATTTTCACATGTACATGGATCATAATGAGAATGAAGAAAATTTAGGATGTTTTATAATCAAGAAAATGACAACCCTAAATCTAAAAATAATGATGATTCACAATTTTAGAAAGCATAAATCTTAAACCCAAAAATAATGAAGATATTTAAACCCTAAAGTGGAACCCTATGATGTTAAACCAAATAAATTCATAATTAAAATATGAACAAAAATGAGATTTACCTAATGTTAATTTAGACTAATTAAAAAATGCATATACATCAACATAAATCAACCTAAACTATAAATGAATTAGCTAGAATATGATGATTGAACTTAAATGGATGATAATGGGAAATATATTTCATTGGGAACACAATGCTAGATAAACTCAATAGTTGGTCTATTTATTTCATCATGAGATAATCATGAATTGTGTCTCTATGAGAAAACAATTGATGTATAGATGGAAAGTGTGAAGCATACTTTTAAATGATCAACTTAGATGCTATGTCATATTTTTTTTTTTGTATTATGTTTATTTTTCTTTAGAACTTCAAATGTGTAGCCTCAACATATACGATAAACTATGATCATCAAATTTCCCATATACTTATAATCATTTGCATTAGAAGACTCTTCATCATTCAATTCCATACGATTACCCTCAACTTGTAGATAATCCCTTCAAGTTTATTGCATATTACTTTTTTATACTTCTATGTAATAATGTAGATAGAGTATCTATGTATGTGATGATAAGTACACAAATATTTGACCAAGTGTGCACCATAAGTCTAGATATATCAATTATCTATGAAGCAAGGATTAAAACCATATAAATGAAACAGGGTGACATTTTTTTTATCAGTTGTTTGGCAGTGTTTTGTTTCCTATTCATTTTTTTTTATTAGAGTTAAATAGGTTCTGAAGGGGCCTCAAAACCCTTTACAAAAAAGAATAGCTGAAGTGAAAGATAACTAAATAGAGCAAACAATAGGAAAAAAATGCAACAAACCATCAACACGACATCAACCAAAAAGGAAGGACAAAAACAACAAAACTACATATTCTTCAAAAAAATTGAGCTTCCATGTCGCTCTCAATAGTCTTCTGATGTGCATCCAAGACTTCAGACGTATCTTTAGTAGGGATCCTTGCCTATATATTGGTCTTATTATGAGTTCTAGCGCTAAGTCCATCCACATTTACCTCATTAACCAAAACATTTTGCGAACCCACAACTTTGTCAGTCGAAGCTTCCTCCACCACTAGCCTTTCACCAGCAACATCTTTCTCACCCGAAGCAACCTCCATTCGATTCTTGGCCTTCTCATTAAGAGTAGAGATGCCCTTAGCCTCAGACCTCAAAGCAGATTTATTACCTTCCACAACCTTATCCAATTTCACACTAACCTTTTCTATTTGATCTTCCAAGGTCAAGATTCTTTGTTCAAACTACTGCTTCATCTTCAACGTCTCCTCAATAATAATTTTTAAATACCTCATCAACTTGAGACTAAATAGAGACATGCGAGGATGCCCCCACTTTGTTCATAGCACCCTGAACCCTAACATTAGTTATTTAGAGCTCATGAAAACCCCATTTAAAAAGTTTAAACAAAGAAATGGTACCCTCCTTAGCCATACCCAAAAAATTGGGCAAATCCTCTGGATCAAAGTTAAACACATCCTTATCCTCCACATCCCCTTCCTGGGAGATACTAATCTTATCCTGGCTCTCACAAACCTCCTTACCTTTTACTCCAGCCACCGAAATTTGGATCTTGTAAAGAGAGCTAACAATGTCCTCAACCACTGACCCCCTTCTCTTCTGCATATCCAATTCCACTCTCAAAGATCCCATAGCCTCCTTCCCATCACCAATATTTGGAGGAGAAGATAAATGCTCCTTATACACAGGGTTGCCAAACCTAATAGCCACTTTCTTTTTTCTACTCTCCTTTGAAACCTTCTTTCTCTTAGTCCCCGAAACAGGGGGTGGCAGAGACACATCTTCAACATTATGAATCATTTCTTTCAAGATAGTAGAAGGAGAAACATGCCTAGATTTAACAAGTTTTTCACCAACCTCTTCCTCACTACAGGTCTCATAATCCTTCGGGCTAGTAGAAAAATCCCCTTTACCAGTCTACCTCAGAGTAGGAGGTTGCGACATCACTTCCATAGAGGCTTGAGAATCCAACACATAATCATCATCCTCTTCATCTGACTCAAACTCCTCCTCTAGAGCCACTTTCTTCTTTTTGTCTTTCACACTCACCAACTCATCTTCCAAAACAGTCTCATAATCCACAACCATCTTCTATTGCTTACCCTTAGGAGCCATAGCAAGTGGCTTAGGAACCATGAAAGCTTTAGCATAATATGAAATCAATAGAATAAGAAAAATGTGAAGCACAAGGTTCTTAGAGTTCCTTTTATGATCCTTTAGTCCATACTCTAGAGAAGCCAAAAGATAAAATGGAAAGGACATTTTTTCTTGTGACAAAAATGATTCAAAAGAACAAAATGGTAAGCATTGATAGTAGAAAATTGACCCTCTAAAGTAATGTACCTCATCAATTCCTCTGCAACATCACCCCATAGGGATTTGATAGAACTAAACTAGTACCCTCCACTCTTGGCTTGCTTAAGATTTTGTTCCTCATCACCTTTGAATAAAATTTGGATAGACACTTTAGATTCCCTCTTGTCTCTATAAACCTTCTTTCCCTCCGTGGAGAGACTCATGATATTCGCAATGAAGTCCTCATTGACATCAAATTCGGTGCCACCCATTTTCAAAACCATGTTAGTCCAACCTTTAACAAACAAGGCTGTAGCCTGCGGGTTATTCCCATGAAGCTTCTCTAATTAAGAAGCAAGCCCACCTTTATGCAATATTTTCCACACCTCCTTGTTTTTTAGGGTATCATAGGAGAAAATCTCTGCTCTGTTTCTATCACGACTCATGGACACAATCTCAATAGAACTCAAGAGCTTGAAAACTTTACAAATGATTAAGAGAAGCCTCTAGAAAGAAAGCCAAGAAATTCCCACAAACCGTGTGACAATGGATTGGGATCAGAGAGGTATAATTATCCTAGAATGCCACCCCATACAAAGATTACTTAAGGTAGCACCAACCCAAGCATGATCATGCTCACCTTCACTTTGAACAATTAACTTCCATGTGATAATAGTCATGTGAAACAAAAACATAATGAGACCATCATCCTAATTATCAATTTTTATAATTGTGATTTAAACAAACAAGATTCTCAACAGGGAGGGGGTCATCCACATCCCACACCCTAGAACCGCTAACACCTAGGTTAGCAAAAAAATAAGCTAGGCCATTGTTGGATGTTGTGGTTGCATTGCTGATATGTGGTTGTAATTGATGCCAACACTATTAGCATTGATGATGCTTAAGGCTGTATATGTTGAGGATATTGAGAAAATTATAAAAATAATATTGCTAGTAGCCAATGAAGTTGAGAAGGTCAAAATGTTGGAAAGTTATGTACATTGAAGATCTGAAGGTGTGCTTCAAAGGGTTTGTTGTTGAAGGTTTATGTTATGTTGTCTAAAAATTTTAGAGGTTTGCATCAAGATTTATGGATGTTATGAAGATCTGTGTTCCTATAGTTATTTAGTTTCTATAGATGGTGTTCTTGGATGAAATGGATAAAATTATGGTAATTTCATGTGTTGTGCATGTACCTGTGATGTTCATGGATGATTCTAGATCATACTCTATCCTTGTTGTACATCCGCATTGATTGGAGTGTTCGTGATCAGAGATTTTTCCGATGTGTGCTCGAGTTTTCATGTTCTTGGTCGACATGATGGTGTTAGCGTGTTGCGGATCCATGAAGATTAATATTTTATTGTTTGGTGTGTTTGAAGGTGTTTCTTTGGGTCCTCACTATGTTGTGATCGACTTGTGTTGGTGCACATTGAAATTTCTTCATGTATTGAGGCCGACAGTTGTAGTTTATTCTTTATTTGAGGCCAACTGAATAGTCGATGTAAATCTATATAGCAGATATATATAAGTGTTTTTTTCCCTCATTTAGAGTTAATTCTCAGTGTGTGCAAGAGGTCTACATGTGTGAATAAAGGTCAAATCATTCAAGAGTAGAGCAGAGTGTGAAGAAGTTTGAGTAGAGTGTGGAAGAGTGTGTAGAATTTTTTGTGCCCCTAATTGGAACTATAATTAGGCTTTTGTAGAAGCTATTTTCTCAGCTCAACTTCATCAGATGGATTTAATCTGATTATTTTATGTAAGGTAGTGAGCCTTCCCTTTGGGAAGTGTGCTCTAGGCAGTGCGCCTGAATGCAAGTGCATTCCTTTTTCATTCTTCATTATACTTCTAACAGGGTATAATCTTGTGGACTAACATCCACCATGGTTTTTCCCCTAACAGGGTTTCCACGTATAAAATCTTGGTGTTCATGTGTCTCTGATGTGTTATTAATTTATGCTTGCACTATTATTTATCAGATTTGAGATTTAAGGTTGATTAATGTTGTATAAGTTTGATTTTGGTAACAACTAATTCACCCCCCTCCCCCTTTTAGTTGTCTATCCTTGTTTTTCTAAAAATTGGTACTAGAGCTTGTTCCTCTGAAGAAGCCTAATATCTTGAGGTGATCCGAGATGGAATCATACAAGAAGGATAGTCCTATATTCGATGGTACAAACTAATCCTTATAGAAATTCAGAATGGAGTGCCATTTGAAGTGCATTGGAGAACCTTTCTGGAAGATGACACAAAGTGCATATACTATTCCTCAGAATGGTCTATCCTCTGAAGATGAGATCAAGCAAGCATAAGCTAATACCAAGGCTATTGAAGCATTATTCAGTGCTTTGACATGTTCAAAGATGACAAATGTGTTAGGATTGAATACTGCATACCAGATCTAGAAAAAGTTGGAAACATTGTACGAAGGAGATGCGCTAGTGAAAAGTGCTAAGCTACAAAGTCTAAAAGGCAAGTGGGAAGATTTGAAGATGAGTGAAGATGAGAATATGCTCTCTTTTTCTCAAAAGATAAATGAACTAGCGATGAACATTAGATGTGCCAGTGGAACCTTGGATGATGAAGAAGTTATGGTTAAGATACTTAGATCTTTGCCTCCTTCCTACAAAACAAGAGCTCATGCTATTGATGAACTTAGGATAGTGAAAAATATTACAAGAGACATGTTGATTGGAAAACTTGCTACATTTGAGTTGAGTGAATTTGGTGAATCTTCTCCTAAGACTGAATCTACATTCACTATAGTATCTAGAAAAAGCCAACAGAGATACAATCCGGGTGAGAGTTCCAAAAGGACATTCAAATATGAAGATGAAATGAAAAATATTGAACATGAAGAAAGAGAATTAGAAGAAATAGAAGCATTGATTATGAAAAGAGAAGCCAAAGGTCATGGTAAGTACAAAGGAAATTTACCGATTAAATGTTTTTCTTGCAGTAAAATAGGTCATTTTGCATCTAGATGTCTTGAAAGAGTTTCTAAGTACAAACCTGAGAAGACTAGATTTAAAAGGAAATGTCATTATGTTGAGAAGGTGTAACTGATGATGAATTTGATAAAGAAACTAAAAATGAAGATGAATGGGTATTTATTGCTATCAAATAAAATGGTCAGGTGTCCACTAAATCTACTAGTAATGTGAATGTTGAGAAATATCTTGCAGAAAAAATTAAAGAAAAAGATGAGTGGGTAATTGACAGCGGATGTTCACATCATATGATTGGTGACAAAAGAAAGTTTGTAAGCTTGGAAGACTATGATGGTGGTGCTGTAATATTTGGAGACAACACTTCTAGTGTGATTCATGGCAGAGTAACTATTTCTTTTGGTGGTAAGAATAATACTGATGATATTCTTTATGTAGAAGGCTTAAATCATAACTTGTTAAGTGTTGGATAGATGGTAGACAAGGGTTACAATCTTCAATTCAAGGATGGTAAGTGCAGAATAAGGGGAGGTTCTAGAAATATGATTGCTTCAGGTACAAAGACAAAAGCTAATATCTTTCATTTGAGTGCTGCTAGTGAAAGTTGCTTAATTTCTCAGATTGATGTAAGTTGGTTATGGCATAGGAGGTTGTGTCATGTGAACTTTGATAAAATTATCAAGATAAGCACTACTCAAGCAGTTAGAGATCTTCCTAAGTTAGTGAAGCCTGCTGACACTATGTGCAAGGAATGTCAGATGGGAAAGTAGACAATAAATTCTTTCTAGAGCAAACAGTATAGCTCTAATGGAGTACTGGATTTGATACATACTGATCTATGTAGTCCATCCAAAATCAGAAGTCTACAAAGTGAAAGGTATTTTATGTTGCTCATTGATGATTATTCTAGAATGATATGGGTTGCTTTCTTAAGAGAAAAACATGAAACATTAGAAAATTTCAAAAGTTTCAAAGCTATGGCAGAGAATGTGATAGGTTAGAATATCAAATGTCTAAGATCAGACAGAGGTGGTGAATTCATTTCTCAAGAATTCAATTCTTTCTGTGAAGGGCATGGAATCCAAAGAAAGTTATCTGCTCCCTGGACCCCTCAACAAAATGGAGTTGTTGAAAGAAAGAACATAACCGTTCAAGACATTGCTAGAACCATTATATTGGAAGCAAATGTTCCTCATTTCTACTGGAGAGAATTTGTATGTACTATTGTGTATACCATTAATAGGGTGTATGTCAACAATAATTTTGGTAAAACACCTTTTGAGCTATGGTTTGGTTATAAGTCTACTGTCAAGTATTTCAAAAAATTTGCAAGCAAATGTTGCATCAAGAGAGATGATGATATAGGCAAGTTTGATTCTAGAAGTGATGAAGGAATATTTTTGGGTTACTCTACTAAAAGTAAAGCTCACTAGTGCTTTAATAAGAGGTTAAAGAAAATGGTTGAAAGTGAAAATGTCAAAGTTGATGACAATATTATTAGACCATCTAGATATATTGGATATGATTCAAATGACCAAAATGATAATACTAACAATGATGTTCAGACATAGAATCAACTTCAGATTGTTTCGATGAACCAAGGGAATCAAGAGGCAGAGACTAGCAGAAGTATAGAAGAAAGAACACAAGAACAAGAAGTCAGAGAAAATCCTAAAACTACCAAATATGTAAGGAGAAATCACTTTGATAGTCAGATCATAGGAGACAAGAGAAAAGGTGTGAAAACTAGAAGAAGAATTTTGGAAGAGTACTGTCTAATTTCCAAAGCTGAGCCTAGCAATATCAATGAAGCATGTAAAGATGAACATTGGATGGAAGCCATCAAAGAAGAACTAATGAAGATAGAGAAGAATGATACATGGGATCTTGTTCCTAGGCCTCATAAAAAAAATGTGATTGGAACCAAGTGGGTGTTCCGGAATAAGTTGAATAAGCAAGGTAAAGTGGTTAGAAACAAAGCAAGACTAGTTTGCAAAGGGTACTCATAGATGGAAGGTATTGATTTTCAAGAAAATTTTGCCTCTATTGCTAGAATTGAAGTGGTAAGATTATTTCCTTCTTATGCTACTTTCAAGAACTATAAATTCTATCAAATGGATGCAAATTCAACATTTCTGTATGGTGAGCTAGAAGAAGAAGTCCATGTTGAACAACTAGATGGATTTCAATTGAATAAAGCGCTATATAGACTTAATTAATTACATCATACTGGTTAATTAATTAAGTCACTTATTCCTCTAGTTGCTTAAGCTAAACTTAGGCACATTAATAATTGATTAATTATTAAGTGTGCACACTAGGGTTTCATTTAGGGTTTCCCTTTTAGGGTTTCTTGATCTCCTTCATAAGGATTGATCTCTTTGTAATAACAGAGATTCTAATAATGCATTTTACACTTTGAGGTTTATAGATCTTGTTTTGTTCTGAATGTCTTTTGCATGTAACAGGTTATTGCATGCAGGTGATCTTGGATTCTAACATGGTATCAGAGCTCCAGACCTGCAGCTGCCTGTTCGTGATCTGAAGATATGGCTTCTCAGTGAGTTTCAAGTGCAAGGGTTTCCACAGGCATCTTTTTTGCAAGATCTGGGGGTAGCCAATTTTTCGGCACACTATGGGCTCAAACGGACGTCGCCATTGCGTTTGTAGCGCCTCAAAACCCTAGGAACACCTGTCGTTTGGTTGATTTTGGTGAAGTTGATCTGGGAGGCAAAAATTTTTTGCCAGGGAACCCATACGGCCTCCCCAGCACACGTTCCGAGACACGAAAATCGAAAAAAATTCAAAAAAAAGTCGATCTCGGGTTCTGTGTCGGCGCCTCCAGTGGAAACGGCTCCCACCACCCGGCGGCCACCGCTTCACCGCCGCCGCCGTCCTCCCCCGCCGGTCCGCCGCCGCCGGGCGGCACTCAGCCCATATGCCACCTCCAGCTCTACCAGCCCTTGAGGGATTCTCATCCTCAGCTGCCGGTCCCATGGAGAACCACCTGCTCCGCCCTAGCCCCCTGCTCTGCGCCCACGGTCACATGGGTGACCAGGGGCCGAAATTTTTCTGCAGGGAAGCCGATTTTTTGTGACGACGGTCTGCAGGCTGTCAAATTTATGCTCGTGAACCACTGACGTCAGCATGACATCAACATCCGTATGGTGGTGTTTGTCCCCTCCTAACCCTAGTTTTCTCTAAAGAAGCAGTTTTTTTCTTTTTTGTATAACTTGGGCATACGGTATTGAAATTGGGCAAACGAGATATCGCCGAAAAGCTGGTTCCGAGCACTTTCATTTGGTGTAGTTTATTTTTTAGTATTTTCCTGTTTTACTACATTTATTGCTGGTTGAAGTCAGATGTACTTTTTATGCTTCCGAGCTCATAAATTTTTGCCACAATCTCCGATTTTCGCTATCTTTGCGGTGTTGGAAAGGTATTCAGGAGCTCTATGTTGCTGTCCATGCACTTTTTTCTGTATCTGTCACAAGTTTTTCATTATTCCAGATTTGACCCGATGGGTGTTTTGGAGATTACTTGGATATTTTGACAGTTGGGAGAGTGCTTCTTGCATCTTTGCACTTCATTTTCAGTGATACATCATTTAATAATCGACTGCTGCTTCATAGATTCCAGAGTTGTTCCCGTTTGGAGTTTTCGAGTGTTCCGTGGCATCGGGTCTGCTGTTGCATCATTATGATTCCGATATGGTTTTGTGTAGACAGAAGTATCTTTCCTTGCTTGCCAGATTGCGGTTCCAGTGTTACTCTACAGTGTTCTTCCAGTGCTTCTTTGCAGCATGTCATATCATTGTAGGGGTTTTGTCCCACTGGGTTTTCCTCCTCTACCTCTTTCTTGCATTTGTAAATGGGTACCTGATCAGGCCTAGTTGTCGGGACCCATCTTTTCTTGCATGCATCTTATTCTAGTGTTTTAGCTTCTTCCTAAGTTCATCTTAAGGGGGGGTGTTAGAGTAATAATTTATTATGCTTAATTAATTACATCATACTGGTTAATTAATTAAGTCACTTATTCCTCTAGTTGCTTAAGCTAAACTTAGGCACATTAATAATTGATTAATTATTAAGTGTGCACACTAGGGTTTCATTTAGGGTTTCCCTTTTAGGGTTTCTTGATCTCCTTCATAAGGATTGATCTCTTTGTAATAACAGAGATTCTGATAATGCATTTTACACTTTGAGGTTTGCAGATCTTTTTTGTTCTGAATGTCTTTTGCATGTAACAGGTTATTGCATGCAGGCGATCTTGGATTCTAACAAGCGCTATATAGACTTAAGCAAGCTCCTAGAGCTTGGTATGCTAGATTGGATAAATACTTATTGAAGCTTGGATTCAATAAAGTTACTACTGACAACAATCTATATTTCAAGTTGGATCAGAATAAAGAATTGATCATTGAAGTCTTTGTTGATGGCATTATTTTTGAAGGTGATGATGATTTGTGTATGAAGTTTGCTGATGAAATGAAAAGTGTGTTTGAAATGTCAATCATAGGAGAGTTGAAATTATTTTTAGGAATGCAAATCACTCAGTTAAATGATGGAATTTTCATATCTCAGTCTAAGTATGTGAAAGATCTACTGAAATTTTTTGGCATGGAAGATTCAAAGCTAGTTAGTACACCTATGATAACCGAATGAAAAATTACATAGAATAATGATTCTCCTAAAGAAAATCAGACAAGATATAGGTCAATGATTGGTGGATTACTCTATTTGAATAAGACTAGACCAGATATAATGAATGATGTATGCATGGTTGCTAGATTTCAAGCTAATACTAAAGAGTCTCATGTAACTGCTGTGAAAATAATTTTCGGATACGTGAAAGGGACAATTGATCTTGGTCTTTTGTATCCTAGAGATGATGATCTTATCTTGAATTCTTTCACTGATGTTGATTGGGAAGGAGATGTGGATGACAAGAAGAGTACTAGTAGCGACACATTCTTCTTAGGGAAGAAATCGGTATCTTGGCTAAGCAAAAAGTAGAATTTTGTTTCATTATCTATTGTTGAGGCAGAATATATTGTTGTTGCAAATGGTTGTACCCAAGTATTGTGGATGAAGAAAATGTTGAGAGATGTTAGAATTGAGTATGAAGAACCAATTGCCATATTTTGTGACAATTCAAGAGCCATTAATATTTCCAATAATCTAGTGCCGCATTCAAAGACAAAGCATATATCCATCAAATATCACTTTTTGAGAGATAAAGTGAGTGACAACGAAGTTAGACTGGAATATATACCTACCATGGAGCAAATTGCAGACATATTTACTAAGCCATTGCTTAAGGATACTTTTGAGTACCTCAGAGGCAAGTTAGGGGTGATTTACCCTCTTGATCAAAACTAAGATGCAGGTCTTTGCATCAATTCATGAATTCATAGCCATATCTTATTTCAAATTGATGTTGTGGTGGCTGCTACATAGGGGGAGTAGTCAGATGATTCAAACTTGTGATCAGAGCATGTGTACCTTTTCCATTGATGTCAAAGGGGGAGAGAAGAGCAATGTGAAAAACATGGGACAAGAAGGAAATAGGAAAGAGTGCATAATCTTAGGGGGAGATTGTTGGAGAAGAGCTAGTTGGGTTGGTGGCATTATTTTTCACATCATGTGTTGCCATCAATGCCAAAGGGGGAGATTGTTGGATGTTGTGGTTGTCATTGATGTCAACACTATTAGCATTGATGATGCTTAAAGTTGTATATGTCGAGGATATTGAGAAAATTGTAAAAGTAATATTACTGGTAGCCAATGAAGCCGAGAAGGTCAGAATGTTGGAAAGTTCTACACATTGAAGATCTAAAGGTGTGATTCAAAGGGTTTGTTAATGAATATTTCTACTATTTTTTTTCAAAATTTTTAGAGGTTCGCATCAATATTTGTGGAAGTTATGAAGAATTGTGTTCCTACAGTTATTCATTTTCTATAGATGGTGTTCTTAGATGAAGCAAATGAAATTATGGTAATTTCATGTGTTGTGCATGTACCTATGACATTCATGGATGAGTCTAGATCATACTCTATCCTTGTTGTACGTCTTCATTGATCAGAGTGTTCATGATCGAAGATTTTTCTGATGTGTGCTCGAGTTTTCATGTTCTTGGCCGACATGATGGTGTTAGCGTGTTGTGGATCCATGAAGATTAATATTTTATTGTTTGGTGTGCTTGAAGGTGTTTTTTTGGGTCCTCACTATGTTGTGATTGACTTGTGTTGGTGCACATTGAAATTTTTTCATGTATTGAGGCCGACAGTTGTAATTTATTCTTTATTTGAGGCCAACTGAATAGTGGATGTAAATTTGTATAGCGGATACATATAAGTGTTTGTTTTCCTCATTTAGAGGTAATGCTCAGTGTGTGCAAGAGGTGTACATGTGCGAATAAAGGTCAAATCATTCAAGAGTGGAGTAGAGTGTGAAGAAGTTTGAGCAGAGTGTGGAAGAGTGTGTAGAAGTTTTTGTGCACCTAACTGGAACTGTAATCAAGCTTTTGTAGAAGCTATTTTCTCAATTCAACTTCATTAGATGTATTTAATCTGATTATTTTATGTAAAGTAGTGAACCTTCCCTTTGAGCATTGTGCTCTAAGCAGTGCGCCTAAATGCAAGTGCATGCCTTTTTCATTCTTCATTATACTTCTAACAGGGTATAATCTTGTGGACTAACATCCACCGTGGTTTTTCCCCTAACAAGGTTTCCACATAAAATATTGGTGTTCATGTGTCTTTGATGTGCTATTAATTTATGCTTGCACTGTTATTTATTAGATCTGAGATTTAAGGTTGATTAATGTTGTATAAGTTTGATTTTGGTAACAAATAATTCACCCCCCCTCTCAGTTGTCTATCCTTGTTTTTCCAACAACCATTCCATTCCCTAACAATATGAGAGATATAAAATTTATCAAAGGAATTTAAAATTTCTATGGCATCCATGATAGGGGATTCAACAGTCCATGAGGGGACACAAGACTACTTCAAATTGTTAATAATATTTAAAGAGTCGCCCTCAAGACACATCTTTCACAATTTGAAGGGGAACCAACATTAAAAAAATGATATTATTTTAATTTCTTTGGAAATTGAGCACTTGTCTTGGATTTAGGTCCCAAGAGTCCTCCTTAAGTGCTATGACCCAATTTTTAATATGTTTTTGGTGTTATTTTAATGATTCAAATTCAATTTTCAAATGTCAACTTATGGAATCTAATTTTTGGGAAATTAGATAAACACCTATAAATACAATTATTTTATCAATTCAAACTTAAGGCACACTATTAAGGTTTCACAAGAGAAAATGTTACTGTCAAGAGCACTGAAGAGAAAATTTATCAAGCATCTACAACAACAATCAAGATCATATCATCATGTCAAAGTTATGTGTGTTGGTGTTATGTTTTGGATCTAACATTGTGATGTAGGTTTCAAGCATTCAAGCATCAAATCAAGTTGTAATTCAAGCCAATTCATACAAGATCCAATCCTTAGAAAGATGTGTTGGACTTCATTCCTCTAAGGGAAGCCATTGAGGGTTTGGTGAGTTGTGACATAGATTTCTTCATTCATCATTCTATGTCATTTTTTATTATCTTCCATTATCAAGGTTTAATTAACAAAATAATGTTTGACCAAGGCAAAACCCTATTCACCAAAAATTAAAAAAAAATCCCTCTTTGTGTATGCAAATTTGTAGTTGAAGGACTAAAGATTGATGAAAAGTGCAATTTTACAAATTTTTCAAAGTTTTCATCAAAGTTGTTAACCCATGGAAACTCATTTACAAATTTTATTTCAAACTTTCTGATATTAGAATCTGGAGGAATTAGGACTAAAGATCAAAGAACTGTGAAAGCAGATTTTGGAACCTTGCTCAAAGACCCGTTTTCCCTAGGCTGAATCTATAACCAACAAGACACTTAACAACCACTTTTGGAGCTTGGTACATGTCATTTTTTCCTTATCAGATCTGCATGTAGCTTGTTGTTTCTATTTTTTCTATCCTTTAAATATACATTTCAAGTTTCGCATTGCATCATTGAGTTCATTTGGTATTGTATTTTTATCTTCCCAAACTACATTTCAGTCATATTTGTCATAAGGGAAACAATAGATCCCCTAATAGGGTTGACTCACCTTTTGGTTGAAATTCAATCCTACCTTTGGGAGATCTCTTTTCCTAATGAAATTAGGAGAAAGATAGGTGAATCATACACTACAACAACATCCATTCATTCACCCCATTTTTTCATCATTCCAATTTTAGTAAAAAAACCATCTTTTTTTCTTAATTTCATTTTAGTGTACCTGACATTCTTGCACTTAAACCTTTCTAATTTTCAGATCTTTCAAACCTAGATCTATGATTTTGTATTATTTTTCATTGCATGTCATTTAGGGTTTTCAAAATTGTATTAATTTTCATTTCATTTACGATTTTAAAAGATTGCATTTTGCATTGTTTAAAATTTCAAAAATTAAAAAAAAAATTATACATATTATTTTCATTTCACATAGTAGTCTACATATTAGTGTTTTTGAATCATTTGCATTAGAGAATTCAAAAAAAATTGCATCTAGAAAGTTGTCATTTTTCTTGTTGTTTGTCATCAAATTACACTTGCATTTCATCAAAAAAATCTAGAAATCTGTAACTGAAAGTATCTATTTGCAACCTAATTGAGAGACCTTAAATATCAACCCAAAAAATTATAATTTTTTTTAACCCTTGTGAAAGGAACCATTCGACCTAGGGAGAATTAATCCTTATACAGGTCATTTTTTGAATTTATGAGCATTAATTTTTCCCTATCTACTTCACATCTTGCTTTTTTCAGATCTCAGTTTCAATTTCTAGAATTATAGTTTTCTGAAATTGTTTGCATTCAAGTTAATTGGTCAAACAAGTGCATTGATCAAACATAAAATTTTCATTCAAAAATCATCATTTTTAGTTTCTTGCATTAAAAATTAGAATATTATTGCATGTCATACCTGAAAATTGTGATATATTTTTACATTCTTGCATTGTGCTTCACTTTTCTAGGTGTCTTCTACATTTTTCAGTGATTTTTGGGCACCCTTTTGGTTTGGTGAAACTTGAATGAGTATTACAACCTGGTGTCCTATTGCTAATACTTTAGTGAGACATAGTTTGAGATTCATAGCATCTCGTACTGGTACATTCACTATGGATCTTTGGTTTTCTAAATCTTTCAATCATAGTGTTGGCACTAATCAACCCATGTTGGAATCCATACCTGAAATAACATGTCCTTTGAATTCCAATCCCATTGATGTTGAAACTATTGTTGTTCATTTTATTCAAGAAAGCTTACAAAAAATGGATAAAGCCTTAGAAAAACTTCAAAACCTTGTGAGTGTTGAATATATTGCTAGTATTGCGGTTCCTATCATAGATAACATGAGGAGAATACTTGATAATGAATTGGGAATATAAATTGTGTGAATCTTAGCTCATATCATTAACGATCATGTCCCTACAATGGCTAGTTGTTCTCAAACTTTGGGATACACTCAAATTCAAGATGGAAATCAAATTCCTCCTACGAATGTGGCCTCTATTCCTACATACACTCATTCAACTATTACTACAACAATACAACCAACTAGAAACATTAATCAGACCTTAACTATGTCCACTAGGAATCCTTTTAGCTTTGTGAACTCAAACATCAGATCTCTTAACCTGCCACCCCTCACAAACCACAATTCACTTGTCCTCCTAACACATATACACCTCCACTTTATTCACCTCCATCTCAAAACACAACTAATGGTTCCATCCTTTAAAAAAATTGCAAAATGTGTCATCCCTCCAACAACAAATTTCCAAATTAAACCAAAATCAAAATGGCCAACTTTCATAATATGTCAAACAAAACCCATTGTCAATAGAGATATTGAAAGCAAAAATGCCACAAGGAATCTGGGTTCCTAGATTTGAGAAATATGGTGGTAAAGGAGTTCCTAGTAACCATGTCTCCGCATATAGAGCCTTATGTAGTGACTTCATTTCCTAAGACAAGCTCTTGGCTAAGAGTTTTCCTAGATCCTTGAAATACACAGCCTTGGAATGGTTTTTCTCTTTACCGAACAATTCAATTAACTCATTCAATGATCTTGTTAATGCTTTCTCAACCATTTCCAAGTGTATATTGGTCCCAAGATGGCCTTATCGGATTTAATGCAATGTAAATAAAAAAAGGATGAAAATTTCACTAATTACATAACACGATACCAATTTCTTTACTCATAAATCAACATTAAGATTCCTGATGTCGATATTCAAAGAATGTTCATTGAAAACTTGCAAACCAATATTCAAGATAAGATTGGGATGGTGGGATTCCCTTCCTTCACTCACTTGTGCATGGATCTCCATGACTATCAAAATTTGGTTAGTCATCACGAATCAAAAACCTCTGATGAAGAGGGATACTCTCCCTTTCAAATCTAAAACTAAACACACATACAACACTATGCAAGAAGGTTGCAAATAAATATTAACAACAAAATATGGAAGAGAATATGCAACATATATTGATTTCAAAATCTAAAAATAAATTACATAATCATGGAGCTCATATGCTCCCATACATCATGGGCTTTACACATACAAAAATCTGCAACTCAACATTCTAGCTTCATTTCAGCAGCATTTGAGTATGAAAAAATCATCTTCTCTAAAGCCCCCCTTCACCAAATTGCAAGCATCAATATATTAAAATTTGTGTGAGAAGAAACAACTGTTGGTTTCTCAAAACAACCTCCACTAAATCACTAGGAAAATTTGTCACTTTATGCCTATCAATGCTCTGTTACTTGTCTAAATTTTCTAAAATAGTTTTTGGGTTTGGTGCCTCATTTCCAGATTTCTAGATCATTTTGAAATTCTTAATTTTAATTTTATATGAGAATTTTGTGGTCATATTATCGAGATTGGGTCTCACAATTACGACCTAACCAATCCTTTTCTCTTTCGCCAAAAATAATAAAATGCCAATCAAACCTCCAAAATCCTCCTTACTCCTTCTTGACATGGATTTCCCCTTCTTGGCATGTACATTCAATGTTCAATCAAAAATTTTATTCCCTCTCTCTAACCCACTCTTTCCACTCTCCCTCAACACCCTGCATTCCAATATTTCAATAAAATACAAATTCAAATTTCAAGTGGAGTTACAAAGCATATTTAATGCCCACTCCAAGCTTCGGTGTGAGATTTTCCTTTTTGGAAAATTGACATCTTTTGATAATCTCAAAACAATATAAAAATAAATCATATTGATAATTTATTTTTCTCACAACCCATCATCAAATTCTGCTATGTTGGAGGAGTTGAAAATTTTAATAATTTGAGCATGCAACCAAAAATCAAAACATAACACAGGCATAAAATTTAAAATATTTTTGGCGATGCAAGATTTCTCTCAAAACCCAAGATGCTCCTGCATCAACCTCCTCCAACCATCATGAAAAATCTGAATCTGTGCCTCATAGTAATTTCCAACCATTCAAGAAACAAAATAAGAGATTTATACAAATAAATGCACCTGAAAAAAATCAACAAGTTCAATCTCAAGTGGCTCCTATAAAAATAAAAAATTCATGTCAATTCAGGGACATGAATAGACAATTTACTCTATTATCTGATAACCTTCATTCCATCATGTTGCAACTCATGAGTAAGAACTTAATTAACTTACCTCCTATTAGAGCCCTTGATCCTAATAAGCCTTTACCCCCAAATTATAATCCAGATTTTTTTTTCCATTATCACTCACAAAATGGACTGGATTAAAAATAATGTATGCATCTTAAAAACATTCTGCAAGACCTCATTAATTCTAGTCACATCTAGATTGGTGGTAGTAATGATTAAGGAAATAAATCTGTTATCCCACCCAACCAAAATTTGCAAATCTTTACCAATCCAATGCAAAATCATAACATCTCATTTGTTAAAGCTTGTGACACCAATAATGATGTGATGAAGTTTGATAACATACATAACAACTAATGAAAATACGAGTGATAATGAATACAATATTATGGTCGAATACATTGGTGTTCAATCTCATAAGGGTCAAACCAAAATTTCTCTTGAAAATGCTTTCTAACAAAATGACATAAGTAAACATGCACCCAATGGTCCTCTTTACATAGCTAGAAGAATCAATGACAAGCCTAATAATGGGATATTAATTGATCTCATATGTGTAGAGAATGTAATCACTGAGGAATTATTTTTTGTGCATGAACTATATCAATATTCTTATGAACAATCAAAAGCATGGATCAAAACACATAATGGATTTTTTTTCCCTATAATAGGTTCGATCATACTCCCCTTAAAATTTGGACCAAAATAATTAAATTTCTCATTCTCCATCATCCCATCATCAGACCAATTCCATGTGAAGCTAGGATATTCGTGGCTATGCTCTGTGGATGTCATCCCCTTGATAGTGTATAAATGCTTAAATTTTCCATTTGGTAATGAAATTTTCACTGTGCATCATAGCGGTTTTAATCCTTTGTCTTCCCATGGGAATTTCTCATTGAATTTATTTTGGCCTAAACCTATGGAACCTATTAAGCCTCGCGAGGAATTATTTTTCAAATCTTATCAAAAGTTCAAGGAAACGTGCATAGAAAAATTATCTCTTAGAAATATACCTCAACCCATGCTTGAGTCTCCTATCATTGATGAAACCATCATTGAACCAAAATCTCTTTTGAATAACCAAGATAAATCCTCTACCTATTTCCTACAAGAGACCAAGAGATAACCATACAATTCCCGTTGTGCCTCCTAAGATCAATCAAGTTTATAAACCTATAGAGAAAGTGGTTGACTAACCCTCGATGGTTATTTTCATCCCTCCTTTGTGGGAAGAAAAGAAACCTATGGTTGATAAACTCACTCCTACAAAATCACAACTTGAAAACCATGCAAAAAAAAATCAAATTGCTAAAGAGTGTAGGCATAGATATCATGCTATTTCTCATAAGTTAAAAGAAGAGAACAAACAAACAAAAAAATACCAACATTTAACTCAAACAAAGCATGATGAATCTCCACCTTCACCACAAAAACAAACACATAAAACCTCTATAGACACTATCATTAGACCTCATGTTGTGATTAACTTGGATGATGATGATGAGAATACTAAGATTGATGAGGAAGTGCATAATGAGCTAAATTTATTATTTTCCTCTTCTATGAGATTAGACAAAAAAAATTGTGATGATCCTCCTGACAAGAGTGCATCACCACATGTTGAACCTAGTGATTTTCCTAGTATGACACTCATCATTTCCCCTTTGGATAGTCATCCACCTTTCGTATATTATGAACAAGATAGGGATGCAAACAACTTTCTATAGGTTGAATTACATGTGTCATACTATTCTTTTATTTGTCTTCTTTTCATGTTCTTTGTGTGATTTCATGTGCATAATGTGATCCCATGTACTATGTTGCTTGGTGTGTCTTTATATTTATGAGCTTACTTTGGATGACCCTTGTCACTCCGTTGGTGCAAGGATACAAAGGAAGTGAACCTGTCGTGACATTCTTCTATTTTTATCTTCATTCTTCTATTTTTTATAACCATTATCTTTTTCATTTGTCTTGTTCTTTCCTTTTGGGGGTGATGCAAAGAATTGAGACATTTAGGTTTCTTCCATGTTGACCCAAAAAATTTCTCCTTTTCTTTTAACTCTCACTATGTGTCATTCTTCCTTTGTGCTCATTGTTCCATGATTTATTTATGGAATGATGACGATTCCGAGCTCAATTATAACACTATAGCAAAGACATACATTGACCCCGAATCCATGCATCCCTTATGTGTTATCTTAGGATTACATATGGGGGAAAAATTCATTTTCAATGATGTAACTTCATTTGGAAACATATGTCTAGCATAGGGATTTCCAAATCAGCTCTCATGTCTCTTTCATCTATTAGATTTTATCGTATTCTCAATTTCTTTAAAGTGGGGGGCATTATGCCTCCCACTTGTTTCTTTCTTGATGTTATGACCTCTTGTTCGAAGTGCGGTCTTCTTATTTCACTTGATGTGTCTTCTTGTTAGTGACATTGGGATTTATGTCCTTGAAGAGTGTGACCTTTCTTGGCATATGACATTCCCCTTAGTGGTAAGGCTTGCATTCCCTAAATTTCAAATATTTTATCTTTCAACTAGTCCTCTCTTGATGGTGATATCAAGTGTGATTTTCCATAAAGTGATACCTTTCATGAACTAAGAAAAACCCCTTTGACTATCTTAAACCAAAATTTTTGGCCACTAAGCATAACACAACTTGCTTGGTGGTGTCTCTATTTCATGAGTGTCTAGCATAGAATAGCTTGTTATCCTTGTGATTTTTGTATGCAACACCTTATCAAAGTTAACAAGGATTATAAATTTTTTTATGGTTAACATATGGGATCCTATAGACCTAGCATGACATTCACATCACCACTTGTTTTTTGGGCACACACCTAGTCTATATCAAACTACATGAGACCTTGTGTGTTTCTTACTTTTTTGGGCTCACTGACTGTAAATCGAACTGCACTTGTGAGTGTGTTTCTTATAGCACCTTTCATATTACAACTTTATTTCTTGTGGTTCCATGAGAGTGTGTTTGATGGACTCGGCATAACACAACTTTCTAGTTCATCTTTTTCTTGCATTAATTTTTTATATTATATGATGTATCTTGTGTCGTTGTTACATTCACATGTCTCTTTTTGACTTTGTTGGTTTTTTGTGGGATATTTTATCATGGGTTCTTGATCATCCTCCTTGATATTTTTCATCTCACATTTCTAACATTGCACAATTAGACCTTTCTTGACTGGTTTTTCTACTTTAGTGCGAGTTTGAGCATAGAGCTCATACTCTCGCTAAAGTGGGGGATAAATTTAGTGTAGAAAAATGTACCCCTTTACATTTTCACACTATGATTGGGTCCCTTAATTAAATTGGACTTGATTAAGCTTCTAATTCCCTATATTATGCATTCCTAACCCTTATTTTTTTCATTTTCTGAAAGGGGAACCACCAAATTAAATAAATGTTAGCATTATTTCAATTGCCTTGGAAATTGAGTGTCTTGGGTTTAGGTCCTAGGACCCACTCACCCAAGGGTGAATTGGTCCACCTTAACTATTAGGTCCCAATTTTTATTATGTTTTTGGTGGCATTTTAATTATTCAAATTCAAGTTTCAAATGTCGGTGTATGGAATCTAATTTTTGAGAAATAGATAAACACCTATAAATACATAGTTATTTTATCAATTCAAACTTAAGACACACTATAAAGGTTTCACAAGAGAAACTATTATTGTCAAGAGCATTGAAGAGAAAATTTAAAAATCATCTATATAACAACAATCAAGATCATATCATCATGGAAAAGTTATGTGTGTTCATGTTATGTTTTGGAGCTAACATTGTGATATAGGTTTCAAAAATTCAAGCCAATTCATGCAAGATTCAATCCTTAGATAGATATGTTGGAATTCAGTACTCTAAGGGTAGCCATTGAGGTTTTCTTGTAACAACCCCAACGTTCTATTCAATAAAATTCAAAATATTTAATGTTAAGTGAATATTCCATGATTTCATGACATAGAAATTAAAAAAATTTCTTCCATAATGTAAAATACATGCACATTTAAGATAACACTATTTTTGATCTTCCATTTCATTCCATTTTAATTTCACAAATATTTCCATAACATAGATAACATATTTACTAAACTCAAGTTTATCATTCATGATTACATCCTTCCATATAAATGGGTACATGATACATACATATAGCTCTTCTAAGCTTCATCTGGAAATAGATATACACATTGATCCTGATATTACCACAATGGTGCATACCTTCTAGATGTCCTCGCTCTCTAGTGCATAAACTCTAGCTATCCCCAATGCTAGCGCAAACATCCATAAACCTTGACCGCCATCTAATGAGGAGAAGCATCACTTTAACTCAATAGGTAATCCATTCTATAGGCCTAAACCTAGGTGTTACAACAAGAACAACATACAACCCAACCAAGCAAGTCATTCTTAACCGATTGGTTCTAATGGGTAATCAAATAAATAATCCAACCTAATAGTTTAATCTTAATCTAGGTTTCAATATACTTCTCAACCCAAATGGGTTACTCCCAACCTAGGGTTTCATTTAATAATAAGGTAATGATCAAGTGATCACAAATATAGAATACTAATATGACATCTTATCTTATCATAGTTCATACTATCTCTTATTGATTCTCTTCTAAACCTTATTATTTCTAAGGCCTCCTAGCATCATAAGCTATCTAATACAATCAAATAACTTTGTAGTAATTAAACCTTAAGCTATCCTTGTTTAATCATTCCTAGTATACTTATACTAATGATAAACAATCACTCCTATTACGGACTAGATACAAGCACTTTCATAGAAAAGCATAAACAACTTCCTTTTTCCTTTCCAAACCAAATGCTATAAATTCCCAATGCAAGTATTCTCAAGTAGTACCAAAAAAAAAAACATACAAATCACATTCTTTCATAAATAAAGATAAATAAGAAAAGACTAGATCCTCATGCCTGTAATACTTGATCAATTGACTGAATTGATACACAACCTTCCAACAACTTACTTGCTTCACTTAATCCTCTCAAGGAAATACTTTACAATAACTTCTCTCACAAGTTGATAATATTCTCTCACAAATATAGCTCTCACCAATTACTCAAGCTCTCACAAAATACAACAGAATAGAATTGTTGAATAATGATGCATTCAAATGAGACTATTGACCCCTCCTTATATAGTAAAACATGAGAAAAATTTTCTGATCATTATGCTAACCAATTCGACACCTTAAAGCATGCAAATTGACTCAGCTATCATGATATGAAGGTGGAAAAATTCTATTCCCATGCTTAGCGAAACATTGCAACAGATCGGCCTCTATGATGACCAGATATGGCTTGACCAATTCACTTTGCATGTGTTTAAAATACAACAAATCGATTCTTGAAAACTCCTCTTCTATTTGGTTTATACAACTCATATAATGGCGCCATATTGTCCTATATTCTTGCTTTGGTGTTTCCCTAATCTTTAACAAAGTCAGAGACTTTAATTTACTTGCAAACATCGTTCTATTTCATATTGACTGTCACATAATTTCCATGCTTCTCCACTATATTCGGCGTTCAAAATGCAGGCTTAGAGATTCATATAGAATGTCAATAGTGCTACCTTAGCTTATGCACAGACATGCTCCATAATGTGTTGTATTTCAGAAACTATGTTTAGCAATAAAACTATTGTTTGAACTACAAATGATTTTCTTATTCTATGTGCCTCTCTTAATGTTGCATGCATAGTGTGATAATTCCTCATCAAATGTTTATTTCCTATATGTTGCCTATAATTTGTGACAGTCCAAGCCTATTTTATTGGATATGATGGCATTGTATTAGTCTTCCCATTCAAAGATAGATTATGTAAATATATAATTCTTTCATAAGCGCTATACATGCGCTTTGCATGGTATGCTAATTCTATCGATTATTTGCATATATGAGTGACTTTCCAATTCCTTTATGGCATAGATGACAAACTCAGTCATAGAATAACAAGGTAGCATACTCAATGCTCTAGACATTATTTATAGCATATCATCTTAGTGTTATATTTCCCTTGTATCAAAATCAAATATATGCTTATATAATACATATATTATATACATGTATATATATACATTGATGAATTCCTTATATATTCATATATATATAATAATAAATATTCATATATATATATTTATATATCCACCCTCAGATTTATCGAAAGTATTAGTTGCTAACTAATATAATCATATTTATTTGCTTATCAAAATCATTAACAAATAAGTTCATCATGCTAACCATTCAATATACAAATTAATACGATCAAGTTAACATTCACATAATAAACATATCGATTGTATATATATATATACATATATATTCCTCTATGTACATGTATACATACATATACATACATATACATATATTGACATATTTGTATGGAAATTTTTGTTTGTCACTGTTACATATATATTGACACATGTATACATATGAAAATATGCATATATCTTATATTTATATATATACCTTCGATTGCACAATCAAGAACATACAAAATTACTATCTCATTGCTAGGAAATATACGTATGATGTATATATACATATATTTACATATCACATTATCCCTTTGATAATACCATTCTCATAAGCAACCCATTCATAATTGTGCATAGGTACATATATCTATGTACTTTCATGTATGTGCTCCTCCATGTGTATGGTCTATTGTTGACATGCATATGCATGTACATATATATACATACAACATATGTTCACCTTACCAGTCAAGCATAGTAACATAAGGAAGAACTCATAAGCTCGAAACATATAAATATCATCCAATAATGCACTCAACAGTAATCGAGACCTTTACTAGTGAAAACACATCATACTTAAGGATGACTTACCAATTCCCAATACTATTACTTGACTCAACCATTCTATTGTGAGTGTGTGTGTGTGAACTTAGATAGCTTTCATTTAGGGTTATCCAACCAATCGCTTAAACTGAGTGATACTTCCCCTCCACTTAGAGGATTGAACCTATCTCTGCAACTAGCTCAATATATTTGTAATGGTAGTTAGACATTTATAATAAATCCCTATGGATCTTAAACATAAGCATATTCATATAGCAATGTATGTTCTTCATCAATGTAAACATAACTACTATTTCAAATAAATAATACCTTAAAACATATATCAATATTGGGTAAACCCATAATAATGGTGTACAATTTTTATGAGGAAGGAAATTTGTAAAAATGCTCACACATTCGAAATTTCATGTTTTTAAGGGTTCGTTCAAACTAGGGGGTTCACACGAACCCAAATATTCGGCGTTCAAAATGCAGGCTTAGAGATTCATATAGAATGTCAATAGTGCTACCTTAGCTTATGCACAGACATGCTCCATAATGTGTTGTATTTCAGAAACTATGTTTAGCAATAAAACTATTGTTTGAACTACAAATGATTTTCTTATTCTATGTGCCTCTCTTAATGTTGCATGCATAGTGTGATAATTCCTCATCAAATGTTTATTTCCTATATGTTGCCTATAATTTGTGACAGTCCAAGCCTATTTTATTGGATATGATGGCATTGTATTAGTCTTCCCATTCAAAGATAGATTATGTAAATATATAATTCTTTCATAAGCGCTATACATGCGCTTTGCATGGTATGCTAATTCTATCGATTATTTGCATATATGAGTGACTTTCCAATTCCTTTATGGCATAGATGACAAACTCAGTCATAGAATAACAAGGTAGCATACTCAATGCTCTAGACATTATTTATAGCATATCATCTTAGTGTTATATTTCCCTTGTATCAAAATCAAATATATGCTTATATAATACATATATTATATACATGTATATATATACATTGATGAATTCCTTATATATTCATATATATATAATAATAAATATTCATATATATATATTTATATATCCACCCTCAGATTTATCGAAAGTATTAGTTGCTAACTAATATAATCATATTTATTTGCTTATCAAAATCATTAACAAATAAGTTCATCATGCTAACCATTCAATATACAAATTAATACGATCAAGTTAACATTCACATAATAAACATATCGATTGTATATATATATATACATATATATTCCTCTATGTACATGTATACATACATATACATACATATACATATATTGACATATTTGTATGGAAATTTTTGTTTGTCACTGTTACATATATATTGACACATGTATACATATGAAAATATGCATATATCTTATATTTATATATATACCTTCGATTGCACAATCAAGAACATACAAAATTACTATCTCATTGCTAGGAAATATACGTATGATGTATATATACATATATTTACATATCACATTATCCCTTTGATAATACCATTCTCATAAGCAACCCATTCATAATTGTGCATAGGTACATATATCTATGTACTTTCATGTATGTGCTCCTCCATGTGTATGGTCTATTGTTGACATGCATATGCATGTACATATATATACATACAACATATGTTCACCTTACCAGTCAAGCATAGTAACATAAGGAAGAACTCATAAGCTCGAAACATATAAATATCATCCAATAATGCACTCAACAGTAATCGAGACCTTTACTAGTGAAAACACATCATACTTAAGGATGACTTACCAATTCCCAATACTATTACTTGACTCAACCATTCTATTGTGAGTGTGTGTGTGTGAACTTAGATAGCTTTCATTTAGGGTTATCCAACCAATCGCTTAAACTGAGTGATACTTCCCCTCCACTTAGAGGATTGAACCTATCTCTGCAACTAGCTCAATATATTTGTAATGGTAGTTAGACATTTATAATAAATCCCTATGGATCTTAAACATAAGCATATTCATATAGCAATGTATGTTCTTCATCAATGTAAACATAACTACTATTTCAAATAAATAATACCTTAAAACATATATCAATATTGGGTAAACCCATAATAATGGTGTACAATTTTTATGAGGAAGGAAATTTGTAAAAATGCTCACACATTCGAAATTTCATGTTTTTAAGGGTTCGTTCAAACTAGGGGGTTCACACGAACCCAAAAGAGGGGTTTGGTCGAACCCCTAGTTCGAGTGAACCCCCTTTTTCATAGTGGGTTCACTCGAGCCCTATGATGTCACGTTTCTTCATAGAAATGAATGGAAAATTCAAAAAAAAGGGGGGTTCACTCGAACCCCCCTTTTTTGCCCTTCTCCCCTCTTCCACCAAATTTTAGTAGATTTATGCCCTTCTAAGCTTGAGTTGAGGATGAAAATGGAGGAGACTTCACAAACCCAACTAGAATATGGTAGTCCTCAGAACAAGCTATCCAACAAATTAAATTTTAATATGTTTTGGTTTTATTATGTATGTGTTTTTTTAGTTTTATTAAACATAGGTTTTTCACCGAAAATAAAGCTCTATGTTTTGCACATGTGGGAAAATAGCAGATTATTAAAATTAAATTTTTAAAAATATGTTGAGGCTGGTTATTGATGTCATTGATCCATAAAAAAAATAAAAATTGAATTTTGATTCATACAAAAAAAGTTATGTTGTATACGGTCCGCCTATGTCTGAATTGCAATTGGTTTGACTTTGAAACTTGATTAAGGAAAAATTATTCAATAAAAAACTATGAAACCAAATGAAAGTGCTAGATATCTTAGTTACAAATCTAAATTCGAAAAAAAAAGAATTTTATCCTTAATAAAAAAAAAGTTATGTTGTATACGGTGAGCATCACTTTTTAAAAATGTTGTTTTCTGAAAAAAACCAGTTTTCGTGGGAGATGGAAAAAAAAGTGCAATCTGATTCCAAAAATTTTAAAAAAAATATTTTTTGAATCTATAGACAAAATTTGATGAGACTCTAGTTTGCATCATCTTCAAATTCCTCATGGTTTAGCCACTATAGGTTCCTGAATATGAAGATTTAGCTAAAAATAATAATTACAGTTTCCAGTTTGGCCAAAAATTGTAAACCACTATTGTGGGATCAGCCTATTCCATTCATTTTACAAAAATTTCAAAATCATGATTGCATTTACCATCTTATTTACTCATGAAGGTAAAATTAAATTAGTAATAACAAGACGGGGTGTGACATACTTCTCCCCTTGTGAATCATTGTCCTTGATGTTTTTAAAACACTTTAACATCTAGATAAAGTCAAATAAAGGTTCTACTTACCTTTTCCAATTCATGTAAGGATTATCAAATAATCCTTCCTTGTAACATCTCCACTCCTTGCAATCTTGTCCTTCCTAGACCTTGCATTGAGTGAATCTTTGTTAACCCATGGGAAAAATTGTATGTTTCTCATAGAATTTCTCTTTCAAGAGCCTATGCATTATAATCATATTACATCGTACACACATCATAAGTACAATAGTAACTATATACCACATGAAACATATTTTATAGTGACTGGAAAGCACATTCTCATTGGCCCATGAATTTATCCTTAATATAATATAAATAGAAAAGGAATGTTGGTGCATTGTGCACTACACCGTGGGTCCCATCCTTCCCTTTGGTATTTACACCTTTAGAAAACTCAGAAGTTGAGCACATCCATTACTTACACATCTATTTTCCTTAATCATAAAAGTATTGCTCTTGACCATTGTCCAGCTTGAGCATAACATTGCTCTTGGACACCTATCAATTCCAAACATTGTGATACTACTTCTAAGGTTAACCCTATTTCTTAGTCTATTTTAGTCTAATAGATTTTTCAACCTTCCTTTCCATATAATGGATCAAACCTCAATGGTAGAAGTTTATAAGTTTTCTACAAATCATTCAAGATTTGGTTTATTACTTTTTCCTATTAAGCTATAATAATATATTAAGAATTCATTCAATTGAATGTCTCATAATATGATCAAGTTTTATAAACCCTTTTCATTATTTTCTCATTCACAACAAAGATTACCTTCTTAGGAATACTAAACATCTACTTCATACAATATATTATTTAAGACTGAGATCCCATATATCAAAATTCCAACCAGCATTGGTTACCTTGGTGAGTCTGTTCACCATAATATTATGTCAGTTCTACTGACATAGATAGATTAAACTGTCTTGTGTTCTACTACTCCCCCTCTAGAATCTCAAGAGAGTATACATGTCCTGCCGATGACAACGTATTTTCCTCATTTCCTGGCACACTAGACAATAACTTACTACATACTCTACAACATCTTACTCCATATTTTCTAGATTGTAGTGGTTCCTCATCTGACAAATAACTTTTTCATTCCAATGTCCTAACAATGACATTAATTTACTCATTTCATTCCTTAATCTTCCAAAAAAATTAGGTACATAGGTTATTTTAAATCCCATAATAGTCTATTCGGACTAAGTGAAAACCTATTTTGTGGACTCATGCCATTTAAGTGTAATGGTTGGACACTTTGCGGAGATAAATATCCTTCATCTTAGGATATCCATACCTTGGATTTCTTTTGTCCTTTGATTTCTTCCAAAATTGTAATCCAATTTTCAGCTCATTCTATCTTTCTTGATGAGCATCGATACTAATTTTGAGTAATAATCCTCATTCAATCATGTTGGTTCCTAAAATATATCAAATTTAATGGCATACCCAATTACCAAGAATGAACTTTTCCTTAATAACTCCAAATCATGAGTAATCTAGATCTTTCCTTACCTATTCATTAGGCAATGATCTTCCTTTTCATGATCAAGTAACCTGCGTATCTTTTTCTAAGGCATCAATGACAATAAAAATTGATCTTTACAACTTAATATATATAAGGCATGGTGTGATAATAGACCACAAACCTTGACCTTTCCACTACCTTTTTAAAAAAAAATTCAATACCTTATCCTTTCGGTCATGAAATATATGACTTAATTGACATCATGACTTATGAAGAAGTCAAAAGTTCTTCCAAATTAAAAATGTACTGATGATTTTCATTGTATGGGGTACTTTATCTAATTCAATCCACTCTCTTTCTTCCCCCATTATTATTTCCATGACATTTGATCAGCTCAAAGTTGAAATCCTAGAAAACATTTGCTTTCTCGAAATGATTTGTCATTCCTTGTTGTTGGATTTCTATTGCCTTTTTCTTTCCTCCATGACATTCCTTAAATATACTTTTTCTAAAATTAGATTCATCATTAATCTCTAATCTCATAGATTCTATAATTGGATCATCAATAAAGAGATCTATTTGAATAATTACCAACTTTACAAGCTCAGACACTCTCTAATATTCCAATTCTCTTTTCCATGTATACTAATATCCCTTTTGTGGAGGAATGTCTATATCCAAAAAGCCTCTTTTGTTGATGTGTCCTCAACTTAGAGCATTGTTTCCTTAATAATTCTATTGATTTGACACATAGTGTCTCTTTGTATCTCATTTCTTTTTTGAACCTCTAAACATAAGTTTGTTTTCGTTGACAAGTTAGTGTGTTTATTCCACACTTGTACTAAACTTAGTAATAACAAAACCTTTGTTGGCCCAATCCGATTGACCTTTTTTAGGTTTCTTTCTTATAATCACTTATCCAAGTGACTTTGACCCAATTCTTGGTACTTCATCTTCTCCTAATCTTAAGCACTCTCAAGTTGTTTGGTTTCTTTTTCTTATCTTAATCAATACTCCAAATTGATCTCATTCTAACCATTCTGGTCCCTTCCCTCATTCCAAGGCACTACACAAGTTCTTGATCTTTTTCACATTCAGTCTTTGCCAAGGGTTATCCAACCTCTTGGAAACTTCCTTTGCTGGTTTAGATTCACTAAATTTCGACATCCTAATTCGATTGAAGTTTCCAATTTATGCAAAAAATACATACTCATGGATTTGTAGTATTCCTACTAATTTCAAGAATCCTTGACTCTTTGCAACTATAGGTCGCTACTAATAAGGGGGTTATCTTATTTCAATTCTTCCTATTCCCTTAGAGTCATTTAACTACTCCATTGGCTGAAGGTTCATATTGATTATCCTTCATAACCTTCCTACCTAATCTTCTTGCATAATCTTCTGCAATCCAAGGGGGATACCATAATGAGTTGTTGATTTAGGAGTTTTCAACTCATAGGATGAATTTTATCTTGTCCCAATATTTAAAAAGTTTTTAGGTGTAAGTGTGAAATAAGTATGAGTAAAAACACTAAAAACACTTCTTAATCAAACATTATATCAAGATTCAATCAACAATTAACTAATTTAAAGCACAAAACTTGAAAGCGTCCCATTGTTTCCTATCTCCAAAGATTTATTAAATCAAAGAGGGCTCTCAGATTTGGTAAGCACTTGTGACTATTAAAATGCCAATCTAGAGAATGGAATGATGATAAATGCAATGATCTATTTCTATATGGTGATTTCTAAATGATATTGATGCTATTGAAAATTATACTGACGTGAAAACTGATGGAGGGAAACTATAGAAATCTACGATGCAACCATGATATTGATTCTATAGATGCTATGATTGCTATTGCTAAATGATTTTATGCTAAATTGCTTGAATGCTAAGATGCTTGATTGCTTTCCCTACAGAGTAAGTTTGCACAAAAGATCAGAGATTCCATATCCTATAGAATGAGGTTGTATTTAAAGATTTATGACATAAATTTTGTGAAGAGGCAACACAACAAGGGCTTGGATTCAATCTGGAGAATTGAATGGTAAGAGATTGAGAAGCTTGAGCTGATTATGGGAATAGTTTATCCCCATGAAAAAATCATGCCAAATGATAGGAAGAATCAGAGGAAAGAGATTGAGAGATTGATTCCAATTTGTCTCCAAAGCTTTCCCGTGAATGCTAGTTGATTAATTTAGACATAAATTAGGCATATAATATCTAATTTGATAGGTGAGTGAATAGAGGAAATTTTCCTTTATGCCTTTATTTTGAATATTTTGGTTTATTCAAATTAGTAAAAGGGGATAAATAATTTAATAAAAAAAACTATAGTTTTTTTATATTAAATAAATATAGAAGGGATATGATAACTAAACAACAAATTATTTAACCTTGTTTAATTATTTAAGATTGAATGATGTGATAATTAAATAACACAAACTATTGAAGTTGTATATTTAATTAAAATTGAAGAATAGAAGAATTAAAATGTGAATTATTTAAATAAATCTTTTTATTTATTTAATAGTAGATGAATTTAATTATGATAATTAAATAAAACAAAGTGAAATTCATTTATTAATTAAGATGAAAAATAATAGAATAACGATTGAAGAATTTAAGATGAATTATATAAATAAATATTTCTATTTGTTTAATAGAAGATGAAATAAAGGTTAATCATATTTAATTAATTATATTCGTCAAACCATTTTTATGTGCATACATTTTTCCCCTCTTTGAAGTGATGTGTTTACACATTGCTTCAAAGAAATTTTTATGCTACTGCTGGTATCGATGATTTTTTTTTTTAGTATGCCTCATATTTTCCCCAGACATTGATTTTCAAGTAATGATGAATATATGCCCCCTCGGGAGATAAATTAATGAATTTATGATTTTTTTTTGGATTTTTGAAAATTTTCAATTTCGGATAATTTTTCGATGATTTGATGATGATTCGATGAAGATTTGATGGTGGAATAATTTATCTCTCGATAAAGAATGTAGAATATTGCCCCTGGATGAATTTTAATTAATCTCTCTTAAAAAAATTAATTAATCCCATAAAAATTCCACTTTCAATAACCTATAAAAGGTCAAAAAGGTCATTTTCAAACTCATTTGTGCATTTGAGTTTTAAAATTTTGTGAGAGAGAGCAATTTGTGTAATTTGGAGCAGGATGTTGATTCCCTACCATAATCACTAGTTCGAGTGTGTTCAACATCACCACCACTCGACCGTCTACAGACCTTCGGTATGTACCTATTAACGCCCTTGTTGTATGTGCATTTTTCATTTTTTCGTGCATTTTTTGGATTTTCAAATTCAGTTTTCTTTTAGCGCTTTTGCAAGCCGATGTAGCGCTTTAGGTCACTATTTTAGTGCTTCAACATTTTTAGCTCTTAGGATGGTTTTTTTAGCACTTAGGCAAAATGAATTAGCACTTTCAAAGTTTTAGCACCTAGGTTAGAAACTTTAGCACTTTGATTTTTTGTTTTAGTGCTTTTGATGATTTAGCACATTGACCCAGAAGATTAGTGCTTTTACCTGGTAAAATAGTGCTTCTATTGAATTGGTGCTTTGACTATCTAAAATGGTGTTTTTGATGATTTAGCACTTTGAAACTCTATTTTAGCACTTCAAAGTTAGATTGATAAATTTTGTCATATTTGTCCTTGATTTTGTCAAATTTTTATTGTGTCAGTCATTTTTTTGATATGATTGATGATTCTAATCAAGTAGATGATGTTCAACCTCATGATAAGCGAGGTCTAATGTTTGATTGATGATAATTATCCTCATGATAGGTGAGGAATAATTATAGTTTGATTGATAAACCTCATGATAGGCGAGGTTGATTAGGTTCACTCATGAGATTTTATCAAAAAATCTCACCAAGAGTTGATTAGGTTGATATGATATTTGATGTTTTGATGATTTGACAAAAGAGTATTGACTTTGAATATTTCATGATGATAGGAGGCTCTAACAAACCTCCATATTAGAGAGTGATTTCCTTAGACATTTCATTTGATATGACATATAACCCAACGTGAGACAACTATCATTATATGTTGTGGATTTTCTTCCTTACTTGATATGCCCTAGATTAGGATTAATCGGGGCCTCTTGACCGCTTTAGTTGAGAGGTGGCACAACGAGCATAAGACCTTCCACCTAGCTACCGATGAGATCACAGTCACCCCAGAGGATGTCTGAAGGATTTTGCAGATACCAATTTTCAGGGATATTGTTGTGTATGATTCATTTGAGTAGGGTGGTATTGATGCTCTTCAGAGGGTGTTTCAGGATGACCATATCGATGGATTGTGGATTCCGTGGCATGATATGGTTGATGCTTATGCCACTTTACCATCAATTCTTGTTGGATTCATTGGAGGATTCCTTTGTCCTGATCATAGGTCAAAGGGATTCTCTGTTAGTTGGGGTTGTGTACTTGATATCATGATAGTTCATCAGATGAGATATGCTTGGGGCATGTGCATGCTTTCCCACCTTTATCAAGATTTGCATTCAGTGGTGTACCTTGGAGGTCGGAGTTTATCAAACGGAGTCACTTTACTTTAGGTATGGGCATGGGAACACATAGCTATTACAGGTCCAGTGATGGTGAGGCAACATCCAACCAGGTGCTCTTATGTGCACATATATGCAGGTCAACTTACTCAGCCTAGGTTGGGTAAGTTAGATCATTAGAGGAGAGTACTAGATGATATCGAGGTAGTTATCTGGCATCCCTATTTATATTGTGAGCACTAGGATGATGATGATATGCGGATGCCATATGTTGCTCAGTCATTGCTTTTGATTGGCCGGACTCATTGGGTACTAGAGAGAGTTCTCCTTAGGAAAGTACTTAAACAGTATGGTATTGTACAAGGGATGCCCTAGGTCATTTCTCATTATGGGCAGTGACCGATAGATGCTATAGATTGGGGACCCTACCTGTCTTATGATATTGCATTATAGAAGTTTCAGGCTCTACAACTGGGATATTCATATAGATATTATTGAGGCTCCTATCACAACAGATTATGGCGAGTATTTTTTGTTACATATTTTTCCTCGGATTACTATTCTAGATGAGCCTTAGCCATTAGCTATTGAGGAGAAGATTGATTTAGGTCATCGACACCGACAGAGGAGATTTGATATTGGTGGTGAGGAGCATGTGGTGGAGGATGTGGTGGAGGTTGCGGAGGAGGTTGAGAGCAACACTGATGAGGAGGGTAGTGGTGATGGGGAGGATATCAGTAGTAGTGATGAGGAGGGGAGTAATGGTGGTGATGGGGATGATGGTGGTGACGAGGATGATGGTGGTGATGGGGATGTGGATGTGTGAGAGTTTATGGTACCTCACAAGAGGTGATCACTAGTAGCACTCTTAGAGAAGAGGGTATGTATAGGGGTACCTTCTCAGTATCAACAGACGTAGATTGTGAGATTACAGGTGTAGGTACATACCCTATAGGGATAGTTGGTATAGGAATAGGTTTTGCTGGCCCAGACTTAGATGTAGTTGCAGACGCAGGCTCCGGCTCATGCTCAGGCTCTTTCACAGGTATAGGGATAGTTGGTAGCTGCACATGCATAGATTGCCACATTGAGAGTAGAGTGAGATAGTGCTAGATAGATTACAGAGCAGGCATAGACTAATACAAAGATATTACAAAGGATAGCTAATGGTACCACCATGGGTGATTACATGAGAGAGGTCTCTGTGTGCACAGAGAGGTAGAGTTCTATAGAGGTGGATACCATGATGTAGTCCCTTCTGAGTGGAGATTAAGTTATGCTTAGTCGCGATCAGGGAGGACTCATACCAAGACTGTTAGTGAGGGTGTGACTAAGCCTCCCCGAAGAGATCCGCGAGATCCTAATACATCTAGTGGGGGAGGTACTAGCCCAAAGACGACTCCACCATCCAAAGTTAGCACCTCATGATGTGATTCTATGATACTTTTTGAGACATGATATATACTTTGGTTTTGTGATCTACAACCATTTTTGATGTTGTATCTCCTTTATGTTTCAGACATCTTTGTATACTTGACATTCATGATTTTGAGTTCTATATGATATGCGGTGCATGGCTCAATCTATATGTGTTCTATTGGTTTAATGATGGATGCATTTAATTTCTCTATTCTATATGATATGTTATGGATGCATTAATGATGATGTAATGTGCTATAATTTATGATGTTCGATAATAGTGATTATGAATAATGATGATGTATGATGTATACCATTATTTACATGGATTGATATATGCATGATGTGTCATGAAAATGTACCTATATACATGGATATGGATATAATGATTTATGATATGTGATGTAAATGGGATGTGTGTTCTATTTTTGTGTAAATGCAAATATATGATGTAATAAATGGACGATATTTGATAGGTGAAATGGATTTTTGATATATGGTATGATATGAAACTATAGAGATTTATTATTTTTGAGATTTTCTTATGTAATCTTATGACATGTAATAGGAGAAATATGATATGATCAATGCAAACAATTTGATTCAGATGTATGAATGATGAAAGGATGATAAGTGAATGAATGAAAATGCTCCTATATATTTTTTTGATAGTTTTTCTCATGCACTTTTAATGATATGATGATTTTGACATGTATGATTTTATTAATAACAATCATTTGATGATATGTGTGAATAATGAGATGCCATAGTAAATTCTTCTAATGTATGCAATGAAAATGATTATGCAACTATATGATAGTGATGATGTTTTTGTAAATGTCAAGTATACTCAATCTGTTAAAAGAGAAAGTTAACATTGTTTATGAATTTGATTACCCATCTTTGGAACAAAAATACTCCACATATGCAAAACTAACATAAATTTTATTTTAAGTCTACTATGCAAATCTATATGCAAAACTGTCATTTCAACATTCCTTTTATCATGCCTTTTATCATCATTGAGCTTTTAAAATATTGAAAGTGAGTACAAGAACCAATGGTATGAGTTAGACCAGGATGACCTGAGTACTACTTTCATGATTTTTTGATATTGCAATTGAGCATAAGAATCTAGGTATAATTAAATTGAGATGACCTAAGCATTTCTTGTGTAAACAAATAAGAATTGAATAATTTACTATGTAAATTCAGAATGTTATCAGTGATACTTTGTAGAGCACATCTCATGACAATTCACACAATAAATGATCAATTCACAGACAATAGTCAAAATAAAATATCATTCTCTTTCCTCACTTCACTAGTTCAATACATCATCGATTTGCTCCAAGGAAATGATAACAAAGATCAAAGTACAATATATCCAACCTTTTCTTAAAGTATTTCAACCATTAGTCAGATTAGATCATCCATCCTGATTTTATGATGTTTTTGTGATTTCTTGAGATTTTGGATGAAACCTAACCTAAAATCCTATCCTAGGGGCCTTGGGGGCTTGATCAAAGATTAGCCTTTCCCACGTTATAAACGTAGAGACCACGTAGTTCAACTGACATAGACTCATGTTTTTGACTTTTTAAGACTGAATTTTTGACTTGTTTTTGGATTTTATATTGGGATATGGATGTCCGATGGGTTTCTGATTTTGATTGATGTTCCATGTTGGGTTGTGTTTCAATCATTGTTTTTGTTGCATTTTTCATATTGTTGTTTGCCCATTTTGCTTGATGTTTTATTACCCCTAGTGAGGTCTAGATGTTGCCCCTAAGCTAGGGCGAGACATGACCACTTCCAATATTATGATAATGGATGTAAAGTGATGGTGAAAGTAGCGACCATGACATGCGTCCAATAGATGGAAAAGCTAGCTAAATTACAAATAGCGCTTGTTTCTAGGTTTTCACTACATGTTTTTATTGCACTTTTCTCTTTTTTTCTTTTTTTTGTCCTTTTATTTTTTATTTTTTATTTTTTTGTCACCGAGACACCTATTTGCCAGGTTTTCATCAAGGCAAATATTTTCCCAGGATTTGAACCTTGCACTAGGTGATTCAGGTGTAGAACTTTATGAGCTGGATAGTGTTGATAGGTTCATCAAACAGATCCCCTTTAGGTGTTGACAGTTGATAGGCTCTATATCCATAGGCTAATACGACAACAAAAGGACCTATCTAGTTAGGTTCAAAATTTCCTTTCTTTTCTCTATCCTATTGATTTCTAGGGTTTTCCTTTAGGACCAAGTCACCAACCCGAAAAAATCTAGGTTTGACCCTGTGATTGTAACTCTTGGACATCCTTTGTTGATATTCCACCAGATGGTTGACATCTTGTTGATGACGTTCATCCAACAATTCTAGTTCTTGTAGTCTAGGTATTCTATAATCCTCATCTATAATGATACCCTTTAGTGAGACACAAAGTGATGGTATTTCTACCTCAATAGGTAGGATGGCCTCTAGTCCATATACCAAGGCATATGGTGTAGCTCATGTTGGTGTTCTAATGTTGGTTCTATAGGCCCATAATGTAGGGTTGAGCTGAACATACCAATCACTTCCAACATCGTTAACCATTTTCTTTAGTATTTTTAGAATTGTCTTGTTGGAGGCCTCTGCTTGGCCATTTCCCTGAGGATAGTATGGTGTTGAGAAACGATGTTGGATATGAAAATTTTCACATAATTTCTGGACATACTGGTTCTTAAATGGTCTTCCATAAAATGGACTGAGGTATGCCATACCGATAGATTATGTAGTTTAGTATGAAACACAAGATCTACTTTCCAATGATTGTTGTTAAGGAACCGCTTCTATCCATTTTGTAAAGTATTTTGTTGTCTTGATTATGAATTTATGTCCATTGGATGAAGACCGATTTATTTTCCCTACCAAGTCCAGTCCCCACTAAAAAAAGGGCCATGTTGATGTGAAGGGATGCATTTCCTATGCTGGTGCATAAATTAGGTTTCCATGGATCTAACACTTCTGGCACTTCTTAACAAACTGATAAGACTCCTTCTCCATGTTCGGCCAGTAATACCCCAAACGGAGGATTTTCTTTGCTAGAGTTATCCCACTTGAATGAGTTCCACAAATACCTTCATGAACCTCATGTAAGGCTATCTTAGATTCATTATGTTCTAAACATCGAAGAAGAGTACCATCTAGACCTCGACGGTAAAGTATGTCAGTGATTAAGGTATGTTGGGTAGATTGGCGGATGAAGTTGCATTTATGGTTTCTGGAAAGATCGGTAGGAAGGATGTTGTCTTTTAGGTAAGCATAGGTCTTTCCATAAAGTGGGGATTCAATGGTATCTAAATGGAATATGGTTTGTAATTTAGATTTATCATAAGCAAGATTGGACACTTGTTCCACCATAAACTCATAAAGACCACATTTTTTTGGCAATTGTACAAGAGAAGCAATTGTCACCATAGAATATGTAGCTTTGTTTTTTGCCCTTGGAATTTTCTCAAATTTGATATCCACAAAGTACTTTTCGAGATCATCAATCAACTTCTTATACGTCATCAACTTCTCATATTTCATCTAATATGCATCATTGACTTGATAAATGACTAATTGTGAGTCTCCATACACTTGTAGCTTTGTGACCTTCCATTCAATTGCTACCTTGACACCAATGATCAGTTGCCCCTGCATTCTTCAACCCAAAGGGCATGACATTCCAGCAAAAAATTTCCCATGGACATGTGAATGTTGTCTTTTCCTGATCATCGAGTGCTATCTTGATTTGGTTGTAACTTGAGAAACCATCCATTATTGATAACATGGCATATCCTACTGCTAATTCCATAGTGATGTCAATGTTAGGTAAGGGGAAATCATCTCTAGGACATGCCTTATTCAGATCTCTAGAATTTTTGCATATTATGATACTATTGTCCAATTTAGATACAGGGACAATAATTAATATCCACTCAGCATAATCGATAGACCTAATAAAACCTACATCTAACAAAATTTTTCGCTTGGCCTTTACCATTATGGTGATATGTGGATGCATCTTCCTTAGTTTTTGTTTCAAAGGTTTAATCCTAGATGGTAGAGATAAATGATGCATTAAAAGATCTAGATCTAAACTTGGCATATCAGAGTATGACCAAGCAAAGTTAATACTTTTTTCCTCAAAGAATTTGATAAATTTTGGCTTTTCTTTTTCAGTCATGGATGCTGCCAGATGTAATGTCTTTTCTTTTTCTACTGTGCCAATATTTATAGAATATGTAGGCTCCACTAGTACTAATGATCTTTCATGATAATCTTTTGGAAGGGTGTCAAATCTCCCATCTTTCAGTGCTTGTGAGAGGTTTTCACCATTAGATGCATTCTTTATTATTACTTTTTCGAGATCTAATGCTTCCATTGAATGGTTTTCACCATTAGATCCACTATTCCTATTTTCAATTTTTCAACTGGAAGATTTGACACCCTCCTAACTTAATATGTCGTTATGAGATTTATGATGAGAAATTGCATCAGGGTCATTATAAAAAAGATAGGTTGCAATAGCATCATCATTTGCAAAAATGGGTACATTGATAGGTTCACTTGGTTCCCAATCGATAAGCTCAGGATGTATTAAGGGTAGAATATCATCATATTGACTTTAGTCAAAGACAGTGAGGGTTCCAATAGTAAATTGGTCAGTGGAAATGGCATAGTCAAGATATTACTCTCCTCCAAGTTATCTAGTTCATTCAATGTCTATCCATCTTCACTTGAGTCATCGATTTTTTGTGATTCAAATACAAGTGGTCTAGTCCCTGAGCTTTGTCCCTCCTTGTGTGTGGGTGCATACTCTTTTATGATGTCAATTTGTATGTCTATGTATGATACGTCAGAATAAAGATCCCACTCATACTCATTGGAATCTATTTCAAAACTATCTCTCATTTGAAGGATTCTTTCAACAGGTTTCTATGTCATTTCTTCTTTTGATTCTCCTATATAACCTAGTCGTGTTTTATCTTTTGACTAAAGTGTAAAATGTTGTATGGGTTCTATGGTGCCTTTCTTTCTTTTTCCAACAAGTCCTTGCCCTTCATACCCCATTTTCTCTAGGATAGCTTTTCCTTTCCCATACGAATTTATCTTTATGTTGATATTTGATGATGTTGATGCTTCTTCATCTTTGTATAGCCAATTGAGGATGGCCTTTTTTTCTGTTTCATTTTCTAGAGTACCTGCTTTCATTAAATTTTCATCCAGAACTATGGTTGGTTGTGATGGTTTTCCGTAGGACCTTGGAGATGACAGCAACTCTGAAAGATATTAAGATTTCCCAATGGAATATTCTCCCATGCCTTTGTTAGTTAACTAGACCTATTCTTGAAATTGTTGTGATAGAGAATTCAGGTGACCTTTATTGTCTGATAAGGTGGTATAAAAATACTTGTATCTTTTTCTTGACCCTTTTTCTCAACCCATTTAGATACAATTTTTAGTGGATTTTCATCGTTAGATGAACCATAAGTGCTTACTTCTCTATTATGGGGCACAAAATTGTCTTGAGTTGTTCTAAGCATGTTACAATGTTGCAGATTGTTGTAGTCAACTGATATAGTTACCTATTATCCATTGAATGGAAATTTTAAACACTGATAAGTTGAAGAAACCTCTTGCATTTTATGTATACATGGATGTCCCAAGAGTATATTGTAGGTTAGCTCTTTTTCTAGCACTTGACAATCTATATTTTTCACCAATGGTTCTACTTGAATAACTTGAATATGCAACACGATCAATCCCTTGGAGGATCTATCTTCTTCATCATAGGCTTTTATTGTCATTTTCCTTTGAGCATCAATATAATCATTAGAATAACCTAGTGCATGAAACAATTTTAAAGTGAAAATGTTTAAACCAGCTCCACCATATATTAGGACACGGTGTTTGTGGATTAAGACCTCAATGAGAAGTGTAGTATTGTGTAGATGATTAAGTGATACATCATCCTGTTTGGAGAATGATAGACAATGAGGAATGGTTAAATGTCCCACCATAGCTTGAAATTGACAGACATCCAGATTGTTAGGTACTATGGTGGACACAAGAGCTTGTTCTAAAACCTCCTTATGTGATGGTGAGAGTTTAAGGAGTTCCAATATCGATATCTGTGCTGGTTTTTTCTACAGTTAATCAACTATGTTATATTGAATCATAGGGGGAGTAGCAATTTTAGATGAAGCTCCTTTCAACTAGATTGCCCCCTTGTTGTTACATTGACCTGATTGTTGGATGTATCTATGTTTGGGATCAAGTCTATTGGTATGATTTCATTGGTTCCAATGCCATTAATTTGATTACTATTAATAGCATCACTCTCAACTATAGAGATACAAAATATTGTGCCATCATAAATGTAGTTGACACTTTTACCTTTACCGTTTGTGGAGGAAGATTCTCCCTTTTCATAATTTGGTAAAGGATCTTTAAATGCAGTATGATCATTGTTGTTTTGATGTCCTTCTACAAATACCTTTTTATTATTAATCAGATGTTGGAATAGATGTTTTAACTCCATACAATCATTTGTTTTGTGCCCTTTGTTCTTATGGAAGTTACAATAGTTTGTTGCATTCCACCAAGATGTTTTTACTTTTGGATCCCAAAATCATGCTTCACATGTGGTGATAAGTCCATTTGTAATAATTTCTCTCATTGAGGATTCTAGTGTTTGTCCCAATGGTGTGAATCGTCACTAGTTTAATGATCTTTGATATGATTGTGGCTTAGATTCTCCATTATTTAGATTGTTGTTTTGATTGACATTTTGTTTGATGCTTTGGTCACTATTCTGATTGGTCTTTGCAGTGGTCATTGTAAAATTAAATACTGGTTTCCCATTTTGTGTGTCATTTGCAATATCATTGTTTCCATTATTTCTATTCTTTTGCCAAAACTTAGGCTTGTCATTGTTACCATAGTTATTTGAGGAATTAGTGTTATTGGATCCTTCATTGTAATGTTTTATCACCCCTCTTTTCACTAAGGCTTCTTCGATCTTGAGGCCATTTTCAATCACTTTTTCAAATGTCGGGGGACATTGTAATTCTAGCCTATAGATCATTCCATCAGCTAGATTGTCAATGAATAGTTCCATTTTTCTTCTTCAGGTATAGATTGAGGATATCTAGCAAACAACCTTTGTCGTCATCGTATAAATGAGAGGAACGTCTCACCTTTCTTTTGTTTCATGTTGTAAAGGTCTTTTATTGTTACTTCATGTTGAATATTAAAGGAAAATTGTGAGATAAACCTGTTGACTAGTTCTTCAAAAGTTTAAATCCCTGGTTGTAGTTTAGACAACCATTCCATACATTGACCTCCTAAACTTCTTGGGAAAAAACTCATTAGAAAAGTTTCTTCTTGTGAAAATTCTAAACTCATGGTTTTGAATTCCCTCACATGGTCAATTGGATCTGTTTTACCATTGTATTTGTCGTGTTTTAGGAATTCACAATATCTAGGAAATGGTATCATGTCTACACTTGGATCAAAAGGATAAGGATAAATGTCCTGTAATAAATACCTTTTCATGATTCCCTTTTGTATGTCTTGAATTTGTTGTTGTAAGTTTTGCATTTGATATGTTAGGGCAACAACTTGATCTGTGTCTTGTGTGTTTTGTATTTCGATTTCAGTTGTTCTAGGTGTTTCTTTTAATTGATTGACATCAAAATCTTTTGGAAGTTTTGCACCTGATTCTGCTAGCATCAAGAGGTATTTTTCCATATCTTGTTCTAAGATCTTTTCCATAAATTTATGGAAGTTTGGATCTTGCTGTGTTTGTTGAATGTCCTCTTGGGTTATTTTGTTCTTGTCATTTTGGTGTAATCTATTCCAAGGATTTTCTTCATCCATGGTGTTTGATGTTTCAATTTCCTTTTCTATGAGTTTGTCTTTGTAACCTTGTCAAGATTAGCATACAAGTGTTTGTTTTTCTCACTAAAATTTGATGTTCTATGTTTGGATGAGTGTCCAATGGATTTTAACAAAGTCAAATAGGATGATATATCCTATTGATGAGACTAGCAGTGATTTTTTTAGTGGCTAATATTTGCCAATTGGCTAATTGTTGAAATTTGGGAATCCAAAATTGGCTAATAGTTCGAGCTACAATGTGACTTGAATCACCACATTTTTACAAATTTTATTATAGTCTTATTTAAATCACCAAATAATTTATTTTATTAAAAAATTTAACTCAAAAATTTGCCACAATATTCGATACATGATTAGATTAGATTCGCCTTAATTTTATAAATTATTATAGAAATCTATATTAATTCGCCAATAGTATATCATAACTATTAGTTGCTTTAGGACCATATTTCTATTCTTTAGTTTCCACTATTGATTTAAATATAATCTAATGGCCTTTTTTGTATTCCACGAGGTAAAATGTACACATGATCTGTAATGCTCATGGGGCCCACAATTTTGGGTATCACAAGCATTATAGATTGTGGGTAAATTTCACCTGATAGTGTACAACAAGGGTTGTTAGACCAATGATCTAAAAGAAGTTTTGAGCCCCCATGAGAATTATAGATCATGGTTACATTTTACTTTGTAGAATATAATGAGGGCCATTATATTATATTATAGAAAATTGGTAGAAAGTAAATATTATAGTCTACCCCTTCAACTCATCGATAATTTCCACCCTCGGGCCCCTACTTTTCCATGAGAATTATTTTTAGATTGGATAGATTCACCATAATAATTAATACATTTTCCTATTATTTTTCAAGATTCGCCAAAATTTTCCAAAATTTTTTGGTGATGTAAAAAAATCGCCAATAAAACTATTTTTTTTTTTGAAAAAAAGGAAAGTTTTGCCAATAGAGATTAATTTTTTTTCCTCAAAAAATGAAAGATTTGCCAGGATTTTATATCTTTTTTTGAGGGGGGTTTCTTAAAGTTATCACTGGAGACTAGGTTAAAAAAGAAAATTATTATTATGTCTCGTTTCGTGATGATAGGATGATAGTATCCTGATGAAGAAACCAAACCTAATAACAAAGATTTTTTGTTTGATTTGTGGACACTTTAAAGTTTGCAAGATCTTGGTTTAAGTTGAAAATAATTTTGACCTGTAAGAATCTAATTGTTTAGGTTTAAGATACTATTTGTACTGAGAAAAAGTTTTTGTCTGATAAAAATCCAAGTTTTTGATGCCAACAAATATGAAAAATGTGTCTGGAAACTCTCTATTTTTGTGTTCTTTGGAAGTGCTAATGTAGAGGGCCAAAACATTGAGATAAACTACAGAAGCGCTAAAAGTTATGGTAAAAGTGTTGCAGAATTTGGTAGAAGCACTAAAACAGATTATAGAAGTGCTAATACATAGTGAAAAAGTGCTAAAACAGATTGTAGATGCACTAATGCAGAGTGAAAAAGCGCTAAAACATATTGCAGAAGTGTTAATGTAGAGTGGAAAAGCACTAAAAGACTGGTAAATTTTGACACTGTGTAATTTTTTTGGTGAAAAAGACTTATTTTGGGGATTTTTGGTATTTTAAATAGGATATCTCTATTGGTAATTTTTCGATTGTGGATGACAAGCCTATTGTAAGTATTGATCAGGCATGTTGGAATATTCTATTGCTAGTTGTGGGATGGAAGATTGATGTATAGGTTGACTATGATTATGTTTATGTGAAAGAGCTCTTCTTTGGAAATATGCTTGCTAAAGTATAATCATCAGTATATCCCCTAGAAAAATCATGAAACCTATGGATGAAGGTTCTATGTTGAAGCAATATTTTCCTAATTTGATATAAAAATCTTCTTCTTTCCAAAAGCTTCTCATAACTAAGTTGTTTCCTTGGTTCCTTGACTATTTTTCTGAGGGATTTTTTGACAAAAGTTGTGGATTTCCAATCCCTAATCATAAATTTCAGCATTTGATCTTGTTTGACTCTTTTGTGTTTTTTTGGATGATCTTTTATCTGAGTTAATTATTTGAAAACACAACAAGCAATTGTAGAATAGTTGTTTTTAAGACCTTGAATCTAAAAACAAGTGTATGTTCAAGAACCACATATGGTCCTATTTTCACTAGTTTGTTTAACAAAAATACACTTCAGACAGACTCACTCTTAAGGTCAAAAAGGTCATCATTTTTCTCGACATACCACATCTTAAAATTGTGTTGACTCACACAATCGTGTCACCCCCTAGAGGGTGCCCGTGTTTTTGTTTTTTTCCAGGCACTTACTCAAGGTTAGATTTCTCGATCTCTTGAGAAAATAGTCCTTGGAAATTATATGGTGAGTGTCTTGGGGACATATTATTCCCTCCCCTTGCACTACAAGTATTACAATATATGGTTATTGACTTAGCTAGATTCTACACTATGGTTCATAGATGGGGTTTCCATGTGGTGCAGAAAATCATAAACTCCCTCAGGAGACCTCCCAACCTTTAGAACAAAGGTTTTGGGGATGGTTATAATGCACACTACGGTTGAGTTGGACTTTCATCAACAACTTGCCTTTGATTATAGTGGGTTGGAATCCTTGGCTTTAGGCATTCCCACTTAGGTCGTTCCTGTAGGGTGTGTACTTTTTCCCACTATGACAGGCCTTCTAAAGAATTTAAAAAGGCATAAATTGCATGAAAATATAGGATGAGTCTGGCCTTTTGATCACCTAGTTAAGGGGAGAACATAAGCCTATCACCACACAAGCATAGTAATCAATGTTCAATTTTTAAATCCAAAAGACAATTTTCTATTCTACGTGAAGATATTGCTTCACAAAAGACATGATGATGTTTATTTTAATTGACATAGCAATTGTATGATGACTACCCTAGGATTGATATATTTTAAACCAAATGACTACCCTAGGATTAGTTCTTTTTAGTCCAAATACATCAAAATTAATTTTTGGCCATGATCATGTTAGATCCAGACAAGAAAATATAGAAGCACTAAAACAAACTGTCGAAGCACTATTTAATTCATCAAAAGCACTGCAAAATTTGGAAGAGCTACAAAATTTGGTGAAAGTGCTATAGAATTTGGCAAAAGCGTTAAAACATAATTGGACCTGGAACAAAGAGCTTTGGGTGGAAGCGCTAAGTGATAAAACCTTCGGTAGAAGTGCTAAAATAGATTGCAGGATCGCTAAAACTTTTGGTAGAAGCACTACAAAGTCTCTTGGTCACGCTAAAAGAAAACATGCTTGTATCATGTACGAACACTTTTTAAAAAAAAATGTTAAAATATGGGGTTAGAGGCCCCACGGTGGGTGCCAAATTGGAAGTGTGGAATAAGTATGAGTAAAAAAACTAAAAACACTTCTTAATGAAACATTATATCAAGATTCAATCAGCAATTAACTAATTCAAAGCACAAAAAACTTGAAAGTGTCTCATTGTTTCCTATCTCCAAAGATTTATTAAATCATAGAGGGCTCTTAGATTTGGTAAGCACTTTTGACTATTAAAATGCCAATCTAGAGAATGGAATGATGATAAATGCAATGTTCTATTTCTATATGGCGATTTCTAAATGATATTGATGCTATTGTAAATTATACTACGTGAAAACTGATGGAGGGAAGCTATAGTAATCTACGATGTAGCCATGATATTGATTCTACAAATTCTATGATTGCTATTGCTAAATTATTTTATGTTGAATTGCTTAAATGCTAAGATGCTTATTGCTTTCCCTGTAGAGTGTAGAGTAAGTTTACACAAAAGATCAGAGATCCATATCCTGTAGAATGAGGTTGTATTTATAGATTTACGGTAGCAATTTTGTGAAGAGGCAGCACAAAAAGGGCTTGGATTCAATTTGGAGAATTGAATGGTAAGAGATTGAGAAGCTTGAGTTGATTATGGGAATGGTTTCTCCCCATGAAAACATCATGCCAGATGGTAGGAAGAATTAGAGGAAAGAGATTAAGAGATTGATTCCAATTTGTCTCCAAAGCTTTCCCATGAATGCCAATTGAATTAATTTAGACATAAATTAGACATATAATATCTAATCTGATAGGTGAGTGAATAGAGAAAATTTTCCTTTATGCCTTTATTTTGAATATTTTGATTTATTCAAATTAGTAAAAGGGGATAAATAATTTAATAAAACAAACTATAGAATTCATTTATTAAATAAATATAGAAGGGATATGATAATTAAACAACAAAGTATTTAACCTTGTTTAATTATTTAAGATTGAATGATGTGATAATTAAATAGCACAAACTATTGAAGTTGTATATTTAATTAAAATTGAAGAATAGAAGAATTAGAATGTGAATTATTTAAATAAATATTTCTATTTATTTAGTAGTAGATGAATTTAATTATGATAATTAAATAAAACAAAGTGAAATTCATTTATTTAATTAAGACGAAAATAATAGAATAACGATTGACTAATTTAAGATGAACTATATAAATAAATATTTCTATTTATTTAATAGTAGATTAAATAAAGGTTAATCATATTTAATTAATTATATTCGCTAAACCATTTTTATGTGTATACACTAGGAATCTCATCTTCCTTTTCATTTCCCTTTTTCTTTCCTCGTGCCATCTTGGCATAAGATTTTTTCAACCATTATCTTCCAATAATCTTTATGCATTGTAACAACCCTGATGTTCTACTTAGTAAAATTCCAAATATTTCATGTTAAGTGAATATTCTATGATGTCATGACATGGTAATAAAAAATGTTTTATTCCATAATGTAAAATACGTGCACATTTAAGATAACACTATTTTTGATCTTCCATTACATTCCATTGTAATTTCATAAATCTTTCCATAACATAGATATCATATTGAATGAACTCAATTTTATCATTCATGATTACATCCTTCCATATAAATGGGTACATAATACATATATAGCTCTTCTAAGATTCATTTGGCAATAGATATACAAATTGATGCTGATGGCACCACAATGGTGCATACCTTCTAGATTTTGTCACTCTTTGGTGCATATACTCTAGCTATCCCCAATGCTGGTACAAGCATTTACGAATCTCGACCACCATCTGATGAGGAGAAGCATCACTCAAGCTCTTTTTCACCAACCATAGACTCAAATGTGGTCCCCTGCACATCTATCATTTGATATATGGCCCTACCCTTCAACAAATGGATTGGTTGGTAAACCTCATAATAATAGCCTATCCGAGCTTAGTGTTGTGTCCCACATGACTAGAACTTGTAAACCCCACAATCCTTGACTAGCATGCATAAAAGGTACATAGTGAAATAACAGTGTAAATAGTGGCTACTTACACTACTTTGGCCAAAGAATTCTCAATCAGTACTTTGAGTGACAGTTTCCCTATTCACATACACTTCTATACCTTAGCTTGGATTATGAATTTTCATATACCATGCTTAGGTATTTTCCTTCCTTAGGTAATCCCTAACCTCATAAATAACCTATTCCCCCTTTCTCCAAAACACAATGGTATCCCTACCAATAAATCTTAAGCATAAGTTACCCCCTTTTAGTGGATAATCCCATCCCTAGGTATAACATATAAGCTTTCCTAGTCCATGAATTAACTTTTCATAGACAAGCTATTTGCTTCAAAAGACAACCTAGTCTCAAGTGTAACTTTATAATCTAAATTTTATCTACATAAGCTTCATCTAATCATAAATTAAATATTCATAAATAATTGACTCCAATCAGTAATATATCACATTAATAAGTGGTTATTATCAAGAGAATAGACACATCAAGGATTGAACTCAATTGAAGAATAATCATAGCAATAGATGATTTCATTCGAGAGTGTAATCCCACTAGTAAAAAGAGTTATTCCAAAGTAGAATCTTGTCAACAAAGTGACTTCATTTTAAGAGTGTAAAGAAACTAACCAAGTAGCCAATTTAACTCAATAGGTAATCCCTCCTATAGGCCTAAACCTAGGTGTTACAATGAGAACAACATACAACCCAACCAAGCAATTCATTCTTAACCTATTGGTTCTAATAGGTAATCAAGTAAATAATCCAACCTAATAGTTTAATCTTAACCTAGGTTTCAATATAGTTCTCAACCCAAATGGGTTACTCCCAACCTAGGGTTTCATTCAATAATAAGGTAATGATCAAGTGATCACAAATATAGAATATTAATATGAAATCTTATCTTATCATAGTTCATACTATTTCTTGTTGATGCTTTGCTAAATCTTATTATTTCTAAGTCCTCCTAGCATTGTAAGGTATCTAATACAATCAAATAAATTTGCAGTGAATAACCCTTAAACTATCCTTGTTTAATCATTCCTAGTATACTTATACTAATGATAAACAATCCCTCCTATTATGGAATAAATACAAGCACTTTCATAGAAAAGAATAAAAAACTTCATTTTTTCTTTTCCAAATAAAACGCTATAAATTTCAAATGCAAGTATTCTCAAGTAGTACCCAAAACAAATCATACAAATCTATCTTTCATAAATAAAGACAAATAAGAGAAGACTAGATCCTCATGCCTGTAATACACTTGAACAATTAACTAACTTGATGCACAACCTTCCAATAGTAGCTTACTTGCTTCACTTAATCCTCTCAAGGAAATACTTTACTATAAATTCTCTCACAAGTTGATAATATTCTCTCAACAATTACTCAAGCTCTCACAAAATATAGAAAAATAGTATTGCAGAATAATGATGCATCTAAATGAGACTATCGACCCCTCCTTATATATTAAAACATGAGACAAATTTTCTTAGCATTCTACTAACCAATTGACACCTTAAAGAATGCAAACTGACTCAGATATCATGATATTAAGGTGACAAAATTCTATTCCCATACTCAGCTATCATTGCAATAGATCAAGCTCTATTATGGCCAAATATGGATTGACCTATTCACTTTGTATGTGTTTAAAATACAACTAATTGTTTCTTGCAAACTCCTCTTCTATTTGGTTTATGCAACTCATATAATGGTGCTACATTGTCCTCTACTCTTGCTTTGGTGTTTCCCTTCTCTTTGACAAAGTTAGATACTTTAACTTACTTGCAAACATAGTTCTATTTCATATTGACTAAGTCACATAATTTCCATGCTTTTCCACTATATTCGGCATTCAAAATGAGGGCTTAGAGATTCATATAAAATTCCAATAGTGCTGCCTTAGCTTATGCATAGGCCATGCTCCCTAATATGCATTATATTTCAACAACTATGTTTAGCAATAATACTCTTGTTTAAACTTCAAATGAGTTTCCTATTCTATGTGCCTCTCTTAATTTTTCATGCATAGCATGATAATTCCTCATGAAACATTTATTTCTTATATGCTACCTATCATTTGTGACAGTCCAAACATATTTTATTGGATATGATGGTGTTGTATTAGTCTTCTCATTCAAAGATAGATTATGTAAATATATAATGCTTTCATAAGCACTATACATGTGCTTTGCATGGTATGCTAATTCTATCTATTATTTGCATATATGAGTGAATTTCCAATTCCTTTATGGCACATATGACAAACTCAGTCATAGCATAACAAGGAAGCATGCTCAATGCTCTAGACATTATTTATAGCATATCGTCTTAGCTCTATATTTCCCTTGCATCAAATATATACTTATATAATATATATCTATTATATATAATATATATATCTTTTATATATACATGTATATATATACATTGACAAATTCCTTATATATTCACATATATAATAATATATATTCATTCAAATATATACTTTTATATATATATCCCCTAGATTTATCGAAAGTATTAGTTGCTAACTATTATAATCATTGATAATAGATAGAATTAGCATACCATGCAAAGCACATGTATAGTGCTTATGAAAGCATTATATATTTACATAATCTATCTTTGAATGAGAAGACTAATACAACACCATCATATCCAATAAAATATGTTGCAAATGGGGTAGCAAGCTAAGAGGGCTTAACCTTGGGGGAAACTCTTTGGTTAAGCGTGCTTGAGCTGGAGCAGTACTAGGATGGGTGACCTCCCGGGATGGACCAATGCTTCACCTCTATGAGCATCACCTAGATGCAATGAGTGCTAAGTGGACCATTCATTATCATGAGAGATGGGTTCTTGTGAACCACTACTCATGAATCATGGGTCAATGAGTTTGACTCGAAAACTACACGGTTGAATCCTGATAGCAATATCATTAGTATAATCATATTTATTTGTTTATCAAACTCGTTAAGAGTTCATCATGTTAACCATTCAATATACAAATGAATACGATCAAGTTAACATTCACATAATCAACATATTGACTATATATATATACATATATATTCCTCTATGTACATGTATACGTGCATATACATATATTTATAAATATCCATATGGACATTTTCATTTGTCACTCTTACATATATTGACACATGTATACATATGCACACATGTATATATCTTATAATATATATATACCTTTGATTGCCCAATCAAGCACATACACAATTACTATCTCATTGCTAGGAAATATACATATGATGCATATATACATATATACTTACATGCCACATTGTCCCTTCGATAATACCATGCTCATAAGTAGCACGTTCATAATTATGCATAGGTACATATACCTATGTACTTTCATGTATGTGCTCCTCCATGCATATGGTATATAATTGACATGCATATGCATACATATACAATGTATGTTCACCTTACCAATCAAGCATAGTAACATAAAGAAGAGCTCATAAGCTCCAAACATATAACCATCATCCAAGAGTGCACTCAATAATCAAGACCCTTACTAATGCAAATGCATCATACTTAAGGATGACTTACCAATGCCTAATACTATGACTTGACTCAACCATTATATTGTGAGTGTGTGTGTGAGCTTATATAGGTTTTGTTTAGGGTGGGTGCATAGAAATGGGTAGCAATTCCATGGACACCCTCAAAAAAAAGAAGTTGAAAAGCATAAAATGAGCGCGTTATAACGCACTCGCGTTATGTCTTCCATTAAACCTAGGCAAGATCCCAGAGGCCATAACTACAAAGAAATAATGCACATGTGTTATTGACTGTTAAAAGAAAAAAAACAAATGCAAATCTCTCATTTGCATTTCGACTGGTTTGTTTGCTCCACCCATGGCCAAAAACCCCAAAATATCGCACTCGCATTCTAGGAGAAGAGTTTCTTCACCAAGAATCCGAATTTCTTCGCAACGATGGTGCCACGATGAGGAGGAGTTGTAAGAGGTAAGGATTCTATGCTTTTTGTTTTGAATTTGTTAGTGTTAGGTTGAATTTGATATCTATTTGTTTGAATTTTTAGGAGATGCAAATCAACCTGCAAACCCTCAAAATCCTCAACAAGAGGACCAACCAAATCCTCAAGATCAAAATCAATGACAACATCAACCTCCTCCACCAATTACTCAACCCCCTCCTGGCACTCAACAAAATTTAATGAGTGAAATTGAGAACAACAAAAAATAAATTGAGGATTTGATCAATAGGTTGAGTGAATCAAATAGTTCAACCACAGAAAGAATGACCCTAGCAAATTCATTGAAAGATATGTTAACAAACGTAGATTCAATTAGCAAACAAATAACTGGATGGGAAGATAGGAAGCAGGCGGCTAGGGAGTATTATGCAAATAAACTATCATACAAGGATGTTAAAGATTTAAAAATAACAAAAGGTGATTTGTGCTCATTATTCACTGACCCACGCACAAATCAAACTCTTACCCTCAATGCGAAGAGGTTTCCTATCCATTGGTGCCACCACCAACAAATGAAGGAACGGTTTTATGATAGGTAGTACATGGTCTTCGATTACCCACCGTGCAACAATTGCGAGGTCTCGTAATATTTCCTTAGGAAACTATACAGTGAGTTCATATCAAACAAAATCCCAAATTATTTTGATATGAGGGATTTCCAAGGGAGAGGTGGGGGGTCAGCTTAGGATAGACCTGGTGCATAGCCAGATCCTACATGGCAAGGTAGACGAGCTCTCGCTAGGCCACCTCATGAGCACATTGTTATGCCTTCCATCGTGAAGGAAAGTGCTGACGTAGAGACATTGCAGGCAATCAGCACTTTGACCCAGAGTGTCATCCATCGTACTAGCCCTATTCTACAACACCATCCAGGGGAGTCTTCTAGTGGTGGTGTTCGAAAACATGTGTGTCAATCTTGTGGGGCTACTTGTTCACATGACCCCACCGACCCTCAGGAGACTAGTAAGCAGGATCTGTCTGCAGCTATGGAGATGGAGAGGGCAATTGACATTTTGCATGAGGCATATGGCATTGATAGTCAGGTAAAAGTTAGTGCATGTGTTCATTGAATTTAATTTATTAAATTTCAATTTTCAAATGCAAGATTAACTAAAAATGTTTTATGATTTTAATAAAATTGCAGGGTCACAGTGTTGAGACTGGATACACCGCCCCCCCACCAACCTATTTTTGCAATACACCTATTGCTAGGGTATGTAACTAGTAAACAATTATAAGTTTATTGCATATTAATGGCATTGTTTTATGAATGGTAATTTAATATGCAATTTTGGATGTTGAACAGACTAATATTGCAGGTTTTGATGGAACACTTCCCAGTGGTGGTGGATTTACTCAAACCTTCACGCAGGTAATAGATTAAAGAGTTTAACTAGTGAATCAAGTACTTAATATATTTGTGTAGTTTATACATGCACATCGTTGATTACATTGAATAATTTGTTTTTTTATTTTCAGTTGTTGCGAGACGATACAACTCTGAATGTGACGAGGGCAATGGATATTGGTGTGTCATCTGCTATACAATCTTTGATGGCTCTAACAGAAGAGGTATGAGGAAAATTAGTAAATTTTAATTTACATTTGTTGTTATAGATGTTAGTTAGTGAGAAATCAAACCATTATTGATTCACGTAGTTTTTGTCTATTTGCATGGTTTATACAGGGCTTGAGCACGCCTGAGCATGGGTGTGAGGATATTTCCCTCATGGAGAGAGATCGTGAGATGGCTATAAGTGATTATTTTGTCAAATATATCATTTTTTATAATGTAATTTCTATATATTCATGTCTTTACTTCTTATTGTAACAGTTAAAACTTCACCATGAACTAAACCCTAAGAGGAGTAGCAGGAGCACTCCACGAGCGTAGAAAAAATGAGTGATAGACCTATCGCCATCCAAGCGAAAAGGAAAGGGAAAGATTTTATTTCCAGGGCATGGAGAGCAATGAATTTTGATTCCAGAGTCCTTTATTGTATGCTTGCATGGCAATCTTGTACATATTTTTTATTGGACATATTTGACATTGTATGCCTAGATGGCATTCTCGTAAGCCTACATGGCTATTTTGTACATATATTTCATACTTATATCGACATATATTTATGTATGCCTACATGGCTATTTGGTTAATACAAATATCTTTTTTCGATGCCTGTCCATATTTTCATTCTAAATTGATGGTTCAATAGATATGAATTACGTATATTCAAGTGTATATTTTAAAACTTACGTGTATACTTTGTGACTTACGTGCATTCGCATGTATACTTTGTGGCTTACATGTTTTCATGCATATACCTTGTATTCGTGCATATACTTTGTTTTAATTTGTGTATACTATGTATTCATGTGTATACTTTTTGAGGCTTACGTGTTTATGAGTACTTGTAGTTCCCTTATTGACATGTACATTTTTGACTTATTCACATGTATAATTATTAATTGGTTAGCCCTAGCATTGATCTATGTCATCCTCAATGCATGATCCTTGAGATGGAGTAAGTACACCCTCAAGGTCAAAAGGAGTTTCACATGCATTCTTCGTAGGCTCATTTTGGTAGTGAAACCAAAAACCTCTTGCATCATTGAAACGAAATTTTTTTTTCCTTTATAGCAGGTTTGAAGCCATTATCATTCTCCATCAGTTCTTCATGTATCCACTCCCCATTAATGGTTGTCTCATGACCTTCATGAAACCAAGCACTTATCTCATTTGTGATAGAAGAAATGTATGAAGATTTATCTTCCTCCTTATGAACCATTCATTATCATGAGAGATGGGTTCTTGTGAACCACTACTGATGAATCATGGGTCAATGAGTTTGACTTGTAAAACTACACGATTGAATCTTGATAGCAATATCACAATATTTATATATCTAAATGTGTTATTTCCTTTAGCTAAAATTTGTGCTTATACTTATGTGATTGATGTATGTTTGTGTATGGGATCATAGTAATTTCTATTTGATGATGCTATTATGTCTTTAAGGTTTATTTATTAAAGGGTGCATGAAACAAGCTTTAAATCCTTACAAATCTTTGAATTTCTTAGGTTTTTCTATTTGTTGAGTCTGGGCTCCGAGCCCGAGTCTAAGTCAAAAAATGGCTTGTCAAGTCCGAGGCGAGTCCTAGTCTTGTAACACTAGTCCCCAACTTGATTCCAAGTTTCCATGAGAGGAAAGCCACGGGAAGTCAAGCGGGACTCATTATTCACAAATAAAACCTGAACTGGCAATGAGACCAAGAACACCAAAAACTTGCAAAAAGATAACCAGTTAGTCTAGATGACTAATCTAATGCTACACAAGGTAAGTAAGTGACACAAATGGAAGACTCAAAGCATCAGATAAGTCCTTTCAATCCATTCTTGACTAGATGAAGGCTCAAACACAGAAATTCAATAAAAACTTGCTCTCTTCCAATCACAAAAATGTACTCTCCAAGTCTCAATTCGTGAAAACAATCCTCCAACCTAGGTATTAGGGTTTTTCTAACCTTATATACCTTTCTCCCATGTGCTAGGACCCTTGGATCGGGCTTAGAGCATCATTAATGCCATTTTCCAACTTTTAGGACAAATAGCCAAGGCAACATTGCTCAAAATGCTCACAGTATCCAAGACTTACCCAAACCACAAGCCCCTAACAAACCTATTTCCAATTCACTCATCAAAAACACTCTTGGTACTTTACATCATAGTCCTTATTCCCTTGGTGGTTGGCTAGAACCGCCTACAAGCCAAAATTGCAAAGATCTCTCCAAAAGACCTTAAGGTGCTCCTGCACCATTCTCCCCCCTGCAACAAAGAAGTTAAGGAACCTATGGTGTCAAGAGCTCCTCACTAATTCCATGCTTCTTAAAGTCACTTCTGCTATCCAAGTAGCCTCTAACTCTGGTTGATGTCTCCACTTCACTAGGTGCTCCATGTATGTCTTGTGCCTAGTCTTCTTCTTCACCCTTGAGTCTAGAATCTTGTCCACTTGTGGTCTGATCTGATCAGGTACCTTGAGTTCGTCCACATCCTTACTCACTTCATCACTATATTGTTCCTCATCCATTTCTGGTCCTTTATACTTCACCAAGTTCTTCACATTGAAGATAGGCGAAATGGACATCTCCTTGGGTAACTCCACCTTGTATGCATTGGATCCATACTTAGCCAACACTTTACATGGCCCTATCCTTTTCATCTACAACTTACTTGGTATGCCTTTTTTTAGTCTTTCCTTGTTCAAGTATACCATCACCAAATCACCTATTTCAAATTGTAGATCTCTCTTCCCTTCATCTCATTTAGCCTTCAACTTCTGGTTAGCCTCCATTAATGTCTTTTTTACCTGCTCATGAACCTCTCTCATTGACTGAGCAAAATCATTCGCATGTCCACCGATTCCTTCATAACCTTTTAGGTCTCTTAGCTCATGTACACCCCTTGGATGTAACCCATATACAATTTCAAATGGGCTCTTACCAGTAGACCTGTTTGTGCTATCATTGTAGGAAAATTCTGCCTGTGAAATGACTTGTTCCCATCCTTGTCCATACTCCTTAGTTAGACACCTCAACAAGTTACCAAGTACCCTATTTATCAAGATTTATGGTGAGCTTCTCCTCTTGAAGTTTCTTCAACACAAGTTCTAGGTGATTCATATGTTCTTCTTTTGTTTTTCTAAAGATGAGGATATCATCTAAGTAGACTACCACAAAGACTCCTATAAAGTCCTTTAAGAGGAGAAGCTATCACCCTCATAAAAGTGCTAGGTGCATTTGTAAGCCTGAATGGCATTACTAACCACTCATATAACCCCTCTGTGGTTTTAAAAGCTAACTTCCATTCATCTCCCTCTTTCATCCTAATCTGATAGTAGCCACTTTTCAAATCAATCTTGGAGTAGTACTTAACACCCCCTAAACAGTCCATTAAGTCTTCTATCCTAGGAATAGGAAACCTATATCTAATGGTTATCCTATTTATGGCCCTAGAATCAGTACACATTCTCCACTTATCTCCCTTCTTAGGTGCCAACACCACTGCAACAGCACATGGGCTTATGCTTTTCCTGATCAACCCTTGGTCCAAAAGTTCTTGAACTTGCCTTGCTATCTCCTTGTTATGCTCTGGTGTCATTTTGTATGCAAACTTGTTAGGAAATGTTGCTCCTGGTACAAATTCAATTTGATGACTAATTGCCCTCTTACGTGGTAGTGTAGGTGGTGTGCCTTCGCAAATGATATCCCTGAACTGATCGAACAGTTGCTTCACCTCTGTTGTCATAGGTAGCTGACTAGGTGACTCCTCCTCCTTTGGCTTCAACATGATTGCATAGACAACTCCTTCTTCATCCTTCATGTCTCTTAGGAATTCCTTTCCACTCATCAAAAGTACAGTGGATTATGCCTTTTCCACTGTGCCTTCTTGGGGAAAAAACTTTGTGGTTAAGCGCTTGAGCTGGAGTATACTGGAATGGGTGACCTCCCAAGAAGGCCTAGTGCCTCACCTCTATGAGCATCACTTAGATGCAATGAGTGCTAAGCGGGCCATTCAATATCATTTCAAATTTGTTGCTTTAAGCAACTTACAAATTTGCAACTTAAGACTCCTCCAACCTAAGGGATCGATTCGGTGGAACATAGCTCAGAGCGATTCCATGTGTTTCAGTGCAAAAGACAACCATGCCTAGCATAAACATACCTATTTAGACATGTTGGAATAGTCTGCTTGGTCACACAAGTTGCACAACGAGAGTTGCACCACTCTGTAACTTTACACTGCTTGCATTTGATGCTTTTTCCATCAAGTGAAAATCCGCCACCACTAGAAAACCACTCCGAGATAGCCAAAACCGAGAGAGGTTTTTGTAGATAGGCTCAACGCAATCCTATAGGATCAAACAAGAATTTTCTAAGCATCACGACATCTGAGTAATAGCATGCTAAAGTTTGCAACCATTTTGCACTTTGGACCCTTAAGGGATCGATTTGGTGGAACATAGCTTAGAGCAATTCCACGTGTTTCGGTGTGAAATAGGACCATTCCTAATGTAAACATACCTATTCAGATATGTTGGAATAGTCTGCTTGGTCACATGATTTGCAAAGCGAAAGTTGCACTGCTTGAATTTGACACCTTTTCCATCAAGTGAAAATCCGCCGCCATGAGAAAACCACTCCAAGATAGAAAAAACCAAGAGAGGTTTTTCTAGAGGGGTTGAACGCCTTTCTATAGGACTAGATGAGAAGATTCTAAGTGTCATAGTATCTGAGTACTAGCATGCTGAAGTTTGTAGCCATTTTGCACTTTGGACCCTTAAGGGATCGATCCGGTGGAACATAGCTCGGAGTGATTCTACGTGTTTCTGTGTGAAAGAGGACCATTCCTAGCGTAAACATACCTATTTGGATGTGTTGGAACAGTCTGCTTGGTCACACAAGTTGTTGAGCAAAAGTTGCACTACTTTGCAACTTTGCACTGCTTGAATTTGACACATTTTCCGTCAAGTAAAAATCCGCCGCCATGAGAAAACCACTCTAAGATAGACAAAACTGAGAGAGATTTTTCTAGACGGGCCCAACGCCATTTTGTAGGATCAGATGAGAAAATTCTAAGTGTCACGGTATCCAATTAATAGCATGTTGAAGTTTGCAGCCATTTTGCACTTTGGACCCTTAAGGGATCGATCTGGTGGAACATAGCTCGGAGTGATTCTACATGTTTTGGTGTGAAAGAGGACCATGCCTAGCGTAAAAATACCTATTCAAACATGTTGGAATAGTCTTCTTGGTCACACAAGTTACAGAGTTAAAGTTGCACCACTTTGCAACTTTGCATTGCTTGAATTTGACACCTTTTCCATCAAGTGAAAATCCGCTGCCATGAGAAAACCACAACAAGATAGACAAAATTGAGAGAGTTTTTCCTAGAGGGTCCCAATTTCTTTCTATAGGATTAGATGAGAAGATTCTAAGTGTCATGATATCCGAGTACTAGCATGCTGAATTTTGCAGCCATTTTGCACTTTGGACCCTTAAGGGATTAATCCGGTGGAACATAGCTCAGAGTGATTCTACGTGTTTTGGTGTGAAAGAGGATCATTCCTAGCATAAAAATACCTATTCAGATGTGTTGGAATAGTCTTCTTGGTCACATGAGTTGCAGAGTGAAAGTTGCACCACTTTGCAACTTTGCACTGCTTGAATTTGACACCTTTTCCATCAAGTTTTTAATCCGCCGCCATGAGAAAACCACTCCAAGATAGAAAAAACCAAGAGAGGTTTTTCTAGAGGGGCCCAATTCCTTTTTGTAGGATCAGATGAGAAGATTCTAAGTGTAATGGTATCTGAGTACTAGCATGCTGAAGTTTGCAGCCATTTTGCACTTTGGACCCTTAAGGGATTGATCCGGTGGAACATAGCTAGGAGCGATTCTACATGTTTCAGTATGAAAGAGGACCATGCCTAGTGTAAAAATACCTATTCAGACATGTTGGAATAGTCTACTTGGTCACACGAGTTGCAAAGCGAAAGTTGCACCACTTTGCAACTTTGCACAGCTTGAATTTGACACCTTTTCCATCAAGTGAAAATCCGCCGCCATGAGAAAACCACTCCAAGATAGAAAAAACCGAGAGAGGTTTTTCTAGAAGGGCCCAATGCCTTTCTATAGAATCTAATGAGAATTTTCTAAGTGTCATGGTCTCCGAGTACTAGCATGTTGAAGTTTGCAACCATTTTGCACTTTGGACCCTTAAGGGATCGATTCGGTGGAACATAACTCAAAGCGATTCTATGTGTTTTGGTGTGAAAGAGGACCATGCCTAGCATAAAAATACCTATTCAGACATGTTGTAACATTTGGCTTGGTCACATGACTTGCAGAGCGAAAGTTGCACCACTTTGCAACTTTGCATTGCTTGAATTTGACACCTTTTCCATCAAGTGAAAATCCGCCGCCATGAGAAAACCACTCCAATATAGACAAAACCGAGAGAGGTTTTTTCTAGAGGGGCCCAATGCCTTTTTGTAGAATTAGATGAGAAGATTCTAAGTGTCACGGTATCCGAGTACTAGCATGCTGAAGTTTGCAGCCATTTTGCAATTTGGACCCTTAAGGGCGATCCGGTGGAACATAGCTCAGAGCGATTCTACGTGTTTCGGTGCGAAAGAGGACCATGGCTAGTGTAAACATACCTATTTGGACATGTTGGAATAGTCTGCTTGGTCACACGAGCTGCAGAAAAATGTGTACAAATTGTTTACATGACCTTTATATGACCTTTTTCACATTGTTTATATTTCAAAATTCAAAGTTTGCAAATTTTCCTACTCAAGGCATTTACAGAACAAGGTGCTACTACACCAAACATGAACTTCAACCTTACAATATTTGAGTATATCTCATTATGTAATTAAATCTTATTACAATGCCTCTGGCATTTCGTTCTCTCAGATCTTTTACAATGTCACTCATACATTCAATATTTTCTTTAAATGTCTTAATCATAGGTGCTCATCATGAGGTTAACTTCAAATGAGTAACTTGAGATTCCCTCGCTAAGCTTCACATGCTCTCTTACAATGGCTTGAAATCAAAATTGAGATTTGTCAAAATCACCAAAATAAGTATGTTGCATTGCTTTTTGGATGAGATTTTCTTTAATGGCTCTTAAATCAGCATTTTCCGCAACGAAAGATCAATCAACCCTTAGTAGTTTACTTACAAATATGCAAAGTAAAAGAGAAAAAGAAAGAGCATCCAAAATGGAAATGAAATAAAAATAGATGGAAGGCACTTGTAGATGTTGCATGCAGGCATCAAAATAAGGATGTTGCATTGCTTTTGTGGTTGACATTCTCTTGGATGGCTCATATATCTGCATTTTTTGCAAGGGGACACCAATCACTATAAAAGAAGATGATACCATTGGCATCAAACAAATTAGTGTGCATACAAATATAAATTAATAAGAACCAATGTGCATATACTTACAAATTAATCCAACGAACCATCCGGGTCTGCTCTACTCTTTATTGTGTCAAGTATTGCCGCATGGTCAAACTCACAGACCTTCCATAAGGTCTTGTTCAAATGTCTACCCCCATATTTGGTTAAATGAACATTGGATGCCTCGACAAGGTTCGAGTAATGAAGAATCTTACGATGCATGTCAAAGTCCTGAAATAGCCAATGTTTAACACTTGAATGTGGGTACCTTCTAAGCCATGTTCCAGTAACCACAACTCACCCTATAGGGTATTCGATGTTTTCTCCATCTATAACTCGGGCCTCCAATTTATTTTTTGTCTCAACACAACGACACAAGTAATAGTTTGTTCCCTCTTCATTGTCTTCATCTGCAATAACTGCATAAACATGCCTTGCATTGATATGTGCAAAAAATCTCTTGAAATTTGTCAACATTACGAATATAGTACAAAGTAAGATCTAATGATATAGAATTTCAACAACTAAGAATGTAGATATATCACCTCGTTGAACTAGATCTGATATGTGGTCAAAGTCGACCGATGATTCTATCTGTGTCAGTTCCAATGCCATCAGGGGGCGATACGTGTGAAGTGGTCTAAGATAGCTTGTGAACCATTTGTTAACCCACTCCCCTGACTCACAATCATTCCAGTCTTGCATTGTACATTAAGAAAAAAAGCATGCCATCTTTCGTGTATCGATACTCCATGAACGTGTATTTGAGCTAAGGAAAGAGTGTACCTCACTCGATCCTATTAGTGTACAACATTCTTCATATGGTGCAATTTTAGTATCATCCATCAACCAAAAAAATCTATGAACTAAAGACTTACCTTCATTACCTAGACCCATCAAAGCATTACACCACTCGACGATTGATTTTGCATCTGTCAACTTTGCATTGTCTTTATACTTTAACTCTCCTTGTGCTAATGCTCTTTTCACGCATGCTTCTTCACCATCATGCTCCCCCTTTCCATGCCCAACCTCACAAAAGTTCCACATATGTTGAACACCTGTAATGACATGCATCCTGCACAACCAGTAGAACATGCACGAGTTCTTGAACTATGTTGCACAGTTATCAGACCATATTATATGTTGATCGTATTCTATGCCCCTCTGAGCCAAACCACTATAGAACATCTGGAAGCAACCATGCACGAACTCTGGAGAATGTGTGCGATCATCACTAATGTAAAAGTGGTACTCCCTCAATACCTTCCTTTTCTCATTTGTACTATCAGATGCATGAATGAATGCTATGTGCACAAATATCGAAACTTGTGTGGAGTTGTAATACTGTGACTACACCTCATGTTGTGGCTGTAGAGTGTAGTTCTCTGCAAATTCAACCATGGATACTATGCTTCCAACTGGAAAGGTGTCCTTGCATAGCTTGAACTGCGTGTCCAACCATCGGGCTCTATGGGTATGCATTGCATACTCAGATAGTATACTGTCACGAAATGTGGTCATAAATTTGTACACTTGAATCTTCTCAATAACCAAATCACACCTTTTTGCTTGAGACCCATCTTTTGTAGCATATGCCATTGTTTTATACTTCCCAAACTCTACTAATTTTTGTCCCACCTCATCTGTGCTTTCCATATGTTGACATATTGGCATACGCTAGAAGCCACCGCAATGCTCACATGAACCATCCAAGCATGTTGTCCTATAGAATATCTGGCCATCCTCTATTTCACATAAATTTTTTGATAAGAACTCTCTTGAAGATTTTGGTGGGGCTTCTATGCCACAATCCTGCAAAACATTGTTAGTATGCAAATCTAAACATATAGAACGATAAACATTGTAATGGTTAGAAAATTCAATATGTAGTCTACAACAACAAGTAGTGCGTGTGTGATTTATCTTGACATAAAAAGGTTTAAGAAGTTCATAAAATCTTTGAGAAATACTAATTTGAGGATAATCATTTTCAAATTTCTGAAAAAATTGGGTTTGAGTCATATCCAAAAAATGCTTTGGATATGGCTCACAATTCCGACTACCGATTCTCCTTCTTACCACATCCCTTTAATTCAGAGATGGCCTTGTGTTATTCTTCCAATAATCTTTAATTAGTGTTCTCAAGGCTTCAACAACTTCTTTATCTTTTCATGATAGTCTCCCCTAGAATGCCCATAATTCATTTGTATCATTGCCCTCAATTCTTTGCCGCCTTTGAATGGCTCTTGATAAAAAAATTCTACTAATTCCTATTCTACTAAACCCTGAACCCTTCAACCCTAATCCCTCAACCCCTATACCTTCTTAATCCCTCAACCCTCAATCTTCAATCCTCAAACCTTAAACCCTAATCCCTCAACCCCTATACCCTCTTAATCCCTCAACCCTTAAACCCTAATCCCTCAACCCCTATACCCTAATCCCTCAATCCCTATACCCTCTTAATCCCTCAACCCTCAACCATCAACCCTTAAACCCTAATCCCTCAACCCCTATACTCTCTTAGTCCCTCAACTCTTAAACCCTAATCCCTCAACCCTTAAACCCTAATCCCTCACCCCTATACCCTCCTAATCCCCAACCCTGAACCCTCAACACTTAAACCCTAATCTCTCAACCCTTATAACCTCTTAATCCCTCAACCCCTATACCCTCTTAATCCCTCAACCCTCAAACCTTAAACCCTAATCCCTCAACCCCTATACCCTAATCCCTCAATCCCTATACCCTCTTAATCCATCAACCCTCAACCCTTAAACCCTAATCCCTCAACCCCTATACCCTCTTAATCCATCAACCCTAAAATATCAACCCTTAAACCCTAATCCCTCAACCCCTATACCCTCTTAATCCCTCAACCCTTAAACCCTAATACCTCAACCCCTATACCCTCTTAATCCCTCAACCCTCAATCATGAACCCTTAAACCCTAATCCCTC